>OY101444.1:77284555-77700835 GCA_956483585.1 Gymnocheta viridis | reverse complement strand
GCTATTCCAGAGTATTTTGTTTTCAATAAAATGTATTAAATTAAAAAAAAATAACTAACAAAATTTTTTTTAATTAATAGAAAAGGCTATAGCCTTTTTGTTTTGGAGCGTTACTGATACGCCAATAAAAAAAGACATGTGGCATTCGAGAACTGCCGCGGCAAAGCTATTCCAGAGTATTTTGTTTTCAATAAAATGTATTAAATTAAAAAAAAATAACTAACAAAATTTTTTTTAATTAATAGAAAAGGCTATAGCCTTTTTGTTTTGGAGCGTTACTGATACGCCAATAAAAAAAGACATGTGGCATTCGAGAACTGCCGCGGCAAAGCTATTCCAGAGTATTTTGTTTTCAATAAAATGTATTAAATTAAAAAAAAATAACTAACAAAATTTTTTTTAATTAATAGAAAAGGCTATAGCCTTTTTGTTTTGGAGCGTTACTGATACGCCAATAAAAAAAGACATGTGGCATTCGAGAACTGCCGCGGCAAAGCTATTCCAGAGTATTTTGTTTTCAATAAAATGTATTAAATTAAAAAAAAATAACTAACAAAATTTTTTTTAATTAATAGAAAAGGCTATAGCCTTTTTGTTTTGGAGCGTTACTGATACGCCAATAAAAAAAGACATGTGGCATTCGAGAACTGCCGCGGCAAAGCTATTCCAGAGTATTTTGTTTTCAATAAAATGTATTAAATTAAAAAAAAATAACTAACAAAATTTTTTTTAATTAATAGAAAAGGCTATAGCCTTTTTGTTTTGGAGCGTTACTGATACGCCAATAAAAAAAGACATGTGGCATTCGAGAACTGCCGCGGCAAAGCTATTCCAGAGTATTTTGTTTTCAATAAAATGTATTAAATTAAAAAAAAATAACTAACAAAATTTTTTTTAATTAATAGAAAAGGCTATAGCCTTTTTGTTTTGGAGCGTTACTGATACGCCAATAAAAAAAGACATGTGGCATTCGAGAACTGCCGCGGCAAAGCTATTCCAGAGTATTTTGTTTTCAATAAAATGTATTAAATTAAAAAAAAATAACTAACAAAATTTTTTTAATTAATAGAAAAGGCTATAGCCTTTTTGTTTTGGAGCGTTACTGATACGCCAATAAAAAAAGACATGTGGCATTCGAGAACTGCCGCGGCAAAGCTATTCCAGAGTATTTTGTTTTCAATAAAATGTATTAAATTAAAAAAAAATAACTAACAAAATTTTTTTTAATTAATAGAAAAGGCTATAGCCTTTTTGTTTTGGAGCGTTACTGATACGCCAATAAAAAAAGACATGTGGCATTCGAGAACTGCCGCGGCAAAGCTATTGCAGAGTATTTTGTTTTCAATAAAATGTATTAAATTAAAAAAAAATAACTAACAAAATTTTTTTTAATTAATAGAAAAGGCTATAGCCTTTTTGTTTTGGAGCGTTACTGATACGCCAATAAAAAAAGACATGTGGCATTCGAGAACTGCCGCGGCAAAGCTATTCCAGAGTATTTTGTTTTCAATAAAATGTATTAAATTAAAAAAAAATAACTAACAAAATTTTTTTTAATTAATAGAAAAGGCTATAGCCTTTTTGTTTTGGAGCGTTACTGATACGCCAATAAAAAAAGACATGTGGCATTCGAGAACTGCCGCGGCAAAGCTATTCCAGAGTATTTTGTTTTCAATAAAATGTATTAAATTAAAAAAAAATAACTAACAAAATTTTTTTTAATTAATAGAAAAGGCTATAGCCTTTTTGTTTTGGAGCGTTACTGATACGCCAATAAAAAAAGACATGTGGCATTCGAGAACTGCCGCGGCAAAGCTATTGCATAGCATTTTGTTTTCAATAAAATGTATTAAATTAAAAAAAAATAACTAACATAATTTTTTTTAATTAATAGAAAAGGCTATAGCCTTTTTGTTTTGGAGCGTTACTGATACGCCAATAAAAAAAGACATGTGGCATTCGAGAACTGCCGCGGCAAAGCTATTCCAGAGTATTTTGTTTTCAATAAAATGTATTAATTTAAAAAAAAATAACTAACAAAATTTTTTTTAATTAATAGAAAAGGCTATAGCCTTTTTGTTTTGGAGCGTTACTGATACGCCAATAAAAAAAGACATGTGGCATTCGAGAACTGCCGCGGCAAAGCTATTCCAGAGTATTTTGTTTTCAATAAAATGTATTAAATTAAAAAAAAATAACTAACATTATTTTTTTTTAATTAATAGAAAAGGCTATAGCCTTTTTGTTTTGGAGCGTTACTGATACGCCAATAAAAAAAGACATGTGGCATTCGAGAACTGCCGCGGCAAAGCTATTCCAGAGTATTTTGTTTTCAATAAAATGTATTAAATTAAAAAAAAATAACTAACATAATTTTTTTTAATTTATAGAAAAGGTTATAGCCTTTTTGTTTTGGAGCGTTACTGATACGCCAATAAAAAAAGACATGTGGCATTCGAGAACTGCCGCGGCAAAGCTATTCCAGAGTATTTTGTTTTCAATAAAATGTATTAAATTAAAAAAAAATAACTAACATAATTTTTTTTAATTAATAGAAAAGGCTATAGCCTTTTCTTTTGGAGCGTTACTGATACGCCAATAAAAAAAGGCATGTGGCATTCGAGAACTGCCGCGGCAAAGCTATTGCATAGCATTTTGTTTTCAATAAAATGTATTAAATTAAAAAAAAATAACTAACATAATTTTTTTTAATTAATAGAAAAGGCTATAGCCTTTTCTTTTGGAGCGTTATTGATACGCCAATAAAAAAAGACATGTGGCATTCGAGAACTGCCGCGGCAAAGCTATTCCAGAGTATTTTGTTTTCAATAAAATGTATTAAATTAAAAAAAAATAACTAACATAATTTTTTTTAATTAATAGAAAAGGCTATAGCCTTTTCTTTTGGAGCGTTATTGATACGCCAATAAAAAAAGACATGTGGCATTCGAGAACTGCCGCGGCAAAGCTATTGCATAGCATTTTGTTTTCAATAAAATGTATTAAATTAAAAAAAAATAAATAACATAATTTTTTTTAATTAATAGAAAAGGCTATAGCCTTTTCTTTTGGAGCGTTACTGATACGCCAATAAAAAAAGACATGTGGCATTCGAGAACTGCTGCGGCAAAGCTATTGCATAGCATTTTGTTTTCAATAAAATGTATTAAATTAAAAAAAAATAACTAACATAATTTTTTTTAATTAATAGAAAAGGCTATAGCCTTTTCTTTTGGAGCGTTACTGATACGCCAATAAAAAAAGGCATGTGGCATTCGAGAACTGCCGCGGCAAAGCTATTGCATAGCATTTTGTTTTCAATAAAATGTATTAAATTAAAAAAAAATAACTAACATAATTTTTTTTAATTAATAGAAAAGGCTATAGCCTTTTCTTTTGGAGCGTTACTGATACGCCAATAAAAAAAGGCATGTGGCATTCGAGAACTGCCGCGGCAAAGCTATTGCATAGCATTTTGTTTTCAATAAAATGTATTAAATTAAAAAAAAATAACTAACATAATTTTTTTTAATTAATAGAAAAGGCTATAGCCTTTTCTTTTGGAGCGTTACTGATACGCCAATAAAAAAAGGCATGTGGCATTCGAGAACTGCCGCGGCAAAGCTATTGCATAGCATTTTGTTTTCAATAAAATGTATTAAATTAAAAAAAAATAACTAACATAATTTTTTTTAATTAATAGAAAAGGCTATAGCCTTTTCTTTTGGAGCGTTATTGATACGCCAATAAAAAAAGACATGTGGCATTCGAGAACTGCCGCGGCAAAGCTATTCCAGAGTATTTTGTTTTCAATAAAATGTATTAAATTAAAAAAAAATAACTAACATAATTTTTTTTAATTAATAGAAAAGGCTATAGCCTTTTCTTTTGGAGCGTTATTGATACGCCAATAAAAAAAGACATGTGGCATTCGAGAACTGCCGCGGCAAAGCTATTGCATAGCATTTTGTTTTCAATAAAATGTATTAAATTAAAAAAAAATAACTAACATAATTTTTTTTAATTAATAGAAAAGGCTATAGCCTTTTCTTTTGGAGCGTTATTGATACGCCAATAAAAAAAGACATGTGGCATTCGAGAACTGCCGCGGCAAAGCTATTGCATAGCATTTTGTTTTCAATAAAATGTATTAAATTAAAAAAAAATAAATAACATAATTTTTTTTAATTAATAGAAAAGGCTATAGCCTTTTCTTTTGGAGCGTTACTGATACGCCAATAAAAAAAGACATGTGGCATTCGAGAACTGCTGCGGCAAAGCTATTGCATAGCATTTTGTTTTCAATAAAATGTATTAAATTAAAAAAAAATAACTAACATAATTTTTTTTAATTAATAGAAAAGGCTATAGCCTTTTCTTTTGGAGCGTTATTGATACGCCAATAAAAAAAGACATGTGGCATTCGAGAACTGCCGCGGCAAAGCTATTCCAGAGTATTTTGTTTTCAATAAAATGTATTAAATTAAAAAAAAATAACTAACATAATTTTTTTTAATTAATAGAAAAGGCTATAGCCTTTTCTTTTGGAGCGTTATTGATACGCCAATAAAAAAAGACATGTGGCATTCGAGAACTGCCGCGGCAAAGCTATTGCATAGCATTTTGTTTTCAATAAAATGTATTAAATTAAAAAAAAATAACTAACATAATTTTTTTTAATTAATAGAAAAGGCTATAGCCTTTTCTTTTGGAGCGTTATTGATACGCCAATAAAAAAAGACATGTGGCATTCGAGAACTGCCGCGGCAAAGCTATTGCATAGCATTTTGTTTTCAATAAAATGTATTAAATTAAAAAAAAATAAATAACATAATTTTTTTTAATTAATAGAAAAGGCTATAGCCTTTTCTTTTGGAGCGTTACTGATACGCCAATAAAAAAAGACATGTGGCATTCGAGAACTGCTGCGGCAAAGCTATTGCATAGCATTTTGTTTTCAATAAAATGTATTAAATTAAAAAAAAATAACTAACATAATTTTTTTTAATTAATAGAAAAGGCTATAGCCTTTTCTTTTGGAGCGTTACTGATACGCCAATAAAAAAAGACATGTGGCATTCGAGAACTGCCGCGGCAAAGCTATTGCATAGCATTTTGTTTTCAATAAAATGTATTAAATTAAAAAAAAATAACTAACATAATTTTTTTTAATTAATAGAAAAGGCTATAGCCTTTTCTTTTGGAGCGTTACTGATACGCCAATAAAAAAAGACATGTGGCATTCGAGAACTGCTGCGGCAAAGCTATTGCATAGCATTTTGTTTTCAATAAAATGTATTAAATTAAAAAAAAATAACTAACATAATTTTTTTTAATTAATAGAAAAGGCTATAGCCTTTTCTTTTGGAGCGTTACTGATACGCCAATAAAAAAAGACATGTGGCATTCGAGAACTGCCGCGGCAAAGCTATTGCATAGCATTTTGTTTTCAATAAAATGTATTAAATTAAAAAAAAATAAATAACATAATTTTTTTTAATTAATAGAAAAGGCTATAGCCTTTTCTTTTGGAGCGTTACTGATACGCCAATAAAAAAAGACATGTGGCATTCGAGAACTGCTGCGGCAAAGCTATTGCATAGCATTTTGTTTTCAATAAAATGTATTAAATTAAAAAAAAATAACTAACATAATTTTTTTTAATTAATAGAAAAGGCTATAGCCTTTTCTTTTGGAGCGTTACTGATACGCCAATAAAAAAAGACATGTGGCATTCGAGAACTGCCGCGGCAAAGCTATTGCATAGCATTTTGTTTTCAATAAAATGTATTAAATTAAAAAAAAATAACTAACATAATTTTTTTTAATTAATAGAAAAGGCTATAGCCTTTTCTTTTGGAGCGTTACTGATACGCCAATAAAAAAAGACATGTGGCATTCGAGAACTGCTGCGGCAAAGCTATTGCATAGCATTTTGTTTTCAATAAAATGTATTAAATTAAAAAAAAATAACTAACATAATTTTTTTTAATTAATAGAAAAGGCTATAGCCTTTTCTTTTGGAGCGTTACTGATACGCCAATAAAAAAAGGCATGTGGCATTCGAGAACTGCCGCGGCAAAGCTATTGCATAGCATTTTGTTTTCAATAAAATGTATTAAATTAAAAAAAAATAACTAACATAATTTTTTTTAATTAATAGAAAAGGCTATAGCCTTTTCTTTTGGAGCGTTACTGATACGCCAATAAAAAAAGGCATGTGGCATTCGAGAACTGCCGCGGCAAAGCTATTGCATAGCATTTTGTTTTCAATAAAATGTATTAAATTAAAAAAAAATAACTAACATAATTTTTTTTAATTAATAGAAAAGGCTATAGCCTTTTCTTTTGGAGCGTTATTGATACGCCAATAAAAAAAGACATGTGGCATTCGAGAACTGCCGCGGCAAAGCTATTCCAGAGTATTTTGTTTTCAATAAAATGTATTAAATTAAAAAAAAATAACTAACATAATTTTTTTTAATTAATAGAAAAGGCTATAGCCTTTTCTTTTGGAGCGTTACTGATACGCCAATAAAAAAAGACATGTGGCATTCGAGAACTGCCGCGGCAAAGCTATTGCATAGCATTTTGTTTTCAATAAAATGTATTAAATTAAAAAAAAATAACTAACATAATTTTTTTTAATTAATAGAAAAGGCTATAGCCTTTTCTTTTGGAGCGTTACTGATACGCCAATAAAAAAAGGCATGTGGCATTCGAGAACTGCCGCGGCAAAGCTATTGCATAGCATTTTGTTTTCAATAAAATGTATTAAATTAAAAAAAAATAACTAACATAATTTTTTTTAATTAATAGAAAAGGCTATAGCCTTTTCTTTTGGAGCGTTATTGATACGCCAATAAAAAAAGACATGTGGCATTCGAGAACTGCCGCGGCAAAGCTATTCCAGAGTATTTTGTTTTCAATAAAATGTATTAAATTAAAAAAAAATAACTAACATAATTTTTTTTAATTAATAGAAAAGGCTATAGCCTTTTCTTTTGGAGCGTTACTGATACGCCAATAAAAAAAGACATGTGGCATTCGAGAACTGCTGCGGCAAAGCTATTGCATAGCATTTTGTTTTCAATAAAATGTATTAAATTAAAAAAAAATAACTAACATAATTTTTTTTAATTAATAGAAAAGGCTATAGCCTTTTCTTTTGGAGCGTTACTGATACGCCAATAAAAAAAGACATGTGGCATTCGAGAACTGCCGCGGCAAAGCTATTGCATAGCATTTTGTTTTCAATAAAATGTATTAAATTAAAAAAAAATAACTAACATAATTTTTTTTAATTAATAGAAAAGGCTATAGCCTTTTCTTTTGGAGCGTTACTGATACGCCAATAAAAAAAGACATGTGGCATTCGAGAACTGCTGCGGCAAAGCTATTGCATAGCATTTTGTTTTCAATAAAATGTATTAAATTAAAAAAAAATAACTAACATAATTTTTTTTAATTAATAGAAAAGGCTATAGCCTTTTCTTTTGGAGCGTTACTGATACGCCAATAAAAAAAGGCATGTGGCATTCGAGAACTGCCGCGGCAAAGCTATTGCATAGCATTTTGTTTTCAATAAAATGTATTAAATTAAAAAAAAATAACTAACATAATTTTTTTTAATTAATAGAAAAGGCTATAGCCTTTTCTTTTGGAGCGTTATTGATACGCCAATAAAAAAAGACATGTGGCATTCGAGAACTGCCGCGGCAAAGCTATTCCAGAGTATTTTGTTTTCAATAAAATGTATTAAATTAAAAAAAAATAACTAACATAATTTTTTTTAATTAATAGAAAAGGCTATAGCCTTTTCTTTTGGAGCGTTATTGATACGCCAATAAAAAAAGACATGTGGCATTCGAGAACTGCCGCGGCAAAGCTATTCCAGAGTATTTTGTTTTCAATAAAATGTATTAAATTAAAAAAAAATAACTAACATAATTTTTTTTAATTAATAGAAAAGGCTATAGCCTTTTCTTTTGGAGCGTTATTGATACGCCAATAAAAAAAGACATGTGGCATTCGAGAACTGCCGCGGCAAAGCTATTGCATAGCATTTTGTTTTCAATAAAATGTATTAAATTAAAAAAAAATAAATAACATAATTTTTTTTAATTAATAGAAAAGGCTATAGCCTTTTCTTTTGGAGCGTTACTGATACGCCAATAAAAAAAGACATGTGGCATTCGAGAACTGCCGCGGCAAAGCTATTGCATAGCATTTTGTTTTCAATAAAATGTATTAAATTAAAAAAAAATAACTAACATAATTTTTTTTAATTAATAGAAAAGGCTATAGCCTTTTCTTTTGGAGCGTTATTGATACGCCAATAAAAAAAGACATGTGGCATTCGAGAACTGCCGCGGCAAAGCTATTGCATAGCATTTTGTTTTCAATAAAATGTATTAAATTAAAAAAAAATAAATAACATAATTTTTTTTAATTAATAGAAAAGGCTATAGCCTTTTCTTTTGGAGCGTTACTGATACGCCAATAAAAAAAGACATGTGGCATTCGAGAACTGCCGCGGCAAAGCTATTGCATAGCATTTTGTTTTCAATAAAATGTATTAAATTAAAAAAAAATAACTAACATAATTTTTTTTAATTAATAGAAAAGGCTATAGCCTTTTCTTTTGGAGCGTTACTGATACGCCAATAAAAAAAGACATGTGGCATTCGAGAACTGCTGCGGCAAAGCTATTGCATAGCATTTTGTTTTCAATAAAATGTATTAAATTAAAAAAAAATAACTAACATAATTTTTTTTAATTAATAGAAAAGGCTATAGCCTTTTCTTTTGGAGCGTTACTGATACGCCAATAAAAAAAGACATGTGGCATTCGAGAACTGCCGCGGCAAAGCTATTGCATAGCATTTTGTTTTCAATAAAATGTATTAAATTAAAAAAAAATAAATAACATAATTTTTTTTAATTAATAGAAAAGGCTATAGCCTTTTCTTTTGGAGCGTTACTGATACGCCAATAAAAAAAGACATGTGGCATTCGAGAACTGCTGCGGCAAAGCTATTGCATAGCATTTTGTTTTCAATAAAATGTATTAAATTAAAAAAAAATAACTAACATAATTTTTTTTAATTAATAGAAAAGGCTATAGCCTTTTCTTTTGGAGCGTTACTGATACGCCAATAAAAAAAGACATGTGGCATTCGAGAACTGCCGCGGCAAAGCTATTGCATAGCATTTTGTTTTCAATAAAATGTATTAAATTAAAAAAAAATAACTAACATAATTTTTTTTAATTAATAGAAAAGGCTATAGCCTTTTCTTTTGGAGCGTTACTGATACGCCAATAAAAAAAGACATGTGGCATTCGAGAACTGCCGCGGCAAAGCTATTGCATAGCATTTTGTTTTCAATAAAATGTATTAAATTAAAAAAAATAACTAACATAATTTTTTTTAATTAATAGAAAAGGCTATAGCCTTTTCTTTTGGAGCGTTACTGATACGCCAATAAAAAAAGACATGTGGCATTCGAGAACTGCTGCGGCAAAGCTATTGCATAGCATTTTGTTTTCAATAAAATGTATTAAATTAAAAAAAAATAACTAACATAATTTTTTTTAATTAATAGAAAAGGCTATAGCCTTTTCTTTTGGAGCGTTACTGATACGCCAATAAAAAAAGACATGTGGCATTCGAGAACTGCTGCGGCAAAGCTATTGCATAGCATTTTGTTTTCAATAAAATGTATTAAATTAAAAAAAAATAACTAACATAATTTTTTTTAATTAATAGAAAAGGCTATAGCCTTTTCTTTTGGAGCGTTACTGATACGCCAATAAAAAAAGACATGTGGCATTCGAGAACTGCCGCGGCAAAGCTATTGCATAGCATTTTGTTTTCAATAAAATGTATTAAATTAAAAAAAAATAACTAACATAATTTTTTTTAATTAATAGAAAAGGCTATAGCCTTTTCTTTTGGAGCGTTACTGATACGCCAATAAAAAAAGACATGTGGCATTCGAGAACTGCTGCGGCAAAGCTATTGCATAGCATTTTGTTTTCAATAAAATGTATTAAATTAAAAAAAAATAACTAACATAATTTTTTTTAATTAATAGAAAAGGCTATAGCCTTTTCTTTTGGAGCGTTACTGATACGCCAATAAAAAAAGACATGTGGCATTCGAGAACTGCCGCGGCAAAGCTATTGCATAGCATTTTGTTTTCAATAAAATGTATTAAATTAAAAAAAATAACTAACATAATTTTTTTTAATTAATAGAAAAGGCTATAGCCTTTTCTTTTGGAGCGTTACTGATACGCCAATAAAAAAAGACATGTGGCATTCGAGAACTGCTGCGGCAAAGCTATTGCATAGCATTTTGTTTTCAATAAAATGTATTAAATTAAAAAAAAATAACTAACATAATTTTTTTTAATTAATAGAAAAGGCTATAGCCTTTTCTTTTGGAGCGTTACTGATACGCCAATAAAAAAAGACATGTGGCATTCGAGAACTGCTGCGGCAAAGCTATTGCATAGCATTTTGTTTTCAATAAAATGTATTAAATTAAAAAAAATAACTAACATAATTTTTTTTAATTAATAGAAAAGGCTATAGCCTTTTCTTTTGGAGCGTTACTGATACGCCAATAAAAAAAGACATGTGGCATTCGAGAACTGCTGCGGCAAAGCTATTGCATAGCATTTTGTTTTCAATAAAATGTATTAAATTAAAAAAAAATAACTAACATAATTTTTTTTAATTAATAGAAAAGGCTATAGCCTTTTCTTTTGGAGCGTTACTGATACGCCAATAAAAAAAGACATGTGGCATTCGAGAACTGCCGCGGCAAAGCTATTGCATAGCATTTTGTTTTCAATAAAATGTATTAAATTAAAAAAAAATAACTAACATAATTTTTTTTAATTAATAGAAAAGGCTATAGCCTTTTCTTTTGGAGCGTTACTGATACGCCAATAAAAAAAGACATGTGGCATTCGAGAACTGCTGCGGCAAAGCTATTGCATAGCATTTTGTTTTCAATAAAATGTATTAAATTAAAAAAAATAACTAACATAATTTTTTTTAATTAATAGAAAAGGCTATAGCCTTTTCTTTTGGAGCGTTACTGATACGCCAATAAAAAAAGACATGTGGCATTCGAGAACTGCTGCGGCAAAGCTATTGCATAGCATTTTGTTTTCAATAAAATGTATTAAATTAAAAAAAAATAACTAACATAATTTTTTTTAATTAATAGAAAAGGCTATAGCCTTTTCTTTTGGAGCGTTACTGATACGCCAATAAAAAAAAGACATGTGGCATTCGAGAACTGCCGCGGCAAAGCTATTGCATAGCATTTTGTTTTCAATAAAATGTATTAAATTAAAAAAAAATAACTAACATAATTTTTTTTAATTAATAGAAAAGGCTATAGCCTTTTCTTTTGGAGCGTTACTGATACGCCAATAAAAAAAGACATGTGGCATTCGAGAACTGCTGCGGCAAAGCTATTGCATAGCATTTTGTTTTCAATAAAATGTATTAAATTAAAAAAAAATAACTAACATAATTTTTTTTAATTAATAGAAAAGGCTATAGCCTTTTCTTTTGGAGCGTTACTGATACGCCAATAAAAAAAGACATGTGGCATTCGAGAACTGCCGCGGCAAAGCTATTGCATAGCATTTTGTTTTCAATAAAATGTATTAAATTAAAAAAAAATAACTAACATAATTTTTTTAATTAATAGAAAAGGCTATAGCCTTTTCTTTTGGAGCGTTACTGATACGCCAATAAAAAAAGACATGTGGCATTCGAGAACTGCCGCGGCAAAGCTATTCCAGAGTATTTTGTTTTCAATAAAATGTATTAAATTAAAAAAAAATAACTAACATAATTTTTTTTAATTAATAGAAAAGGCTATAGCCTTTTTGTTTTGGAGCGTTACTGATACGCCAATAAAAAAAGACATGTGGCATTCGAGAACTGCCGCGGCAAAGCTATTCCAGAGTATTTTGTTTTCAATAAAATGTATTAAATTAAAAAAAAATAACTAACATAATTTTTTTTAATTAATAGAAAAGGCTATAGCCTTTTCTTTTGGAGCGTTACTAATACGCCAATAAAAAAAGACATGTGGCATTCGA
This sequence comes from Gymnocheta viridis, assembly GCA_956483585.1. Classification (NCBI taxonomy): domain Eukaryota; kingdom Metazoa; phylum Arthropoda; class Insecta; order Diptera; family Tachinidae; genus Gymnocheta; species Gymnocheta viridis. Next base: position 77,688,703 of record OY101444.1, on the reverse strand, counting down.
GAACTGCCGCGGCAAAGCTATTGCATAGCATTTTGTTTTCAATAAAATGTATTAAATTAAAAAAAAATAACTAACATAATTTTTTTTAATTAATAGAAAAGGCTATAGCCTTTTCTTTTGGAGCGTTACTGATACGCCAATAAAAAAAGACATGTGGCATTCGAGAACTGCCGCGGCAAAGCTATTGCATAGCATTTTGTTTTCAATAAAATGTATTAAATTAAAAAAAAATAACTAACATAATTTTTTTTAATTAATAGAAAAGGCTATAGCCTTTTCTTTTGGAGCGTTACTGATACGCCAATAAAAAAAGACATGTGGCATTCGAGAACTGCCGCGGCAAAGCTATTGCATAGAATTTTGTTTTCAATAAAATGTATTAAATTAAAAAAAAATAACTAACATAATTTTTTTTAATTAATAGAAAAGGCTATAGCCTTTTCTTTTGGAGCGTTACTGATACGCCAATAAAAAAAGACATGTGGCATTCGAGAACTGCCGCGGCAAAGCTATTGCATAGCATTTTGTTTTCAATAAAATGTATTAAATTAAAAAAAATAACTAACATAATTTTTTTTAATTAATAGAAAAGGCTATAGCCTTTTCTTTTGGAGCGTTACTGATACGCCAATAAAAAAAGACATGTGGCATTCGAGAACTGCCGCGGCAAAGCTATTGCATAGCATTTTGTTTTCAATAAAATGTATTAAATTAAAAAAAATAACTAACATAATTTTTTTTAATTAATAGAAAAGGCTATAGCCTTTTCTTTTGGAGCGTTACTGATACGCCAATAAAAAAAGACATGTGACATTCGAGAACTGCCGCGGCAAAGCTATTGCATAGCATTTTGTTTTCAATAAAATGTATTAAATTAAAAAAAAATAACTAACATAATTTTTTTTAATTATTAGAAAAGGCTATATAGCCTTTTCTTTTGGAGCGTTACTGATACGCCAATAAAAAAAGACATGTGGCATTCGAGAACTGCCGCGGCAAAGCTATTGCATAGCATTTTGTTTTCAATAAAATGTATTAAATTAAAAAAAAATAACTAACATAATTTTTTTTAATTAATAGAAAAGGCTATAGCCTTTTCTTTTGGAGCGTTACTGATACGCCAATAAAAAAAGACATGTGGCATTCGAGAACGGCCGCGGCAAAGCTATTGCATAGCATTTTGTTTTCAATAAAATGTATTAAATTAAAAAAAAAATAACTAACATAATTTTTTTTAATTAATAGAAAAGGCTATAGCCTTTTCTTTTGGAGCGTTACTGATACGCCAATAAAAAAAGACATGTGGCATTCGAGAACTGCCGCGGCAAAGCTATTGCATAGCATTTTGTTTTCAATAAAATGTATTAAATTAAAAAAAAATAACTAACATAATTTTTTTAATTAATAGAAAAGGCTATAGCCTTTTCTTTTGGAGCGTTACTGATACGCCAATAAAAAAAGACATGTGGCATTCGAGAACTGCCGCGGCAAAGCTATTCCAGAGTATTTTGTTTTCAATAAAATGTAGTAAATTAAAAAAAAAATAACTAACATAATTTTTTTTAATTAATAGAAAAGGCTATAGCCTTTTTGTTTTGGAGCGTTACTGATACGCCAATAAAAAAAGACATGTGGCATTCGAGAACTGCCGCGGCAAAGCTATTCCAGAGTATTTTGTTTTCAATAAAATGTATTAAATTAAAAAAAAATAACTAACATAATTTTTTTTAATTAATAGAAAAGGCTATAGCCTTTTCTTTTGGAGCGTTACTGATAAATGCCGAGATATAACCATGTTAAAATATAAAAAAAGTGATAAAAATCCACCTTGAACGAAAACAAATTCCTATGGCCATTAAATTATGAATGCAACCAACTTGACAAAATGAATGATGCAGAAGTTCTTAGTTTTGGGGCTACTTTCACCTGCAATTTACAAAATTGAGCCCCAAAATCATGTGTTGTACAGTGTTATAGTTCAATTGAAGTGAATCGCTCAATTGAACTAGTTTGTTCATTGGCTCTATTTATTGCACAAGAGGCATGTTTTGTAAATCGAATAATTTTAAATCGATTAATACAAAAAAAATTGTAAAAAAATACTAACTTATTTGTGCTGTTTTTAATTTCCTTTTGATTTCATGGAATCTAAACTTTAAATCGTAATTAATTGTGCCTTCAAATCACCCAATTTGAAATCACTCTGTTTACAGAACAGGACAGATAATTGATGAAACATTAATAAAATGGTTTAAGGTCTAGTGACAATTTGGCATAAGCACCAATAAAATCCATGTCAATGAGATATCAATGCACCTCTCGAATAATAAATTTACTGAATAATTTAATATTAGATTTAGATTTTTTGCATTTCTTCATACGATATATCATGCGTTTTTTTAACTTTGAATTTATTTAAATTTACTTCACATTTTAAAATTTAAAGCTTTTGCTTTTAATGTGTAATTCAACTTGTAAAATATTTTTTTAACATCATACACACGGAAAATGTTTGTAAAGCTTAGTCTTAAATAAGTCAGTACATAATTTTCAAATCATAGGGGAAAATGGATATTGAATAAATAAATACAAAATACAAAAATATTTTCATATAATCTCTGTCACTAAGTGGTACGAGTATATCCGTAAACAAGAATGTGTGTGTGGTGTATGCAGTGACAGTAAAAAATATTCCATTTACGAGTAATACCCATCATTTGTGAAAACAGTAGAATCGCATGTGTTAGAATATAATTTGGTATTGTGTTAAAAAATTATTTTTAACTTATAAAATTTAACAGAAATATCTTGAAATACACTTGGATACTATTACCACATACTAGTAATGGTATCGTCAGTATTTCTTCACTCACGCTCATGCACGCTCACGATAAAAAAAAATTTCTTATGCACGCACATGCAGGACCTTATATTTTTTAGCTCAAGCTCACGCACGCTTAGGTGAGTGAAGATAAAAGTTAGTCACAATCACGAAAACTAACGCTCACGAAATATTTATGGAAAAAAATATAAAAAAATTATATGGAAAAAATTACAATAAAGCAAAACTAAACAGCACAATTTTATAAAAAATCTACTCATGCACGCCTACACATGCTTAATTTTCTTATACTCATGTTCATGCTCGCGTGGTTGAGACAAAAAAATCATCGCAAGCATATTTGATTCACGCTAATCACATGAGCTGTGTCAAGCTCTACCACATACACGACTAAAACACAGTGAACTTTTTCTTCATCTTTGGGCGCATTCATAAGATGCTGTTGAGCTCAACTGTTGTGAAACAGTTGCCAACTGTTGAGTCCAACAGTTACATCTTAGAAACGGCTTGATGAATATACCGCAAAATGAACTGCGGGTGAATGAAAACAATTAAAAAGGAATACAAGAGGTCAAAGGAAATAATTTAAGTATTTTAAATTTTTAATCGCACTATTTCCCATAATTAATATTTTATCTTCATACGAGTATGTAGTAAAATATTAACCCTTTTATTAAAAAAAATGATTATTGAGGAGTATAGCTATAGGAAATAATTTAAATTTGCTAAATCAATTAGTTTGGCTTATACTAAAACTTATGGACTTATGGAGTTTTTCTTGGCAGGAATTTTCCATTTTTAATTTAAAATCAGCACCAAAAATTTAATGTTCATAACATAAAAACGCACAGCTACCTTTGCACAGTTAAAATACTGCGGCCATTTAAAAAATCAGTAGGCAGGTTAAACTTTCTAAATAAACAAAAAGACATGTTTTTGTTAAACAGTCGAATATTTTTTTGCCGAATTCTCTATAAAAAACTTTACATATTAATTTATCTATATAAATATAAATATACTAATTTTATCATATTTTTTTTTATTTTTTAAATTAAAATAAATATTTTAATAAATATTTAAAATTTTAATAAATAATTATAACAACGAAATAAATTATAACAATATTATTAATAATAGCTATTTTTAAGCTTATATTTATTTATTATAAAATTAATTTTTAAAATTATATTTTATAGCTTATCCCATAAAATATTAAAATTAATTAATTATTTAAATTAATATAGTTAAATAAATAAGAAAAAATTTCTAAATTAAATTTATTTCTTAAAGAACTAGATACCTTTAAAAACGAATAATATTTCATTTCCAATATATTATTAAAAATAATTTTAACACATTAACTTTTATAATATATTAATTAACTCTTTTAAAAACGATAAAATTATAATAAATAATTTTTAAACCCTGATACACAAGGTACAATAAATTAAATTTTCTTATAAAACAAAAATTTTTCAAATTATTTCAATTTTCTTTTACAATACTATTAAACTATTATTAATATTATATTTTCTTTATAAAATACTAAAACAAATAAATCTATAATTATTTTTAATAAATTAATAAAAACAAAAATTTAATTAATAAATAAATTATAATCAATTTATATTGATTTGCGCAAAAATCTTTTCAATGTAAATGAAATACTTTACTTTATAAGCTTTAAATTGCATTCTAGATACACTATCCAGTACACCTGCTATGTTACGACTTATGTATCTCGCCTAAATAGAAAGAGTGACGGGCGATGTGTACATATTTTAGAGCTAAAATCAAATTACTAATCTTTATTATTTTACTATCAAATCTACCTTTAATAAATATTTTAAATTTATATCCGTTTAAATATTTTTTATTGTAACTCATTAAAACTTAAATATAAGCTACACCTTGATCTGATATAAATTTTTATAAAAATTTAAGAAAATTAACTTTCTTATAAAATATTCTATAAGATTATAAACCTGCGCCGATAGTATTTATATATCAACGCGAAGCCGCCACCGTTTTAAGAAAATCTTTAAACCTTATAATGAAATAAACACCATAATAAACCTACGCATATTTAATGAAATTAACATTTCAATTTTATTTCTTTGTTTTTATAACTTTATCGAATTTGTACCGCAAAATATAAGAAATTAATTTGCAGCCGCCACCTAATAAAACGGCGTTGCATTAGAATATAAAAGCGCATAACCCTCTTGATCAGCTGTGGAGCTAAACACAACATCCCAGCAAGAACAAGGTAAGTCAAATGACCGGCTATTTGACCGGCAGTGGTGATGGGTATCGCTATCTAAGTTTTTATCTGTTTGTTAAGGGCAATGTGGAAAAAGTGATGTAAACTTTTGTGTACGTGGAATTAAAAATATCAACTATGGAAAATATACATATATCTGACCTGCTTACTCTGCCGTATTTTTACTTGTCATTGGGCTTTCACACACGGGAATAATTATGTTGGCATAACATGGCAGCTTGTGGGCGAATTCGGTGAAGAGAATGGTTTTTGTTTGGTATAATTTTTCAACCAGCTGCAAGCAGAACAAAACTAAACATGCACAATTAAAAAAAAACACATGTCAAATGAATACAAAAAACACTAATACACACAAAGCTGTGTATACGTATACAATTTTATGCCAGATGAATTAGTCTCATGTGTTATGAAAAAAAAAACAAAAATTGCGCGGCTTAAAAATTGTTCTCGTCTGTGAATGCTCATTGATGCTGCATGTCGTAATCACGTCTGTATGATCACACGGGTTTAAAATAGTTGTATTAGGAAAAATGATCATGTTTTATAAAAGATTTGGTTATTTTATGAACAAATAGAAGAATTTACAAAGTCTTTTGAAATAATTAAGTTTTTGGAACAACAAATAATAAATTAAAAAAATTATTGTATCATGCCTAAATGAGTTTCCTTTGATAGTTGCTTCAGAAATGCCCGAAATATTTTCATGTTGGTATATGCACAATATTTGTTTCAGTCGAACATATTTATATGTTAGAATGGAACAACTAATGAATTTTTTGCATGTAAAAATCAGTGTTACGACTAAAAAAATTTTTTCTCTTCATGCACATTTTTGCAAAAATTGCCAATAAATTCTCAAAATAATTTGTATATTGTATAATTTTTTCATTACAGTTAATATGCCATCAAAAGCTCTTTTTGCCTTTCAAAATATGTTCTACTTTAACAGATAATTTTTGTAAAGCTTCCTGTAACTTAAATATTATTGGTTAAAGTATACAAAAAGTTTTAAAATTTAAAAAATATAAAAAAAAACTTTAACAAAAATCAAAATCAACCAAATTAGTATCTTAGTACGCGAGCAATTCATAAAATAAAAATTATGTTTAATTATTATTATATAATATAATATATATTAATATTATAATGTAAAAGGTAAGGTAAAACTTAACAATGTCAACGTTGGTATCGAAAATTTCATTCAAAATTCTTGCAAATGTGTTAGTACAAAAATGTGTAGTAAGGATATTGACTAAATGCATGAATCAAGAAATCTAATACCCTCAAGCCCAAACTCAAAAGTTTTACTCGACTGCATCTCTTTTCTGTCCATTTAAAATTTTGTTCAAATCGATGCACCCGTTTAGAAATTATTTAGTGATTTCCAGATTTTCGCCAGAAATCTCTTACACTTTTTACAACAAACTCTCTTTTGTATTCTATGATGATGTAGTACATGAGCAGTAGAAATTTATTTTGTACGGCTGAGTGCGCAATTTTGTTGTCTTGATTCATGGACTAAATGTAGCGAAAAAAATTTATAATGGAAAAAATGTCAGCAAATGCTCAACTGTTGTGTTAAGCGGAACTAGTGAACCCTGCTTTTCTAAGAGTAAGTCTGCGTTTAGACACGTTATGTCTTATCGATACGGTGAGAGCGACGAGGGAAGACGAAACGAGTACACATATGCATGTACTGTCATTACGTTTTGTTTTCTCATTTGTAATTTGAGGCCTGAAGGCATTTGCAAGCAAATTTCATCAACATGACATGACTTGTGTCAACAGCAATGAAAGTTCAAAGAAGAATAAGTAAAAATCATGTCAATAAGACATGACGGGTCTAAACACAGACAAACACTCAACGGTTGTGCAACAGTTACGTCGTATGAACGCGACCATTGATATTCCACTGTATAAATTTTACATTTTTGTACGGCCATTATATACAAGCAAATAATCTCAAGAGTAAAATCGAGAGAAAAAAAATTAAATCAACAAAGTGTAAATAAAATAAATTTGTTTCATTTTAAGTAAATTTAAAAACGACTAAACAAATGAAGCGCTGTCATTTGCACATTTGCTTAACAAAGATTAAATACATAAACTTAAGTTAATTTTGTTAACGTAATTGTGGTAATTTCTATGGAAATGCTTATAATTTTTGAGCACATAAAAAGTAATCTACCACAAAAGAATATAAATAAAATAAAGGAAGAAAAGGTGTCAGTATATTAGAAACAATACAATGATTACTTTGACGGCATACAGCATATAATTATTTTTTAACTTTATATTCAGAATGTCGTACTTCAGACTCTTTTGGGGTAAAAAGACTAGAAAAGTTGAAAATTGTTTTATGGAAAACATATAAAATTAACGTGCTTAATACTCGTATGTGGAACGCAACCGCACAATCACGTGGTCTACATAAAATTTTACACAGTTGGTTTTACCCCGTCAGGGTGAAGCACTTAAAACTATAAAAAACAATGAAACGAAAAGCAGTTAAAAATCTGTTAGTAATTGATTAAAATAATCACTTGATTAACAGAATAAGGCTGATGAAATTAAACTTTTAACCATCATCATTTCTTAACAGTTTAAATTTTATTTATTTACAATTTCATTGCACACCTTTTGATCCTTTTCATTTCTCCCAAAAGGTATTAAACCTTTAACAAAAAGCAACAAAAATTCAATAAATACTCGTATTTACAGAAAATTTAAAAGAATAAAATAAAACTTTGCCATAAAAAACTGTTTTATGAAAGCAAAGTGAAAGTCATAAAATATGATAAATTACAGCATCGAAAAACTTAAGCAACCTTGAACGCTTTCTCTACCTGGGCCATTCATTACAGAAAAAAATCAATTGTAATAAGTTTTTATTTATTATTTTTTCATTTTATTTTTCTTCCTTTTAGAAATTTTGCGGCTTATCAACACTCACAGTTCAATGTTTTGACCTCTTACCAATGCCGTGGCTCAATTTTGGTTATTAAATATTTATTTAATATTCGTTTTCTGTATTGAATTTTCTTTTTTCAACTTTGGTTTTTCACAATGCCCTTTATGTGTAAGCTGTTTTCAAGATTTAAATAATCAGAAATATATTGCATATGGTATGGATATTTTTTCCTCAGAACTTTATTGCATAACTTGAGGATGGGATTTGGGCACAAGCACTAGAATAAGATTTATTTTTAGACCCACAAGTGTGCTGAACAATTTATTTATTCATTCACTTAAACATTTATTTTGAATTTTTAAAGTGTGATTATTTTGATTATATATAAGTATTTGTATTAGATTTTTTGTAAAGATCCATTATTACAACTTGCCGCTACACAGAGGAGAATTTGAGCCAAAAAGCTGGCCAAAATTATTAAATCTGATTTTTGAATTGAAAGATTGAGTTTTTTGATACTTTTACGTGTAATTTGATATAAAAAAATCTAGTGGCAGTTTTTTTGCTGTTTTTACAACAAAATTCTGCCTTTAACTAACATGATGTTGTAATTATGACCCTAAGACATTTATTTCCGGAAGGAATCGGGAGATTTGCAGGTTGTAACATGAAACGGGCGGTTTGAAAAATATAACTCATTTAATTTTATATTAAAATTTATGAATTTTAGAGCAAATATTTTTGTGTGATATTTTAGCACTCAATTTTTTCAATCTATGGGTCTTCCCTCAAACAAGCGAGCTAAAATAGTCTACAAAAATATTTGTAATAAATTATTATTCACTGTCACTGTCACTGAACATACCAAAGCTCAAAATGCAAATTACATTTTGCAACGTTTTTTTTTTGTTATTTCTTTGCAGTGTTTGATAAATTATAACAGAGTGGTATGGAAAACTTTCGTTTACGTTTTAATATACGAGTAGTAAAAAATAATTTTATTCTAAAAATTTACAAATCGATAACTAAGCGGGGGTTTTAACTATAAAAAACCGTACTATTTGACCTTCGCAAAATCACTATGTTGAAGAAAAAAATCGTATTGTAAAAAAGCCAGTTTAAGAACCGGTTGAAAAACCGACTTGATCTTAGTACATATTGTTCTAGTCGAAATAAAAAGAAATACTTTGCCTGCCGCCCGATCTTGATTACAAAAAGTTGATGCTTAACACTTCTTAAGATTTTTAGAGTTTCATCATTGCAAAGTCTTCGCGAAGATTTAACCTTATTTTCTTAATTATCCATTTCAGACCAGGATGCATCAATTGTGCGAATGGGTTTCGGACTCAACATTTGCTCTTCTATTTGACCAATGTCATATATAATGATTGTTCTTTATGTTTCCTGCACACATTGTTCCGTTGTTCGTTTTATCATTACTTGAACTTTTGCGAATTTCTTGCATCACATTTCAGTTTTGTCAAAATAAGCCGCAGAAGTAAATTGTGTTTTCAATTACAAAAGTACTAATCATGTTAAGAAATAGTGAAGTGAGCATATTTTAATTAAAAATATTATAAATTTCAATGTTTCAAACCAATTGATATCATTTGACGCAATAAAAATGCTTTTTAGCTAAAAAAATTTACCGAGATGCATCAACTATGCGTGTCGTGAAAATCCTTGAAGGAATTAAACATTATAAATACAAAACATTAATTATATTTTCATATGATATAGAGACCATATATTCCAAAAATTATGAAAAAATTATCAGTAGTTTAGCGTCAGGTCTGAAAGACATATATTTTTTCGTTTCTATTAAGAAAATCACAAATGATTTCTGAGGTATACAAACCTGCGAATTCACTTGAATACAAAACCCTCAAAATAATAACCTGCTCTTAAATGGATATTACAACGCCACCATAATTACTTTGTAAACAACAACCAAAAAGATTAACAAATCCACAACCGGCGCTAAAAGAAACAAAATTTCCACATCATTTACAAAGATTCAGTTAAAGTCACAAAGTTTTCAAACAGCAAAAAAATTCTAACGCTCATATTTAGACTCATTAAGTCAAAATTAGCATTTAAAGTGGTCGCATAATGCATAAATGCAAAACACCTTTATAATATTATTTTATTCTGTTATTTTTTTTTTTGCTAAATTAAAACAAACAAAAATCAACAAAAATACATTTTTTCCACTTAAAATTCATAACAATATTCAGCTTGCGATAAAATTATTCACTTAAAAATTTTTATGGTGGGAATATTATTAGATTATTTTTTCTGTCAAAAGTTTAGCAAACAAAAAGTTATTGTGGCTTGATTTTTTTTCTTTTTTTTTTTTGCTTCACCAAAAATCCAACATAATTTTAATTAATGAAGTGGAATTTTTAAATAAGTTAAATTAATTATGTGCAAGCAATTTTTAGCTTGTAAGAACTTTTGAAAATTCGTTGCCATACGACAGTTACGAAGTAAATAGAATGTAATTTTCTATAAAGAGAAATTAAGTTGTCATAATAATAAGCGGTGGGGAGTGAAAATGTATCTTGAATATCTGTTGGGAACGTTTAGATTACATCGCGGAAAACCATAAAACATTTTCGAAAACAAGGCAATACATTGTCACTACGAGACATTGAATTTTTCCGAAGTATATGCTTTGGCAAAAAAGCAGACGAGTGAATCCAAAACAGGTGACGTTGTTTTTGAAATCGAATTTTCTCATATTATTTATTCATTTGACTCTTTTTATCTAACAAAATAACAACTATTATCCGAAACAGCTTTAGAGAGAATTGGTCGGAAAGTATATTTCATATCGACTTGTGGGCCAGAGAAAGTTAATAGTCATGTTTTCTTGATTTAATTATTAAATTTGTTTTGGCTTTTAATCATGCTAAACAAATCAACGTTGAGTAAAATCAGCACCGTAGTGGTGAACGCTTTATTTAATTTGATTGTTTTCTAATCATTCTATGATTTCTATGATTTTCCAAAAAATATATATATGTACATACAACTAAAATAACATTTTTCTGTTATCAGCAAATTACGGTCTTTCTATTTATGGTATTTACATACATATGTATATCGTCGGTCACACGTTGACACCTCTTTACATGTTTTTTTGTACTTTTTAGGAGACAAAAAAAAACGTTGTTAAGGCCCCGTTAGCCGAGCGTTGCTGCACCCGTACCGTACCGTATCGTACTGTTAGTACGTTGGTCCACTTATAGAATATTTAAAAACGTACGTTTGTTTTCTATTGTTTGTTTTATTGCAATAAAAAAGGAACAGCTGTTTACAACACAGTGATGGGTATTAAAAATTTTCAATTGGTGACTTGTGCAGAAAAAGTACCCCAGATATTTAAATGATATCAGAACTTTCTTTTGTGTATGTCTGTGTATAAAAAATATTTATTATTTCACATTTATATTATAAAAATATAATAAAAAATATAAACAACAAATTAGTGTTTATATGTGCATACAAAAAAATTTATACCATTTAAATTATTTTATATGTATGTATATACGTACATATTACATTTATATAATATATGTATTTGTTTATTATATACATCTAAGCATGTATGTCGTCTTATCAAATGCAAAAGGGCCTATCTACATTATAACAAAATTTTCGCTAGAGATAAAAACCTTAATAAAAAGCAAACTATTGTGATAACAAATATTGTATTTTTCAGCACAGTATCATTAATTCCGATTTTATTAATGATACTACCTAGAAAAAAATAGTTTTTATGATCACAATAGTTTGCTTTTTAATAAGCTTTTTGTCTCTCCTGAAAAAATAAACAAAAATAGATAGGCCGTTTTGCATTTTATATGACGATATGTATGTACATATATATGAAAATATACATTATTTTAAGTTGTTTTGTCAAAAGTACACACATATTTTTATCAAAAAGTCCAAAAAAAATTAGAGCGGAAATACCATCTCAACTTGTACCAAAAAAACAGCCCATCACTGGCATACAAATGTCACGTAACAACGTAAGAAATTTCTGTTTTATACAGATTGGTACGTTGTGGAATGAAATATTAAAAATTTTGTTTTAAAATTCAGAATATTTTATTTTAATTAAAATTTTAAAGATTTTTATATTTTTGTCAAGTAAAAAACATTTGCCAAACATTTACAAAATTCAATCCTATAATTATATCGTCCACATCCGAAAGTTCAGACACAGAACAATTAAGTAAAAAATATTTTCTACAAAAAAGAACGGCACAGAACGGCAACGAAAAGTAAAAACTAATGAGGCCTTTACATATATGCTACTTTTGCTTATTATTCGCATTCCATTCTAAAAAAAATATGCAACATTTCTAAATATAGCAAAAAATTTAAAATTTTAAACCTGTGACCGACGATATACTTTTTTTAATTTATAAAAATTTTTAACCCACAAGAAATGCATGACCAAAACTAATACGTACACAATAATCATACTAATACATTTAAAGAAATTTAACATTTGAACAAACATATGTATGTCATGGGTGATAGAACAATCCGTCAAAGTTGACCATTTATAATACCTTCCACAATACAAATAACGCTTTTATGCTTTTGCTAGACATTATTAGTATAAATACAAATTTGAAATCACATTCAACCGAGCCACCTAAACAGTGGCGGATACAAGGAAACACACATGAACACTGATGATGGGAGTGTAGCGGCTCCCGAAAAACAACTTTGTTTTTGTTCTGCTGTGTAAGTTGAATTAATTAGTATTAAAATTGTCCCTTGTTCCTTTGGAATATTGTCTCATGACCAATTCTTTCTGACTGAAAACCTTACGAACTTTAGCCAAAAAATAATTATCACTTTGAATTAAAAACTACTAAACAACCAACTTGTTCGAAAAATAATCACTTTGAATAAAAACAAAAAAGTTATGACCCAAATTCAAAATAACGTATCATCAAGTGATTTATTTTATTAAACAAAAAAACGTATCATTATCAGTGTTGTCAACTATTTACATCAAAAATACGCTGTCTTTTTGCTAAAAATTCGCTAGAAAGCGCTAAAGACCGTGAAAATATGATTTCAATATCTCAAACAGTTTCCATATTACAGTGTACTCTCTCTTAAGCGGACACCTAAGGGACTTTCAAAATTTGTCCGCTTATGAGAGATGTACAAAAAGAGTAAATAAGCAACTCATACTTTTAAAACTTGATACGTACTTGCTTTTGAAATTCTCATTCCATAGAGTATTTCAATTTACAATCAAGACAACATTTTTGGTTTTCTTTTTTACAAATATTCTGCCGCAATTCAAAACTACAAATTAAAATCAAATACAGTAAAAATTCTATTATCTGGATAATTGATTGCAGACCCCAATCTGGAGTAGCGAATTATCCGGATTACTACTTTTTAAAAAATTTATGTATGGTTTGTTGTTTTTACTTTTTTGTTCTGTTTTGTTGCGGACTATTCTGTGGAAAATAGAATTCAACATTAAGTGACAGCCAACAGTTTGTATTTATTAGTTTTTTTGTGGTGTGAAATATTAAAAATTTTGCGCTAAAAGTCAGAAAATTAAAATTTTTAAAGATTTATATGTATATTTTTGTCAAATAAAAAATAATTTGCAAACATTTACAAAATTCATTCCTAAAGTTATATCGTCTACATCCGAAAGTTCAGACACAGAACAAGTAAGTAAGAAATATTTTCTACAGAAAAGAACGGCATAGAACGGCAACGAAAAGTAAAAACTAATGAGGCCTTAAGTCCTAAATTCACAGCGTTTAGTTAGCTAATGATAGGGTTTCAACTAATGATATTTATATGAATAGTATTTACTTAAACCAACTCAATTAGACTGTAACTGCAGGCCTTAGTTGCAGAAAAAGTTTGTTTTTGTTGGATGCCCCAAAATTTATTAATCGCTCTAAAGAAGTCTCACGTCGAGTGGTATAAGTTAATGATTGAAAAGTTTAACCGTAGTGCTTCAAAAGACGTGTATAAAATCGTGACGGGTGAAGAATCATGGATATATGGTTGTCAGTCAGAAACAAAACAGCAATCGATCGTGTGGCTATTCAAAAACGAGCTAAGCCCAACAATGGCTGTTCGTGGAAGAAGCACAGCGAACCAACTGGTTGCCTGTTTCTTCGCCTGAATGGGTCATGTGGCCACTGAACTGCTTGAGCAACGTAGAACTGTCAGTTCTGATTGGTACACAACCATTTCTTTGCCGGAAGTCTTGCGAGAAACTCTTAAGACTAAGCCCCCGAAGACGAATCATTCTTCATTATGACAATGCGAGCTCTCACAATTCTCATCAAACAAGTAAATTTTTGAGCAGTCAAAACATCAAATTGATGACTCATTCTCCGCAAAGTCCTGCCTTAGTACCCAGTGACTTCGTCTTGTTCCCAAATATAAAAGGTAAGCTACGTGGTCAACGATTTACGAGCGCCGAAGAAGCAGTTGAAGCGTTCAAAGACCATATGTAGGAGGTGTCTGAAGGGGAATGGCAGAACTGCTATGACAAATGGTTTGATCGAATGCAAAAATGTATTGATTATCAAGGGGAATAAAGGTGAAAAAAATAAAACCATTTTCATTTTAAAATGTTTGTTATTATTTGCTATTACCATATTGAACATGCGCCTTTCAAGAAGGTGACCACCATTTTTGTGTAGTAAAGTAACACAATTAGTAAAGTTGTCATATTTTATGTAGATATTACAGATAAATTTCCCTTATTACTTACCCTTACCATTGAATTATGTACTCATCTAAGAATCCAAAAAAGTATGCTATGTTTTTAGCATGAGACTACATGTGGTATGAAAATTGTGTGTACAAGTTGCATATAACTCATACGCTCTGAGTAACAATTCACCCATTGCAGTCAGCTGCTGAAAAGTATGCAATAAGTTTAGTACAAATCTTTACGTATAATTGATTTTTTCCAACATATCGGATTAAATATCGCTCATACGAAATTAATTTGAATAGTCTGTGGTAAAAGGAGGGCAAATTGTTTTTAAAAATTATCAAATTTTTTTTATTAGCTCTGCGTTTACACTGCTTAAATATAACTTTTATTTATTGGATGGTGTCATTTGTCTCAAGGTTTTATTGCTTTTGTTGATGTGTTCATTTGTATTTGATATTTTTATATTTTAATTTATTTATCTTATTATATAATCGAAATAAGGAAAAATGAAAAAAAGGAAGCTACAACTTTTTGCTTTCAAGTGGTTTTTCTACAATTGTATTTCCTTTTGTGTATGTGAAAATAATAGGTCTTGTTAATATTTTTTCTTCTAAGAATTGTTATTGTGCTTTATGGTTTTTAAGTATTGTTCATGGCTTCTTGTTGTCTAATCATTGTGTTTTGCCGCAGCACTGTGATGTTGGTTGAAATGTTAGGGAAGGCCAATACTTGGAATAAGTTATATATTTAGTTGTAAAAGATAATTCAATATTTTATTCAGCAGTGAATTGTTCAATAGATTCATGGAATGGTTTATCTTTGCACTTAATATATTCAGCGTTTTTTTTTTCAATTATATGTAAATATACGAAATTATAAAAGCAAGTGAAGCTTTTCGATATTTTGTTTTCAAAATTCGGTTGAATCATTCAATAGGTCACACAAAGTTTCCATTATTGGAGTTTTTTAATTCTTTCTTAAGAAGAAATATCCAGAAGATTTTCCATCATCCAGAATACACGGTGTATTGTTTGATTAAAACAAAGAAGTAAGTGGAAAAAAAATGTTTCGTATTAAAAAAGAGTTGCAAAAATAGAAACAATTAAGAAAAAGGGAAAATGTTAGCAATAGAATTCGTTTAATAGATGATAAAGAAAAACATTTAAATCTGCATTTAAATGTAGATTTTTATCTTATTTTTTTTAGGCTGTGGTAAAATTGTATGAATTTAATTTATGTATATTTGGAGGGCTAAATAAAGGGTCAGGTTTGGCATATTTTAGTGACAACAAAAGCTAAATAAAAAGTCCCTCAAAAAAATTAAAGTATGTATTTATTAAAAATTATAACAATTCATAGCAAAAGTAAACATAAAAACATATATATTAATTTGTACAGTTCAGTTAAAATAAAAAAATACATTCCAAAACATACTCATATCATACTATTCTAACTGTATTTTTTCAAATCATGCTGTGATTTGAATAAAAAAATAAATAAAAACGGGTGTTATTCAATCCGGACTATAGAGTTGCAATCAATCCGGTTTATAGAATACGCAATGAGCTGAAAAATTTTGTCCGGATTACCGAATATTCCGAATTTCCGAATTATCGAATTTACACTGTAATCAAATATTTTTGTGAAAAAATTAATAAATTTAATCATGTTGTGTGATGTATAGAGCAACCTATTTGAAGAAAAATTAAATTGCTTTAAAATTGCGTGCAGCCTACGTCACAGCTATCAATTTAAATGAAGTGTGATAAGCAGTACGTGTGAAAAATTTGAAAGAAAAACTGGAGCGTGTGGCTGCAGTGTAAGCTAAATTTAGTATATCTGAACACTAAAATAATTTTGTCAATAAACCGAATATTAACTCAATTAAGAATGGATGTCTGAACACAGTATTATCTGTCACTTTAAAAACTGTAATTAAATTATAGCTTATACTCGTATAAATATTGAAATTAATAAATAAAATGATGCAAAATAATTTTTATTTTATTTTTTTATAATGAAATCGTTGCGATTTCGTACCTACATATCGTTGCGAAGTCATGTCAAACCTTTCATATAAAAATCGTTCCGAAATCGAAAGATTTCACTGATCCATTCTGTTCCAATAATACTTTCTTAATAAAAATAAATTTAGTTTATCAAAAAAATTTCTAAAATTAACAAAGAAATGAGTAAAGTAAGATTTGAACTTGAGCCAAAGAATTCCTTTCAACATAAACTTAAAACAATTTAAGTAATAACATAGAAATAATAATTACAAAAGTGTACGAAAAAATAACAATATAGAAAAAAATCAAGAAGCAATCACGTCAAAAATCTACTTATTTTCGCTCAATTTGTACTCGCGTTCATGCACGTTCATGTATGCAATTCTGGTTTTAAAGAATTTGTTATTTTGAAGTTTCGATATCTGTTAAAAAGCTTTTTAAAAAATTATGTTTAGTGAATATCACAACCAATCGTTTAGCAATGAGATTAAAATGCAAGGACGAAATGAAAGCTCGCTATTTCAAAATATTTATAGCAAAGATATTAAAAACATTAAAGCTTTGTTAAGTTTGACGGCAATGGAATAAAATATTCAGTGAAAGATTTCTATCATATCGCTCCTTTATAGCAAGATAGTCATAACTCGTAAAAAATCCTCCGACAGAAAATTTTTAATTTACACACACATCAATGGAAATATAGAAAAAGTATTCTCCCCTCGAGAGGTGAGTAAACAAGATATTTGTATGAATTTTTAACACAAGATGTAGAACAATACAACGAATATTTCTGCTTTCTTAACTCAAAAATCACGTTTTTTAAATATTATGATATTAGAAAAGCATAATTTTCCTTTGTTACGTAATTTACGTATTAAAGATAACCAACGTTACAATTAATGAAAATATTTTAAAAAGATTTATTTTTATTTATCTATATTTTACTTTTTTACTTCATCAATTTTTTCATTGATAGTTGTCTGACTTTTAACAAAAATTCCTAAGGATATCAGTCGCACAATAAAAATCCAAAAAAATAAATTTAAATCTCAAGAAAGAAAAAAGTTCCTAACAAAAATATATATACATATAACTAAGTGCTACTTTTCGGTACTTATTTAAAAATGATGAAATATATTAAGTCCTAAGATGTCTAGAATAAGTGCCAAATTTAATTTGAGCTGACGAGATTTGAAAGCATCATATCTTTTTATACGGGGCAAAATTTGATTTTTTTTTTGTATTTAACTGAGAGGCATCAATTTGTTGAATCGGGTGCCTCAAAATCAACCTCATTGTCTCTAAGTCGAGGTGTACCACAGGATTCAATCCTGGCCCCTTTACTGTTTTCGCTGTATATTAATGATCTGCCAAGCAAACTTGCACATTGCAAAATTATACTGTACGCCGACGACGTGCAGCTTTATATAAGTTGTAACATTGGATCAGTTGACCGATGTGTGAGAATTTTAAACGAAGAATTGCATTGTATCTTTGAATGGGCTACTGCTAATGGTCTGTCGATAAATCCCACTAAATCAAAATGTTTGATCATTAAGAATAATTTCTTGAAACTTTGTTATATCCCTGTCTTAATCTTAAATAGTCAAACTATTGTGATTGTAAACGTTGCTAAAAATCTGGGAATTTATTTTAACAGCACCCTCACTTGGTCTTACCATATTAATTTTGCCCGAGGTCGGGTTTTTTCTATGTTAAGAAATCTTTGGCAAAGTCATCATTGCACTCCTATTAATATTCGCATACTTCTTGCTAAACTGTATTTAATGCCAATTTTACTGCACGGGTGTGAACTTTTTGCCAGTTGTGACAGCATTAGCAAAAGGAAACTTAATGTAACTTTTAATAATATAGTTCGTTATGTATATGGTTTAAGAAGATTTGATCATGTTTCTTTGTACGTAAACAAACTTTATGGAATGTGTCTTGATGACTACTTGAAGGTAAGGATATTAATCCTGATGCATAAAATAATATACCCGTGTCAACCCGAACATCTTTATGCGCGATTGAACTTTTGAACACTAAATAGAGGCAAACGATTACTTTGTTTTAGATACAGCACCCAGATATCTAAATACCAATTCTTTATTCATGCTATAAGTCTCTGGAACAATATTCCCTACAGCTCTGCAAGTAATTAGTAACGCACATGAATTCAGGAGAAATATTATCTGTCAATATTTAAGTTAATTTTACAAATGTAACTATGAGATTAATTTTATTTTTATAATTATGTTTTTATATTTTGCTTTTTGTGTTTATAGCATAGTCCTTGAGAACTATTTGTTAACCTATCTAACTATAAATAATTGTTATTAAACGTATTTTTTTTGTACGTTCTTGTACTGTGTTCCATACTGTTATATGAGACCTAAAGTCTTGTGTATGGGACATCGAAAATAAATAAAATAGAGTAAGAGTAATAAATAAAATAGAGAAAAGACCTCATTAGTTTTTACTTTTCGTTGCCGTTCTGTGCCGTTCTTTTCTGTAGGAAATATTTTTGAATTACTTGTTCTGTAAAAGAAAGCAGCTGTTTTGAAAAACAAATAAAAAAAATATTGGAATTATTAACAAATATTTTTCGTAAAATTGTTTTTTTTATTAACATAAAAACAACAAATTAATAAATAAAAAATTAGTATTTTGTTAGATTCTGACTCTCGGATGTAACCGATGTAGTTGATTTACAGAATTATTTAAAAGTTTGTACTGCTTCCACAATTGCTTTTTATTTTTCCGCCGTTTTGTTGCTTCAGAAACCGGGTATAATTTGCTTAGATGTGTTGACGTGGTCAGCAATAACGACTCTTGAATTTCTAATTGTTCTATATTTTGTATCCAAAAAACTTATGTTTTGTATTGGCGATTCAGGTGTCAAGGGTTTAACTACTTTGAAACTATTGCCATTAGATGTCTATTCTACATATAAATGGAATCAACTTAATTAAATAAAAACTTACGAACTCGGAGTTATATAAGGCGTCAAAAACTCTAACTGAATCATCAAATGCCAACGTTGTGCCACTACCGACTCTTCGACTAAAATAATCTGCTTTTCATCTCTGATTGTTTTTTATTTAAAAAAAATATGTAAATCTTTACAAAATTTTGAATTGAAACAAAATTTTCTGACTTCAAAAAAAAAATTTTAATATTTTACATCACAGCAAACTGTCACTTAACGTTCTAATCTATTTTCTACAGAATAGTCCGCAACCGAACAGAACGAAAAAGTAACAACAAACCACTCATACAGATCTTCAATTGAACAGAAACAAAACAGCTGATTCGTAACAGAACAGAACGTACAAACTACAAACTAATTCTGCCTTAAGAATAGAAATATAGATTTTGAGTGAAGTTCTTGAAAACGCTCATTCAAGTCGTCTAGAACTTATCATCATTAATATATAAGCTAATGTATTTAGTATTTAAAATTCAATTCTTCAAATTATTCAACTTATGCTTGGGAGCTCCAACAATGAGCTCTAAGTAATTTAAAAAAATAACGAAAACAAAATAAACAGTTGTTTTATTATTTTACAGTAGGTTGCAGGCGCTAACGAGACCGCATTATAGTTTCCATGTCTGACCCTGTGTTCGGGTACCCACCAGAGAGTGACCATTAAATGTCTCGCTATCTCCTGTAGAGTCATTCTTAGACGATTTTTGATGTGATTAACACATTGTCCAGGGATCTTACGGCCCTCCTTACTATCGGTAATTATCTGAATATCCTTGCCAGATATTTCACTATACCGAATGTATCTTGCGGATGTGTAGTTGGCCGTTATCTCAGCGTGAATGATTTTTAGGTCGTCAGAGTGGATCGCATTACAGAGATGCAAGCATAACCAAAAACCGTTGCAGATTGGTAATTGCAAAGGTTAGCAAAGCAAAGTAATTTTCCTTTTTTCACAATCAAAACAATTAGACTTCTGCTCTTAAAAAATTTCACGGCAACAAAACCGCCACAAAAACTGCCTGTGCTGGAATTAAATTAAGTTTAAGACTGCTGGAAGAAATATGTTGCTTAAATAATAAAAATTCAATGTCATTTCATTGGAATAAAAACTCTTCATTTTAACATTTTTGCATAGTATATATATAATTTTTTTTATTTATTTCTTTTATTGTTTATATAATACAATATTATAACAGATTATTACGAGTATTAATTATGATTTGTTTTAAGCTTTTTATATGCAGATCACTTATTATCTAAATTTACAGATATTTTTTTTTATTATTTTGTATGTATGTATTATTTCTATTAATCTTCTATGTATGTATATATATATATTTATATTTCTTCTTGGCTTTATAATTATTGCATAAATTAAGTCTCATATATTTATATTATACTATATTAATTTTTATATACAGCTGTATATTTATATATGTATAACTTTTTGCTTTTATCATTTATATATTCTTTTTTAATTTTAAACACAGATACTTGTAGTTTAAATCATTTTTATTATATTTCTTTTTAAAGATATTCATAAGTATGCAAGTTTATTTGTTACTAAAATTAGAATAAAAAATATTGCTAAATGTTGTATAAAAATTCTTTTAATCTCATTTTATATATTTTGTAAGCAAAACTTATGTTACTTAAAGCAATTGAAAAATATTTGTTTTCAATTAAGAACTTAATTTATTAAATTGAAGGTGGTTAAATATTAAAAAATTTAACTACAAAAGATAAAAACTAAGTATATATAAATGATAAGAAATTTATCGCAGCAGCCAATGACGCTGAAAAAACTAAAGAGAGTAATAATATATATGGAATAATATATCACCAGAGACGGGAGTTTCGTGCAAACCGAAGTTGATTTATCTAGTAAAAATAAATAACTAAAGAAATTTTTTCGTATGCTAATTTGTTAAATAATTCGGTTAAATGGTTGATATTTTTACTCACTAGTAGCCACAGTGACAAGTGGTAAAAATAAACAAACAACGCTGATGAGAAGTTTTCTTAATAAAAATAGTATGCATTTATTTAAAAAAAAATTTAATAAAAAATTATAATAATTTTAAATTAATAATTTAGTTTTCACTCGAGCCAAACAACTCCTTTCAACTAAAATTAATATTTTCAATTTATTTAATTTATTAATAATTTTTCCTAGTTAAACTTTTATTTATTATTTAAAACAAAATTAACTAATATTTTAATTCAACTTCTATTTATTATATTTAAAAAATTTTAAATAAAAATTAGCTGCCTAACGATATTGATGTCGAACGATATAAGCAAATTATGGTCAAATTAAAAATTTATTGAAAACATTTTTTAAATAAATCTAAAATTTAATTGAAAATAAATTTAATCAAGTTGGTCGGAAAACGTAATTGTTTTTTGAATATTTTCGACACGATCTCCCGAACCATTCAAGCAATTCAGTTTAAATATGCGATATTCGATGCAGTTTCTTAAATTTAACAAAGTAAATGAAAACTGAAAATTTATTTGATAACGACTTTTAGAATTATTAAAATAAAGCAATTTTTTCGGAATTTTTCGTCAACGACCCATTCAAGCGATTTAAGCTATTTATCGGGCAGACAAAATCCTATCATTAGCTAAAGGCAAGTTGTAATAATGACTCTAAGAAAATTTAATAATATAAAAAACATATTTGAAAAAAACTCAAAATAAATATTTTTAATTTTATCAAGCACGGCTAAAGGTTCTTTTCTAATATTTAAAAATCAATTGCAACATTTCATTTCGCATAACATAACATTTGTATATATCAACTACAAACAAAAAATTTATATTTTATATGTACAAAATTAATTATATACAAAGATGTAAGAAACTTTTCTTTTAGGATTTTTTTATGTCTTTGTTATTTATTTTTTTTATATAAAAAGGGAAGCAAGCAATAATTGTCTACGATTTAGTTTTGTTCCATTTAACAGTACAGTTTCTCACAATTGTTTTTAATTGTTTTTAGATTTCGTTTACACCGCGGTTTTCTTGGGTATTTATAATAATATAAACAGCTCACATTTCAGTAGTATATTAAAATATAAAATATTGTGTAAAATTTTATTTTTTTATTTTACTTTAATACAAAAGTTGTTTAATTCAATTTTCTTGTTTTAAGCCTACATAATATTAATGACAAAATTTTTTTTATTTTTAATTAAATAATATATTTATATTTATTTATTCAGAGTTTTTCTTTTCCCAGCAAACAAACATTTGAATACAAAGTAATATTTTAAATGTGTGTTTGCTGTATAAACATCTGCATGAAACTAAATAATGATGTTCATGAAACCTTCATCATTATTTTTTATTCATTCGTTTCTATTCAATGGAGATGAATAGCTATGAAAAGAGAACAATCAACACTCGATAGTTAAGAGACAAGTGTAATGAAGTTTGTTTGTTCACTTCTACAACAGCGTACTAGCATTTACAAATGTGAAGCAGATCAATACTTGAATAAATATCAATAAAGTTCATGCAAAAACAAAATGCTTTTAAAGATCAGTGCTGCCAGTTGTAGTAAAAGGGAAAATCATTTAAGAAATACTTAATAATACATACACAATGAACTAAATCGCAACGACAAAGAAGGTAAAAACTTCGTCAAGATCTACTGAAAATCTCGTAGAACTTAGTGATGCAACTGTGGTTTTTCCTAAATTGTACTGAAAAATAAGTGTGCATGTGTTAGTAGCAACTTCAAACGCTTATAGCTCCCTAAATAACGAACCGATATGAATAAAATTAAAAATATATAAATCTTCCCAAAATAAGTTCAGTATTACGGCCGTAAAAGGGATCTAAAAAAATTGTGTTTGCCTTTTAATAATATAGATAAATACATTTTAAGACCAGAAGAACATTGAATATTTTAATATGGAAAATAACAAGTATACGTACCGTATACCGAGATATAACCATGTTAATATATAGAAAAAGTGATAAAAATCCGGCTAAATTATTAATGCACTCAACTTGACAAAACGAATGATGCAGAAGTTTTTAGTTTCGGGGCTACTTTCACGTGAAATTCTCAGAATTGAGTCCCCAAATTATGTGTTGTACTGTATAATATAAGTTTCGTTTTTTATTTAATTTAAAAAACTATATAATTTTCTTTAGCATATTCTTTTCTTTTCATTGCAAAACCAAACCCTTAAAATATCTTCGTATCATTTTTTTTGCGTCATCTTAAAATTATAATTATGAGAATATATCAATATATTAACTCGGCGCGAAAACGATTTGAAAAATAGATATATATTTATTTAAATTGTTACTTATACGTTTGCATTTGTATAACATTAAATATGAAATAATAATGATAGTGGTGATTCAATTATTTTAACTACAAATTTTGTTTCATAAAATTTTGTTAAAATTTTTTATTCAAAATCAAAATTTGATTTCTAGCGGCCTTTGAAGGGCTTTTCATAATATTCTACATATTTGTTGTTGTGTTGGCTTAATTATGGGTTTGTTTCTTATAATTTTGCTGGGGAGGAGATTTCAGTATGTATTCAATTATATGTATTTAATTTTTACAACTAAAGCGTTCATTATATATACATAATTTGTTTAATACATTCGGTTAAATTATTAATTTACATTTTTGTTTAATTTGTTACATTTTAAATATAGATTTTATTTACAAAAACTTAAATGATACAAAACTGAAGTTCTATTGAAATTTATACAATATTTCCAAATTATATAATAAAGTATTTAATAAAAAAAAGTCATATATACTCGTATATGGACTATATATATTTTTGTATATGAGACATATTTATGTCACATGCATGTTCATAAATAATTTCATATACAACGAAATAATAATGGATATTTTCAGAAAGTGTTCTATTCGCTTGCTTCAAATTGTATTTTAAAAAAGTATTTTCGTTGCAAAAAAATTCGAACAAACTAAACATTTTCAATCATTTTTAATAATCACAAGTGCGGAGAAAAATTTATTTTTAGCAAACGAATTTTTTTTAAATAGATATGAAGTTGATTTGTCCATTCAATAGAAATTTTTAAAAATACAAATACACATTTTGTTTATCAAATACAGTAAACTCGCATTAAAATGAACTCGCATCATAGTGAACGATCCATTAATGTAAACACTAGAGTTGTGTCGTTCCGGAACGATGTAGTTCCATTGAACGATTCTCTAATTGGAACCATACGGACCGATCCAAACGCTTCTTTTTTTATCGTTCCTCCTTCCGCAACTGCAAACCGTCTTAAGAAATCATTAACTTGCCATGAATTTTATATATGATGCTTGGTGGATATGTAAGCGAATCGTTGACTCATCAAGACTGTCTGTTACAATTTCAATTACAATATTTCGTTCACATATTCTATACATTTAGAACAAGGTTGACTTTTTTATAGAGATCAGTGTTGCCGAGTTAATGGACAATATTATATTTACAATTTATTTTAAACAAGTTATTTTTTACAAACGCTTTAGGAAAGCAGTTATAGAACTTTTTTATTATAGCCAGAAAATGAAAACAAACAATAAAAAATGTTTATTGACGTTTTTAGGAGAATGTCACACTCGTTCCTCGTTCCTACACTTGTCAATGTAAAAAAAGGAATGATGAACGTAAGGAACGACCTAGTTGTTTTTATCTATCGGATCGGTCGGAACGATTCCACAAAACGAACGATTTTGACCAACCGTAGTGAACACTCATATTTTTATATGAACAAAGTGAACAAAGCTTAATCGCTCTAAATAGTGAACAACAATATGGGAATTTTTTTTATTTATTTACTTTATAAGTTCCCCAATTATAAACAAAAGAAAACTAAAATTTTTAGTTAATTGTCAGCCAGTATTCCGTTGTCTTTTGTCACGCATAGAGGTAAAAAGATGCCTAAAGACAAGCGTAAGTTTAAAACCATAAAGGAAAAATGGGAAATTCTGCAACTTTTACAAAAAGGCTCGACTAATGCAGCGTTAGCTAAACAATATAATATTCGGAAATCTACAATTTGTTTCATAAGAAATAAAAAGAATCAAATTTCAAAGTGTGTTAAGAACACATTCTATTTTTGAATTAACCGAACATTAATTAATCGATTCAATACTCCATTATTTACAGTCTGTTTTCATAAAATGATAGCAAAATTTCGTGTGCAAATAACTGGTGCTTTTTATGGAAATTGCTCAAATTTTAGTATATTAAATTTTAATCGCACTATTTCCCATAATTAATATTTTACATACATATGAGTATGTAGTAAAATATTAACAGTTTTATTAAAAACAAATTGAAATTGGTTATTGAGGGGTATACCTTGTTCCTAGGCGTATTTCACTGCTGCTAATGCAGATTATCAGGGAACTTTACCCAAATATTTCTTAAAACAAATGAAAAGTTTAAAAAATATCAAAGTTGTAACAAGAACTCAATAATCAACCAATTGTTTTTGTTTTCTTACTTTACCATTTGCTACCTAGGCTGGCTATTTTTCAACTCTAATTGTAGTTGTAAGAGGTTAGTAGAAAAATAGCGAATGTTTATTACCCTGGGACGAAGTGTCTCCTTGTTAGCGCTCTTTTCTCCAGCAGCAGTTTTTAAGAAGTTGTTTTTATCATAAGGAGTATTAAATTTAATAAAAATAAGAGGAAAACCAATATGGCTAATGTTTTTAAACCGTTTAACTCTATAGATAGATTTAATTGCAGGTAAAGCAATATTTAGTTAGGTACGTATACTTTAAAAAATTTTATTTAAGTCCTCATTGCAAAAAAAATCAATCCATCCGTACTTAAATCAATCCCCCCCCCCAACGGTGTTAAAAGTACGATAATCCCATATTTAATAAAATCAAGTACAGAAAGATTGATTTAAGTACGGACGGATTCAAATGCTCAATTTAATTTAAGAATCTTTTAGTTGATTCAAGATTTTTCAGGTGTATAAAGAATTTTGTACTCATTTTAAGGAACTCCAGAATTAAATAAAATTAATACTCCAGGAAGTAATCCCATTTTCGGCTCGATTAAAGTACATTTTACTGTTTTTTTTTGTACACAAAATTTTGAATATGACTCGTTTTCGAAGTAAGTAGAAAAAACTTAATTTTAGTTTTAGTTTTTCTTTCTATGTGCGTGTATTTCAACGAAATTCAACACTTTTTTTAAATAATTTTTTGTCTTATTTATTTTTATACCCTTCACCAAAAAATTTGGAAAGGGGAAATATAGATTTGTCATTCCGTATGTAATTTCTTCATTATTCATTTAAGACCCCATAAAGTATATATATTCTGGATCCTTATAGATAAAGAAGTCGAATGAGCGATGTCCGTCTGTCCGTCCGCTACATTTTGGTGTATTTAGAATTGAGGCCTCAACACAATATAGAGACATAAATTTTATACCATTCTCTTGGAATTTTTCATAGAATTGTTCGGTGTGAAAATAACAAAACTCGGTCCAATAATTAATGAGATATAGCCAAAGACTTTTTTGTTATATTTCCTATTCTGTTGTTTTTTTATGGCCCCGACTGTCCTACGGTCAATTTTATGTAGCAGATCTCTTGTATGGAGTTATACAAAGGTTTAGTTATAAAAATTTGTACTTTAAACAATGTAATTTAAGCTTTTCTTTAATAACAAATCTCCTTTATACAAAAAAATATACTTGTTTAAATACGTATGATGCCCCAACCCCTATAATAAGACCTGAAAAGCACCAGTTATGTAGACCAGAGTCACTAAAACGTACTAGTAAATATTTGGTACAAATGTCTCCATGTGATCCTAAAAGTACTACCTCGTCAGTAATGATATGGTCTACTGGTGGATTTTCAATGACAAACCTATGCTGAATGTCAATAGTAGAAAATATTGGCTGGGGTATAGCTGGTCTGTAATACTGATGACGATGTCACTAGTAACGACGCTATAGTCTTACTATGCAATTCCCTACAGGATAAAAACACAAACAAATTTTCCTATTTTCGTTTTATTTTCGATATAAAATCTAACACGAAATTTTGTTTTCAATTCATAAAACAGGGACTTACTGCGTGTTCTTGGAAAATGAAAAAAAATTGGGAGTGAGAATTAAAATTGAAAACAACAATAAAATACGAAAACTTGTTTTTGTTTTCGATACAAATTCTCACTCACAATTTTGTTTTCATATTCCAAAAACAGGCAATTAATTTAACATAAAATATTATACAAACATTATTAAAAAAATATATGTTAAAACAATATTTACACTGTTTCTTTACCACGAACCCCAAATTATACTTCTATTAATGTTTTCTTAGCAGAAAATTACAATTTTGTAGCCCCATAACAAATGTACGATATATTGCTGTGACTGTTTTATAAAATAATTATAAATATTTTCTGCCTAATTTCTTAATTTATAATAATAATTTGGCTTAATTACAAACTTAATATACATTTAAAACATTTTGGTTATTTTGTTGTTTTTGAAGTACTCGTATAAATATTTAATTTAATTGTAGTTGTCATTTCTTCAATTGATTTTTAATTTTTTTTTATTTTTTTAGTTATTTGTCATTTGATATCGTGTTAAATCTAATAAATGTTCATAGAGAAAGTCTTCGTGAGGTGTTAAACCAATCATTATCCAACCACAAATGGCACCAATGCTACGCGTCACGGATAAGCTACTCCACACCGAAACGATACTATTGGAAAGCTACGAAGTTAAAAGATACCAAGAGAAGAGAAAAATATATTAAAAACAATAATTCTTTTAAATTAATTAAACAAATACAATTTATAAGAATTCAACATAAAATATATGCCTAAAAACTTTCTGCATACTTATAGGGATATAAGCTGCAGTTTTACCAAAAAACATTGCCTATGCTTCGTCTAAATTTTTTGTTAATTTTTTGTAGTATACTTACCATTTCCTCTTGCGTTAATGTTAAATTAGCATTATTATTAAAGTATAATTTGTCATCTATATTATCGGAACAGATTGTTAAGATTATTGTCGCTATATAAATCATTGCTATAATTAACCAACGAAATGATATCATTTCAGATGCATTCGATAAGTTCCAACGGCAAATGTCCATGCTGCAAAAGAAAGAATTATAAATAAATATTTGATGAAATATTTAAATAAAAAAGGAAAAAGAAACGGTTATTTCTTAAAAGCTTTCGGATTTGATTTGAAAAAAAACACACAAAATTTAAAGAAATGTATGAAATCTTTATTTGAATCGATATCAAATATCGCTTCAAATTTTTAATAACTTTCAGTTTGAAATAAAAAGTTTGGCAAAGCCACTCTGGGATATTGATATTGAATATATAATAAAACAGCTGCTAGGGGTAATTAAACACTAAAATATTAAAATCTGTATAACCCGTTATTGCAAAAGATTAAATTTAAATAAGTTTTCCAAAGTCTATTGTATGCGCTTCTACTACACAAACACCATCTATTGATCATTATCGTAACAGCTCCACAAATTGTACTGTTTGACCTTTATGATGTATCGAGAGAATAATAAAAATAAAGTAATAAATATACATTTTATCTTTGACATTTCAGTCATTCTTTAATCTACTCGCCCACATACATACACATATGTATTTATATATGCATGTATGTAATTGCAGTTCTTTGAAACAGATTTGAAAGGTCACAATATTTAATTAAATAATTAATTGGTAAAACTACAAAAAAAAATAAAAAACAAAAGTATTCCGGCAGGCAAAATAAGTAATTCTTGCTTTGATTGCATACAAAATTTTATGAATTTTAAAAATTTGACGAAATTAAATAAATTTTTGTTAAGAAAATTAAAATTTAGCAGCAAACTGCTGGGGGCAAATTCGAACGAAATTTTCATACAAATTAAAAAAAATATTTTTATGGGATTTCGTTAAATATCGAATGCCGTATTTTGTCCCCTGAAAAAAAAATAAAAGTTTTTATATAAAAAATGTTTTTGTTAATTATCTGAAAACGTTCTTCGTTCCAAGAGAAAACTTTTCACATCAATAATTTACATTTATATCATCTAATTAATCCAATAAAAACTTATGCAATTGAAACCATTTGGTTATTTTAAAATAATCAAAGTCAAGTCCAATCTTTATCTGGAAACGTGCAAAACAGAAGTAACAAATCATTATTTTGTTCCACATGCTTGATTTATTATCATTTTTTATGATTTTCAAGTCCTTTTCCGGAAACACTCATTTTGAACTTCCCAAACAGCATATATAAAGAATTTTCTTTCAAAATATCTTTATTCAGCTATCCTGATTAATTGCCAGGCCTACGATGTCACACGTATTCGTTGTTTCATACAATTACATTTAAAACAAAAACAAAATTTTAGAATTTATTTTTGTAATTAAAATTTATACGTAATTTGTTGAACTGTTTAAGGTTTATATTGAAATTAATTTTTGGCTTGAGTTTACATCTGAGTTTACCCATTTCTTCTTAATTTTTAAGCAATTGTTTTTGGATAAAGAAATGGGTAAACTCCTATACGGGGAGCCCCGTAGACTAGTAGATAGCGTACTAGACTATTAGTCGGGGGGTCGCAGGTTCGATTCCTGCCTAGACCCTGGGTGTTTCTGCAGACAAGCCAAAATGGCTTCGCGGTTTGTGTTTGTTCTTTAAAAAAAAAAAAAAAAAATTTATTTCAATACAAGTTGTTTTTGTTTTAAATGTAATTTTACAAAAGAACGAATACGTGTGGGTCTGGCAGAAAATTAATACTCCATTTGAAGAAAATGAACGTTGAGACTACAGGGCTTTACATCCCACGTCAAAATGTCCTTTTGCAGTTACGTGCATTTTAAGGCAATTTTCCAACTGTAAACCTGCAATCCGAATTAATCAAAACTAATTTGTCGCTAAATAGAACAGTTAGAAAATTAATAGATTAAAAAATATAAAATCCAATGGTCATGCAAGGTGAAGCAGAATGGTCAGAATTTTTTATAGCTTCTATAAATATTTCCTTTGTTTTTTCAGCATTTTGAGAATAAGACTTATGGAATTCAATATGAATATCTAAACAATCGAACAATATGCCAAAACAATTGAATATTATTTTTCAAACCAACAATACACAGCTGACATATCATTGTTATTTTGATGTGCAGATTTGGTTGGAAGCTTTTATCAACATGGGTCTGTAAGAGCCTTTTCTAGATCACCTATAGAGAACACTGTTCAAATTATTGAACGTATACAGGAGAGCGTATAGCATAGTCCCACAAAATCAACAAAGGGACTTACAACAAAACTTGCGCTATCACGGCGGTCACAACAAAGAAATCAGCTGCCTTAATGCTGTCACCTGGTTAATACGCCTTGATTATAATGGCCTAATTTTGTGATATTAAACGTTTCTGAACGTTTCCAATTTATATGAATTTTTAGTTTTTTTTTGGGGCCCTTACAAAACAATTGTTTCCCCATCATAACAGGGTTTCATTTTGCCTTGGCGAGCCGTTTATGTCAGACACCACCAAATATTAACGATAGCAACAAAATTTTAATGCAAACGTAATTTCTACTTCTGGTTCTATTATTAATACAAAAAAAATATGTATATATTTAACAACCTGCCAGCTGGCCCTTCTCTCATTTGCTCGTCAGTTATTTAGTTGTTACTTCTGATGATTATCTTACTTGCACAACATGTCTAAAAATATGAATACTTTAAATTATTATTTTTTTACAATTTGTTATAGTTACATGTGCATGCACATACACATTCATAGTCAATGGGTTTATTTATATAAGATTTGAACATTAACAAAAAAAGCTTGTCTACCAGAACACGCTTTATGATTTTTTGATAGCTTTTAATAAGACGTCAATGTCAATTTACAAGGGGGAACCATTTAGAATGTAAGCATATGTTTATATGTATAATTGTGTTATAACAAGCATTTTTATTATGTTTTATTACTAACCTAGAAGAATACTTATAAAAGTTTCATAATTAAATGCACTCAATGCACATAAACACAGCAGCGGTAAAAAAAATAGCAGCATAGAGAAACGTTGTTATCGCAACAGTATTGGAGTTCTATTTAGTAGACAAAATGCGCTTGTGACACAGAGATAACAAGAACAAAAAGTAATAGAAAATATTAGCACATATACTGACTTTTGATTAAATTACACTGTCCAGCAAATTTCGGGTCATCGCCGCCAGCCCCATCAACTCCAATGGGAATTGAAAGTTCACCATTAATTTGGAATGAATTTCCGTCATCCCCAATTCATTCCAAATTGCATCAAACCCCGTCGGAAGAAAAACACAACACGTTCACCATTAACTTAACAAAACTGCCAAAGGGTTTTTAAAAATGGTCAAATATGACCCAACTTCAAGAGGCCATAAAAATAAAGTTCGAGTTAGCTGGCTCTGTTTACTTAATGGTATACTTTCATTTCCCATTCGAGTTGTTGAGGCTGGCTTTTCTTGTAGCACTGTGTTATTCATAAAATGCTGTCAAAAATTGAAAATTTGCCGAAAAAATTATTTTAAAACGATTTATGAAAACATAAAATACAATTAATTAATACTTTGTAACACGAGCTTTGTTGATTTGTCGCTTTGGAATTTAGCCTACCAAGTCATCATACATCTCTTCTTAGTGGCAGTGCTTTAAACATCAGCTTAATGATTCTCGATCAGATTTAGTTTTAACACTTACACAGGTCAATTCATCACGTTAATAATATTGTTTACAAATCATTCCAGACCGTTTCTGCTTGTATTTGTGTTCATTATCCCGTTTAGAGACGTTTTATAATTTTTGAACATAAATTTGGTAATCCATAATTGTTGTTATTGTGGGAGAAAATCGGACATACTCTGTATTTCCAGAAAAATTTCCACTTCATAATGCTGAAAACTTGTTGTTTTGTTGTCTTGGATTGCTATACAATATTAAATCATGTGCAAGAAATATTTTTTCACAAAATTTCAAAAATTTTGTTCACATCCGTCCGTAAAAAGACACTCGATTTGCTGACATGACAATGTATTTCTCTGTCATTGTGAAGAATTTTTGGTTACTCACACATCTCAGTGTCAGCAAAGGAACTATTCGTGAGCTGTAGGCTTTCAGAGTGATTTTTCGCCACTGATTTTGAACTATATCAATAAGTTTTTCAATCTGCTGATAATTATTTTGCTCCGCTAGATCCTTAAGAGCAGTCCTTTTTCTTTCGGAAACCAATCACTCGACCAATAAGTTGTTCAATGCGTTTTTTTCACTCGTATTATTTTGTTTGATCATTTAAGCATTTGACCTATTTTGCCAGCGGCTTAGCCTTCCGAAATAATTAGTTTTAAAAAGTTCCCAGTTTCCTCGTTATGGTGATTTCCAAAGCGTTTTATTACTACAATTGATTTTTTTTTTGTACTTAAAACTAAAATTCTAAGCAATACGATGATTAACACATAAAAAAATATATTTTGATTAGTGTTAACATAACATTTTCTTCAGCAAGGATACATGTTACACTAGGTTATAGTGTAATGAAAAGGAATAAAAGACGGATAGTAAAAATTTTTGCATAGAAGCAATCATTCATATTTTTTTAAGTAACTTCTTCAAGCTTAAGGTCAATAATATAAATATAAATTATTTATCTTATCCAATATTTCGCTTTCTCAATAGAAAACTTCTTCTGCGATATATATAAATAAAATTAATAATAACAGTTGTTGTTTTTACAAAAAAAAATTAAAAAGTTATTTAATAAAATCTATATTATTAATAGGCAAACAAGTTTTTATAGGTCCCTTTTAGGGCCGTAATAGTGAACCGATTTTGGAAAGATTTACATGTTTTTAAACGGGGTTTTAGTAAGACAATACGACGTCAGAGTATATACTGATGGATCAAGAATGGTTTGCGGTGTCGACTCTGGAGTCTTTTCAGGCGATCTGGGTGTAGAACGCTACTTCCGTCTGCCTAAGGAAGCCACTGTTTTTCAAGCGAAAATTCTGGCTATAAGGGAAACGGCCAGAATGCTAGTCGATAGGAAGTTACAGGGCAAAGTCGGCAGCTCCTATCCCTAAGACCACATACAGCTTCCGCTATTCCAGTTAGGCAGTATAAGAGCGTGCTATCTAGACTGATCTCACTCTCATCTGGGTTCCAGCACATAGCAATTTTTTAGGAACGAACACTTCAACGAGCTGGCTAGGAGGGCTGGCTCTGCTACGAATGCCTCCAATGCCCAATCGTTTGCCACGCCGTTTATATCACTATTATAAACTGCATCTTCAAGCATTCTTCCACTTTCATTGTTAATGTCCAGCTTTGCATCTCTCGACACACAAGTTTTTAAGCAGTCATATACTAGAAGACCTTTCAGACCTCTCAGAGATTGGGCTGAGTGGGCTTATTCGATATGTCAATGCAGCGGGCTGGATCTAGTACCAATCACCGTATCAGAGTACTTAGATACGGTTCTGCATGGGTTAACATCGACGAGTGGAGTGGTCTTTTCAAACAGGTATCATCTACATAGATTATACTTGAATGCATGTGCACAATCTTAATTTTATTTAAATCTGTTCGATATGTAGGAAGCGATTGCGTTTAAAACTGCTACTAACACATGCACACTTATTGCACATGCGTGTATCAGCTTCAATTGGAAAAGAAAAATAAACAAAGTCTGCATGTGTGTTTGTCCAATTTGAATTTGCATAGAAATTTAAGTTGTTTATTTAAATTGTCTTTTTGTTTTTGTATTTTATCGTATGTATTTATGTAAATGTTTAATATTAATTTCTAGAATGCTGTCGATTGAGTCAACCGCTTGATACACTAGTATCAATAAAAAGGTTAAAAAAATCGAATAATTTTTAGAAATCATGCATGTTGATCATAGTGCTATTATTTTTAACGGCACTGTTCATATGCAGTTCGGTTAACTTGGAATGTATGTAAGTTGTTACTGAGCAAGTATTTTATTTAGTTAATAATTAATTTATTTAATTATTTATTTATTTATTTAGAAATTTTTCATTTGGGAATTAATATTGAAATAACAATAAAAAAATATTTTTTTCTTGTTGTTAATATGGATGATATCCAAGCGACAATTTTTATTTTAATTTCATCTACACAAAATGGATTTTTGATGGAAAAATATTGCGTAAAGTAAAGGCTTGAGCTTGAACGTTAAACGCAACTTGTGTTTACAATTTTATCGTATTTTTCATATTCATATTCATCACATTTAAATGGATTGAAGTCTTAAAAATCATGACCCCGATGACTACCTCTCAATGGATTTGCACTTGACGGGGTGACGCTAAAGTGGGTATTAATTAGTGTACGCGCATGAATTAAAAAAGTTCAACTTTAAAAAATTAAAAAAGATTTCTTAATTAGTTTTGACTTAAACAAAGTTGATGCTATATTCACGTAAAGGTTATTGCGTTCTTTTTCATACCCTTCCACGCTTCCGATGTCACAGCAAAATATTTAATTTTTCGATTAAGACAAGAATATGAAATCAAAACCAGTAAATACGAGTTAAAATGTGGAATTGGAAAAACCTTTGATTTAGTACTACGAAATATTTTTTGTAGCGGGAATTGTAGGGTAAAAAGATCAATTCTACTTTATCATGCCTGTGGTAGAAACCCGCACGTTCGATTCCTGCCAAGTTCTTGGGTATTTCTGCAGATAAGATAAAAAGGTTTAAACAGTATGCGTTGATGTATTGCAGCATTGTCTAATAGCCTTAGAGGATTATGTTCTCCTAGTTGATTCTTGTGTTACTGAAAATATCCCCATAAAATAGTAGCTCACATTCGAGCGTTTTTAAAACGCAACATTTCATTTTTCAAAATAAAAGGTGAAGCAATAGAAATAAATATTAACTATACTAGAAAATTCGTATTTATTTATAGTTGACTTGCAAAATAAATGTTCGAATCATTCAGAACGTAAATTCCTTTGAGTTTTAAATATTTATTTTTTCATATACAAAAGCTGAAGAGAAATTAATTCAAATAAACTACAAACATTTACTGCAAAAATATTCTGAGCGTAATATTGAATACTTTTGTCAGCATAATTTTGGCAATTTTATTCAACCTTAGCGTGTTTTTACGAGGACTTTCCGTTTTCTAATTCCAAATTGTAATGAATATCTTTTTGTGAAATTTTTGTATTTTCTCTTTGTAAAGAAAAATGATCTGTTTAAAAAAATCTATTTATCTATGTACGAGTATTTTACTTCAGCTCTGTTGTGTAGGTTTTTTTTTAAATCCCAAAATCCTTTTAACATTTAAAAATTTCCAGAGATATGATTAAGTTTTGCGTGTGGGTTTTATATGCTCATAAACAAATGCATATGTAAGCATATCCATAATCATATATATGCTAAATAAAATTTCGCATATTTTTACATTTCTACATCATAACCCCAATATCAGCAAGAATTCGCAGGCGTCTTTTTATTTATTTCACACAGATACGAAGTGAAAAAGTAAAAAAAAAACAAAACAGTGAAATCTTGCAAATACTTTTTCTTTGGTAACATTTGACATTTAAAAACTATTTGTCTCATGCACAAAGCACACAAACACACACACACACAAACACACATACATGCATATATTGTATATACGTTGTAATGGTGTCGCCCACCCACCTCATGGTGTCCACTTGAATCCATCTTAGTTATAAACAATATTTTTTTATATATATAATATAAACTTATATTATTTTGTATTCTCTTTGAGGATTTTTTTTTCTTTTTTCTTCAAAACATTAAAGTGTGACATTTCCAGTAAAATGCAAGAAAAACAAAAAAAAAACAAACTGTCAGCCATAAAAAAACATTGTCTATCGCAGATATATTTGCTGCTGAGTGTTCGTAAGTTTTTACATATATTTTCATGCTTTTGTCATTCTTAAATCACTGTGTAAAGTTCAGAGAATATAAAATAAATCAACAAAGTGGAGGTGGTGGTGGTGTTAGTGGTGGTGGTATTAGTGCTGATGGTGATTGTGATGGTGATATTGATGTAAATGAGCAGGACCAAGTCATATGCGTTAAATTTTAATTCCGCCAAATAGTGAGCAGAATAATGAAAAGCATACAGAAGAGTAAATTAATGGAATGACATTAAATTAAAACGTTATTAGTAAAACTTTATTACGAATATGTTGACTACAAGAAAGTAAATGAATTAGGAAAATTTTGAATGAATGAATTTAACTAATCCTTCAAAATAAAACTGTTGAGGCTGTTAAAAAAATTGTTGAATTTTCGGTAGGGTCTACATAAAAGTCTGATTGAATTATTTCTAATAAAAACCAGCGGAAATACTTGAGAACATCATATCACTGTAGCATTCTCTTAATGTTCATTCACTTGTCTAATGACGGGGATTCCCGCTAAGGTTCAATTCCCGTACTTAAAGAATGCCAGAAATTTTCCCAACACAGCTAAATTACTTATCCAAAAATTAATTGCGTAAATTCCTGTGATGGCAGGAATTCCTGTCATTTGTTTGACACAGTTTCTAACTGGTTCAATAATAAATAAAAAAGCGGGAATTTCAACACTTAATTTTTATATGAAGAAATCAAATGATTCTCTGGCAGGCACCAGCTAAATTTAAGTGAAGCCGCATGTGTTAAAACAAATAAAACAAATGATAATTTTTCCTAATAATTTACCTACAAAATTGCACAATTATTTGTAGCAAAAGAAAAATGCACTTTTATTAATTTCAACTT
This sequence comes from Gymnocheta viridis, assembly GCA_956483585.1. Classification (NCBI taxonomy): domain Eukaryota; kingdom Metazoa; phylum Arthropoda; class Insecta; order Diptera; family Tachinidae; genus Gymnocheta; species Gymnocheta viridis. The sequence goes on along the minus strand of OY101444.1, from coordinate 77,651,091 downwards.
ACACGGCAGAACAGAAACAACGTTGTTTTTCGGGAGCCACTACACTCCCATCATCAGTGTTCATGTGTGTTTCCATGTATCCGCCACTGTTTAGGTGGCTCGGTTCAATGTGATTTCAAATTTGTATTTATATAAATAATGTCTAGAAAAAGCATACGAGAGTTATTTGTATTATTAGTTGTTATTACAGTAAACACTGCTTTACCACCACTATCAACATTCAAATTTTAACATCACTACTTAACGTTAAATTAACCCATTGTTACACGTTGGCTTTATCTCATGTACCATTTTTCTTTCTAGTTTTTTTTTTTTTGTTTTACTTAAGACAAACTTTTATGGTTTGATTAATACTTAAGTATTATTGCTTTTTGTTTTTTGTCAACTAGTTGAGTTTTTTAATTTATTTGATCAATTTTAACTAGTTATGTGACAGCAAACATTGCAAGGCGCAAGCCAGTAGCTAGCTAATTGTTTTTATTCAAATAAAAACAAATGCACTTTGTTATAAGATAATTAACCCAATTACAAATTTTTCTAGTGCCATAAGTAATCAAATAATCAACCTTGTTACCAAACAATGAAAACAAATCAATACCATTAAGAACAAAAATAACTTTTGAGGTCAATGTGTTCTTAGGTCTTGGAATCTTTGTGTATTTTTTTTCAAAACATTTTGCATTTCCTCTACAACATAAATAAATACATTTAGGCACGCTAAGGTCATACAAAATAACCAGAAAAGAAAATGCTCTGAAACAATTTGCAATATACAGAAAAATAGACAAAACAAAGGACTTGAGCAGCCAACCAAGGATTAGTTGCTCAAAAGCAAAACAATAAATAATATAAATAATATATTCAATTGCACTCACCGATCCAATACAGACACCATACAAATAATGGCCAAACAATAGAAAGTGTTTATGTAGTAGTTGGCAAACGTAGCATATTCCGATCTCACCACTGGCGGCCCCACTGAGGCAGCAATTTCATCGAGATCCGTTTTTGTTGCTGCCGTACTTGTTGTAGATTTTACTTCAAACGAAGTTGTCTCGCCAGCAAGACTATTTAATGCTTTGGACCACTCCATGGGATGAGTACTTAAAACAAATAGTAAATGAGCCAATGCTAGACCAGCTAGTAAACCATGGCATATATTGGAAACTAATAACCAAATTCGTTGAGTTAAACAGGCCAGTTGTATATTGGTGGTGATTTCTTGTCTGTAAAACGGAATAAGAACTTTTACTAATGACACGAGCTGTAAACTATGTTGCAAATTGTAAAGTAAGTTTTTTGTTAGAGTTTTTGAAAATATTTTTAAGAAACTTTGTAAGAAAAAATTTGTCTTAAAATACATTTCAAAATATAAAATTTAAAATTGATATGAAAAATGTAAATTGTGTTTAACTTTGTATTTTTATATTACAAAAGGAAAGCTTATTGAGAATTTAATTAATGGAAAACAATAGCTGCGTTCGAGTACTTTTGCAGTAAAATGCATTAAATGAGTAATTACTGAGTAAACTGAAAAATTTACTCTCAAAAAGGCTGTTGCCCAAAAAAGTGCAAAGTGCAAAAAGTTGCAAATCAATATAGTGTTGAAATATGTTTACACTTTGGACTACTCAACTCTTTTTCTTGTTGCTACTCGATCCAATATTTATTATAACACGCATATTTCAAGAAAATATAAACAAATTATTTTCTGTAATATATTCCTTGTGTTTATTTTATTTTATTTTCCTAATTTGTGTCTGATTAAATTTATTCAAAAGTATGTGATTATTTTTTTTTTTTTGCTATTGACTACCTTAAAAGCAAGTGCAGTACTAAGTAACCACATACTTAGCATTTTCACAACTCTAAAGAAATAATTAAATAACAACGAAAATGGCTGTAAATGGTTTCGACAACATTTTTTTTTGCTTTTAAAAGGAATATACATGCACGTTTAACGAAAGAATAGTTTAAAAATAATTTAATTAATTTAATTTTTATTACTTTGTCTCAGTTTTTCTTTTTTGAAATAATTTTTTCACAAATTGTATACTTTTTAATTTCTTACTTTTGTTTGTTTACCTTTTGAATCATATGTTTTTCTGTTTTACTTAATTTTACTACAAGAAATTTCTGCAGTAAAAATGAGTAAATTCTCAACCATGAACTGTCACTTTACGCTCTCAATTTGTGCTCTCATTTACTGTAGCTTGTGTAAATGAACGCAATTTAGTAAAATGCAGTAAAGTTTAGTAAAAATTTTTAAAAACTTTTGGGTACTCGAACACACTTAAAAAAATATTTTTTTGTTTATACAGACATTTCCCGGTATAACGAACGATATAGTGTCAGACTCATTCGTTATACTGAAAAAATCGTTTTATTGCCAAATTTTTTTTGAAGTTTTGGTGTTCTTAGATCAACAATAAATCATTCAGGTCATACAAACAAATATCTTTGATTTTAATTTAAGCTCGAAAAAGACTGATACAGAAATCTGTATAAAATAAGAGAAACCGTAGTTTCACCAGCAAGCACGTATATTCTATCTGCTGGCCTCTTCCAAAAGAGACCAGTTTCGTTTGTAATGAATAAAAAAAATCTAAAGTTAAATGACGTAAATAAATCAAATATGGGTGCAAAATGTTCTCCAGATTCCTTAAGAATTCTACTTCCGTATCCTTTTTTTGAATCTAGATAATTAGCCATCACTTTTTTGTATTTCTATGGCTTTTGACTTAAATACAATTCCATTTATTTGCAAATGTTTTTTCCTTTGTTTGAGAAATCAATCAGAGAGCTTCTTTTACTCAAAGGGGACTTTTTAATGTATTTTTATCCAAAATTGTTGCATTTTCTCTCAGCGAAATTCTTCTATTACTTCACAGTTTTGTTTCACCTTAACTCTTGCACAGCTTAAATTGTAATTGTACAACGCAAAGTAAGGAGAGGTTCAATGTATTTTGGGTGTTATATCAGGGACCTACGAAAGGGTTGGTCCGATTTTGTTAAAGTTGCTCATGGGCACGTTGAGACTTTAAAAACAAACTCCCAACTTTTTCAGGAACATACATACTATTAAGCCTCAAAGTATGGTACTTGGGCAGGTAAATTTTTTGTACTTGCTTGATAATACTAAACGCTTAGAATTACGAGGGCGGATTGATATTAAAGCTACCTATCGCTAGATGACAGCACAAACACAAAAATAGAAACAACATAGAAATTGCGATCTGTCAAACGTCTGCTGTTAAAATTTCACCCAAATTCATCGATTATTTTATTTGTTGTAGTCGTTTGAAGTAATCAACTTTTGTGTTTCTTGAAAAATGGAAAAAAGTGAATTTCGTGCAGTGATTAAACACTATTATTTGAAAGGGAAAACGGCGCGAAAGAGACAAAAGAAAAGCTCGATAAACATTACGGTGAGCCTGCTCCGTCAGATTACATGGTAAAATATTGGATTGCTGAATTTAAACGCGGCCGAACAAGCACTGCAACAATACCATCAACGGGAAGGCCAAAAGAGGTGGTTACTGAAGAAAATATCAAGAAAATCATCGATATCGTTATGAATGATCGCCGAGTTAAGTTACATGAGATTGTTGAAATGGTAAACATATCAGATGAACGTGTGTTCAACATTTTGCATGAACATTTGCAAATGAAAAAGCTATCGGCAAGGTGGGTGCCGCGTTTGCTCAGTGTCGAACAAAAACGAGTTCGACAGACCATTTCACAGCGGTGTTTAAACATGATAAAGCGTAATCCTGTTGATTTTTGGCGTCGATTAATAACTGTTTATGAAACCAAAAATCAATCGAAACAATCGGTGGAAGCTGGTGGAAGTGCTCCGAAGAAGGCGAATACAGTGAAATCGGCTGGCAAGGTTATGGCCACTGTATTTTTGGATGCACACGGAATATCACGCATCTATTGTCTTGAAAAAGGAATCAAAGGAAAGTATTATCGTGCATTATTGGATCAATGGATTGATGCAATCAAGAAAAAACGACCACATTTAAAGAAGAAAAAAGTGCTCTTTCTACAAGACAACGCACAGGTTCACACAGCATTAGATACGATGCTAAAATTACGTGAAATACACTTCGAATTGGTTGATCATCCACCTTATAGTCCAGATTTAGCTCCTAGTGACTTTTTCCTGTTTCCAAACTTGAAAAAATGGCTCGCAGGCAAAAGATTCATCTCAAACGAAGAAGTGATTACCGAAACTCTCGCGTATTTTGAGGAGTTCCCAAAATCGTATTATTCAGATGGTATAAAAAAGTTGGAATATCGTCTTACTAAGTGTATTGAGCTAAAAGGAAACTATGCTGAGAAAAAAATGGTTTGTGAAAAAAAATGTTTTTTTTTTATTTAATAAATTTAGTATTCGAGATACTCTTCCAATTTAATTTCAAAAAAAGTGTTATTTCAACCCACAATAAATAAAACAACTCCTCAGCTGATTTGGAAATTGAAAACTTGTAAAAAATCGCAAATATATCAAAATATTAATTTATCTTACTTAAGTTGTTCACTTAAATTTGTCTTTGCAACCAACGCATTTACTCAAACCAAATCAACATAATCAGTATTCAAAAATAATTCATTTCTACTTTGGGACTAAAAATAACTTCAACATTTTCCTTTCTGATGGGCTAATGAATTTTTAATCTAAAATCCAATTTGTTTTATCTTTTGTGCGTCTGTGTTGTTCTTTATTTGATTTTATTGCTTTTGTTTGTGTTACTTAAAATATTTCGTTAATGTCTGCGTCTAAAAATATACTTAAATTTGTAAGGAATCTTTTTATGAATTTTATTTTCATGTATAAACATAATTTGGAAACATTTTTTGCTCCCACTTTTATACGTCTAAGGAAAAAAAATGGGGAAAAGAAGTGATGAGAATTTGAATTTAAAATTTCGTTTGATTAAAATTACATTTTAGTATGCAAATATTTAAAAATATGGTTGCGGTGAGCATAATCGAAGAGCTGGAGTATTCTTAAAATTAGTAAACAGGAAATAGTCAGTAGGAGCTTAATCCAAAGAGTATGCTGTATGGAATAGCAGCTCGTAGGCCAATTCATGGAGTTTTGCCATAGTAACTCTGCGTTTACATACGTCATGTTTTATTGACATGATTGCTACTTTATAGACAAGAGAAACGAGGGGAAGGGAAAGAAGAACTTACTCAGGTGCATATTTTCTCATTCGTAATTTTAATGCCGAAGGCATTTGCGAGCAAATGTCATTAACATGACATGACTTATGTGAACAACAATGAAAGTTCAAAGAAGAAAAAGTAAGAATCATGTCAATAAGACCAATGAGCCGTCTAAACGCAGACTAAACGCAATTACGTTTATGCCCAGTGTGAGCGATCCCGGCACCCATCCCGCGGATACCTTTTCCAAATCCAAATATTCATGCAAAATATGATGTATTCCCTCGGTTGACACTTCCCAGACTTCCTTCTTTGGGGCTACTCGAAGTCGCGGGCATATGCCAACAAACCCCAGACAATCGCAGCCTTAAGGAGAATATTCGACAGGAATGCGAATAGTTATCACCGGAAATTTAACACAAAATCGAAAATGCGATAAAACGGACACAACTGTGCATAATCACTAAAGGCAGCCACTTTGCGCATGTCTTGCTTTCCACTTAATAGAAAAAATTGTAAAGGTCCAAATCAATTGTTCTATCACTCAAAACGAAATTTTTTTTTATTTAGAAAAAAAAGTTTTTCAAAAATAAAATTGCATGATTAATTTTGCGGCACCTTGAATTTAATCTTTTCATAAAAATATATGTAGATATTAAAAAAGCAGGCGCTTACGTCAGGAATATTGTTCTCCACCAGCTTTCTAAAAACTACAACAAATTGCTACGACTTTAAAAATTTTTCAATGGAATCGCAAAAAGTCCTTATAAAATAATTTATTCTAAAGAAATATGTTTAAACTATTAATAATTTGGAGAAGAAAATTACTTTGTTGCAGGGAAAAGGAAAAAAATATATAAAAGAGCAAAGAAATAAGTACATTAAAGGTAAGAAATATAAAAATAGCAACAAAAATAACTAAATAAAAGTGCAAAAAATTCAAACGTCCATAATGGACAAACCCACATTCAAATTGCCTGTTGTTATATGAAAAATTTTCAAAATACAAAAATAAATTGAGAAAGATTTGTGTAGTAGGAAGGAGTAGAATGTTAAGACAATCAGAGATGTTGTTGAGTTGAGCATGATATTAAAATGGTACAACCTCAGCGGAGATGATACCATAATGTCCTTTAGACAACAACAATTATTTAATATTAAATTCCATCAAACAGCATAGAATGTCAAAGGTAAAAATTGGTTTTATCATTTAACCTTTTAAGTATTGACATTTCCTTTTTTATTTTTTTTTTTTTTTTGCAACACAAGTATGAACATGAGATGCCGCTTGCTTCTATATGAACTGGCACATTCGCAGCAACTTTTAGTAAAATTTTAAAACTTTATCCATGGAAGGGGATTGATTGGTTTTATTTTAAAGTATCTAAAGACGCAATATTCGGCTTTAATTATACACACAACAAATATTGCCAAATTTTTTGTTACGACAATTTTTGTGTACTCGTAGTGTAAATGTGGATATTGGAATAAGAAAAGTGTTGATGCATTAAAAAATTTTGTTTTTAATTTAATGTGATGACGAGCTTTGTGCTCGTATATTTAATAAACAAAATTTTACCTGTGATTTTGGAACTGTTTTAGTGTTTTCTTATTACATTTTTAGAAAACTATATTCAGCCTTTTTACGGTTGTCGGATTTTCCTCTTTGACTTCGTCAGTGTGTACTAGATTAAGGAATAATGTTGTGTGCTTCTCTAGTCCCAGTTCAGACTAAGAAAATTTTCTTTCTGAAATTTTCTCTAATTCTCTTTTGAACTTTCCTTAATGTCTACACATTCAAATTTTTTTTAATCAATTTCAAGATTTTTGCATGTTTATCTTCACATTCTTTTTTTTTTGTACACAAATTTTTACTCTCACCATCATGAAAGAAAAGAAAAGTAAAAGAAAATCAAAAATAAAACTGCAGCGATTTTAAGTTTGACAGTTACGAATAACAAAACACAAGAGAATTTCAAAGTACATGAAAGAGTGTACCCCTTTCCAATCTTCTCTACCCGTACACCAACAAACTAACACTTTCAGAAAGAAAACTTTCATAGTGTGAACCGTGACTTAGTCTAGGAAAATTTGTTGAAGTCGAAGACAAAAATTCGATAACCGTAATAAGGCTCATTAATGGCAATCATAGTATTTAAATCAGTGCGGGGCTTTTTCGATTTTATTTTTATTAAAAAAAAAAATACGGTATATAAAAATTTACTTCTTTCTGTGTAAAGGCGTGTGTTCACTCGCAAGTTTTATTACGAAATTTGCTTCCAGAAGTGAATTGTAGAAGTTTTTGTCATGTAAACACGTATTAGAAGTCGACTTTTCCGGAAGTCACGGCTTGCAGAAGTTTCTTGCAGCAATTATATGGAAACACATGTTTGTTGCTTGCTGGAAGTAATTGGAACAATTTTCTTTTGAACTGTAAGTGTTTTGAAGACTTGACGAAGATGTCCGGTATTTATGGGGAAAAATGTTTGTGGTAGTCTCTTCGGTTTTCGGTTTTCTTTTGTGTTTTTTTTTTTGAGTTATTTGGAGAAGTGAAAAAACACACATTTGGCAATTGAAAAACAACAAAGTTATCCTGAATTATGGGACACGTTTTCAAAAGAATGTAAGAATTATATAGACGCGCCCGAAGAAGAGGTCAAAGTGGAATTGCACAACTTTCGAACGCAGTTTGGTCAAGAAGTAAACAGAGGTGCGAGGTATAGCCAATCTTATTTTAGTATCCCGGTTTTTAATACGAGTACTTGTTATCATTTAACATTCTCAGGAAATTTTCCAGCTGCATGGAATCTTCGGTCCGCATTTCTTCGTTTAATTTATTTTTGAAACTTAAATCCAAAATTAACTGATTATTAGCCGATTATAACAAAACGTTGGTTCATTAATCGAGCAATTAACCGATTAAAGCAAAAGCCCGATTAAAGGAATTCTCCAGTAGCTGGTAAAGTTTTTTTTGCGAAATTATAATAAAATTTCATTATTGGAAAATTAAGAAAAACGTGTTACGTTGTGGTCAACAAATGACCTTCGATTTATGAAAATAGCTACATTCTAACAGATATTATTAATCGTATTCCTAAAAATATATTCATATACAAATATACTTTGCAAGATTCATTTCAGTTAAACGTACATAAATATATTTAAAAAAAAAACAATTCCATACACGAGCTCTAGCGCTGCTTTGCTTCTCTTAAAAATTACAAAACTTGCAATCACATCATGATTCTCTAACACACTTAAAATAATTTCTTGCTTAACAAACGTCATTCACCAAACTCACCTGTAATATTCACCATCTATTAGACAACGAGTATCACCATAGCTACCACTTGTGCGCATACCAAAGCCGGCACCACCACCATCACGCATCACACCACTGCCAGCACTACTACCACTACGTGTACCATTACTACCTCCTACACCACCACCCCCACTTCCACCCACACAACCACTATTTTTGTCTACATCATTCGCTGTATGACTACCAATACGGCCACTCATGCCACCCGAACGCATAAACGAATGTTTGCCATAATAACTGTAGTGCTCAACTGGTCGATATCCTGATGACGTCTGCATAAACATTTTATCAATGTGCGCTGGCGTATCATCTGTGGGTGAGACGACCGGTGTGAATGGATTGTAAATTTCTTCTCCATCAGCGGGCACAATGTCATCTGAAAGCTCTTTTAATATCGACGTTAAGCCACTGGCTGTATAGAATTTACCTAAAAGTATTAAAAAAAGAACACATAATAAACAACAACAAAAACTTATAATGAAAACGAAAAACAACAAAAAAGGACAAGATTGCAATATAAACAACAAAATGTTTTAACAAATTTAGTTTTTATTTTTATTTTCTTTCTATTTTTTTTTTCTTTCAAAGAGAGCTTAAATATAAATTAGTCTATAATTGTAGGCCATCAAAGTGAAACAAACTATGACGGGTGATTGGAAGCAGTTGTACTTATGGCAGGGGCTCCTTCCAATTTAATGACATGGAACAATTTTCTTTGCAATAGTTTAATGCTAAAAATAAGAAAAACTTGGGAGTAAAACAAAACTTTACACCTTTAAGCATATTTATTATTAATAATAATTTTATAAAAGTACATAAAATGCAAAATTCAAAGAAAACTATTAAACTTGTGTAAAATAATAATTTGCAAGGGTGGGGTATTTATTGTTTTACCTAGAATTTGCTGTTCGATTAAAAAGAAAAATACATTATTTTTATAAATCATCCGTGATGGCAAACATTAAAGCAAAATATTTGGAGTTATTACGGAAAATTTATAATTTTCCTTGCAAATTAATCCGCTAATTAATCAAATTAACGATTAACTATTAAGGATGAATTTTATAAGTCATGATTACGAATAATATATTAAACACGTTTAACTTAATCTCATTAAATATTCATCAAATTAACTAATCGATGCAAAAATGAATTGATTAATGCCAACACTGACTGCTATAAGTCCAACAAGCACAAAGTTAAATGTTTAAAATACAAACAGCCTCGGATCTCAGGGAAGAAAAAAATGTATAATTCAAACACAATTAAAATATTGTATTACTACGTGACCCGGCAAACATTGCATTGCCATATAACCTTTTTCTAGTGGACATTTCGAATAGAAGTGGGCATGTTCCATCGAAAATATTTGACCGCCTTCATTGCGCATATTACATGTTCCAAATTTCTGCTAAATCCGTTGCGAAATTGAGTTTTGTATACCGAACATACAAAAAAGCCATAAATATGTGACTTATGTATACAAATTTCAAATACAGGGTGTCCGCCGGCAAGGTATACTACTTTGTTTGTTTATAATTTTTGATTAAATGAATGAGAATATATCTTATATTGATAAATGTTTTATTTAATGTCGACAATTATGGTCGACAAGTATGGAATACAATATTTGATAAATATCCGCCTCTGTTAGCCTCACAAATGTGAACCCTGTTGAGCACATTTTTCATTACATTCTCACACATTTCAGGCGGTATTTCATTAATTTCATCACGAATATTTTGTTTGAGTTGCTCACGCGTTTCTGGTTTGTTTGCATAAGCCTTGCTTTTCAGATATCCGCACAAAAAGAAGTCCGGAGCAGTCAAATCAAGCGACCGTGGAAGCACATCAACGTCACCATTTCTTACAATAACTTGTTGTGGAAAGATGTCTCGCAGTAATTCCATTGTAATCCTGGCTGTATGCGATGTGGCACCGTCTTGTTGATACCACATGTTAATCAAGCCCAAAGCATGAAATTGTGGCGTTAATAAGTTTTCAATCATATCACGATATCGCTTCCCATTCACAGTTACCGTTACGCCCTTTTGATTTTCAAAGAAGTAACGTCCAATGATTCCTCCTGACCAAATTGCACACCAGACTGTCACTTTTAAAGAATGCAAAGGTGACTGATGAATAATTTGAGGGTTTTCTATTGCCCAGAACCGACTACTCTATTTATTCACATATCCATTCAAATATAATGTGACGAGGCACTCAATATGATTTTTTCATGAAAATCGGAGTTGTCGTGGGCGAGCTGTGACATCCTATTGGCATATGTACGGCGGCGTAAATGGTCTTATGGAAGAAGCTCTTGTGTCAACTGAATCTTAAGTGGAAACAAATGCAAATCCTTGTGCAAAATTATGGCCAAAGTTGTTCTCTGAAGACCAAGCTTCTGAGCACGACGTCGAATTGAGGTTGATGGATTGTTTTGAACACTTTCTTGAGCAGCAATAATGTTTTCAGCCGAGCTTGCAGTACGTTGTAGTCCATGCTTAGGCCTATCACCTACAGACCCTCTTTCTTTGAAATCTTTCACTACACGATAAATAGTGCGTTTTGTTGGCAGGTTGTTTCTCCCAAAACTTTCACGTAACTTTCTCATCGTCACAGTAATCGATGATTGATTTTGATAAAATGTTTTATCGATTAAAACACGTTGGTTTATCGAATATTTTTCCATAATAAATTTGCCATGTGTCTACTTCACGACTGCCAAATATGAATATGAAATGTCAAGACTAATGTTTACCGAAGTGGCAGCAAAATAAAGTAGTATACCTTCCCGGCGGACACCTTGTATGTTCACAAAAGTGGGCATAAGCAAGCCATAGAAGAAGGAGTGGTCAATTAAACTTTAACTTGGTCAATTCTAGATGGTTAGAGATTAAGTTTAGAGGGAATCTATATAAAATATTAAAATTTTTATATAGAACGAATTAGGGTAAATGGGAATTTTAGATATATGGAAGAAATAGGAGTAGAAGTGGCTGTGTGGTCCATCGAAATGCATTCTAAGGGTTTGCCCAGGCTACGTGCATTATGTGTTTAAAATTTCAGCTAAAACTATTGAGAAATGTACTTTTGTATAGCCAACATTTGTGTTGAAATATTAATAATTGTTTTCGCCATGCCCCTCCGCCCACACACCAAAAATTTTTATTAAATAAACTTAACGAGCTATTCTCTTAACTACTAAATACACATAGAAAATTTCATAAAAATCGTTAAAACCGTTTCGGAGGAACTCAAACATAAATTGCGTGACCAGTGAACAAAGCCTATCGGCCATAAATTAGCGGATAGCCGCCGTCGCTTACTTTTACCACATACGCGCCGCCGTCGAATTGTGTCGGCTTAAAAGCTGAGCCGTCTCAGACAAAAGCCACTGATCTTATCAGCTGCGTCTCGAATTTTCTATACTTATGAGACTATGATTTCTTTCACATATATGTAATTGAAAGTATTAATTTTCTTTTGAAACGTTTACGCAAATATTTTAGTACATTTTCTTATATTAATGTATTAATTTCATTAAAAACCCCCCTTCATGCCGTAAGATTTTTTATTAATTTTTTTAGGCGTCGTTGAATTTTATTAAAAGTGCTAAAAATTCAAAAATCTCTAGAGTATTATTTAAAAAAAACTGAGTCTGAATAAATTTTTTTAAGAACAAACACAAACCGCAAAGCCATTTTGACTTGTCTGCAGAAACACCCAGGCTCTAGGCATGAATCGAATCTGCAACCCCCAGACTAATGGTCTAGTACACTACACACTAGGATCGAGCTCTGGTTCAGATGAGTGTGTTGGTATGCAAAAGGATATAAAATATTACCAGTAGCTCATCAAAAAGAAAAATAAAATAAAAGAAGTGTCTCATGTAAAAGCAACGTGTGAAAGTGCTGGCTGAAGTTTTGGCCACCTCTATGTTTCAAACCAAACAGTTTTGAAGAAGAACAAATTTTGCAGCTTATGTTTCCAATCCGAAAACTCCATTTTAAAAGGGCAAACTAAAATAAATAACACAAAGTTAAAATATAATAGGGTGATCGGTTTCGATTTTATTTTTTTAATCGGATTTGCATTAAACACATCCACTACTACGAGTACTGCCTTTAACAATAATTCTATAGAGATTATTGATTAAAAATAGTAGAAAACTAAACATTTATTGTTATTTTTAACATTTGTTCATTATATATTGTTTCAAGCCGACATTCAAGCCGCCTCCGAATCCTTATTGTAAGCGACGCTGCCGATAACTGATATTGTACGCGCCGCCGATTAAAATGCCTCATCTTGGTTCACAGCCCGTGACACAAAAACTTTATTTATAAGAATAAGATTTATTTGGCGTATGATTGATTTCATATAAAACTTCACCACACGAAAATTTCTTAAAAATTTTAAAAACTACTTAAATGATTTATTTCAAATTGATATTGAGCTGACATAACCCTGTAAAAAAAGCTACTTTTTTATATCTAACAAATTGCATTTATTAAGAAAAAATCGTAAATATATATGAAACATTTTTTGGAAACACAATTTCAGTACAAAAACATTTATTGCTCATCCACAATCTACACCATGCATTTTGATACTGAAAATTTTTGGAAAATCTTCGTATTTTATTATGAATACACACATACTAATAGACTTCCAAAAACAACAGTTTAACTTCTCACACGCACATCTACTCGTATTAGGATACAAGAAAAGCTTTTATTCCAGCAGAAAATATTGTTGCTAAAGTGGCACATAATCTGTGTTGTGTCGTCTGTTGCCAAAAATAAAACCTCATCCTTATTTCTATGATTTATTCATTTCTGCAAAGTCTGCGTGTTTAAATTGATTTGATGTAAGAAGCTCTAAGAATATATATTTTTATTGCGTGGGTTTTTATTATATTTATATTTTTTTTTTTCTTATTCATAATTCATTATATTTTTTCTTTATACGTTTTCTTTACAATTATGGTCATTAAGGTTAATTTGTGGTTCTCTTTCTTATACACATCTTTACGAGGGCGGATTGATATTGAAGCTAGGAAAAAAATATTTTTTTTTTTAAAAACCATTTATTTCTCAACATAGTCTCCTTTTAGCTCAATACATTCAGTAAGACGATATTCCGAATTTTTTATACCATCTGAATAATACGATTTTGGGAACCCCTCAAAATACGCGTTAGTTTTGGTAATCACTTCTTCGCTTGAGATTAATCTTTTTCCTGCGAGCCATTTTTTCAAGTTTGGAAACAGGAAAAAGTCACTAGGAGCTAAATCTGGACTATAAGGATGATGATCAACCAATTCGAAGTGTATTTCACTTAATTTTAGCATCGTATCTAATGCTGTGTGAACCTGTGCGTTGTCTTGTAGAAAGAGCACTTTTTTCTTCTTTAAATGTGATCGTTTTTTCTTGATTGCATTAATCAATTGATCCAATAATGCACGATAATACTTTCCTGTGATTATGGATCCTTTTTCAAGGTAATCGATAAGCAATATTCCGTGTGCATCCCAAAATACAGTGGCCATAACCTTGCCAGCCGATTTCGCTGTCTTCGCCTTTTTCGGAGCACTTCCACCAGCTTCCACGCATTGTTTCGATTGATTTTTGGTTTCAGGTGTCCATTACGTGGTGGACCCACGTTTCATCAACAGTTATTAATCGATGCCAAAAATCAACAGGATTACGCTTCATCATGTCCAAACACCGCTGTGTAGTGGTCTGTCGAACTCGTTTTTGTTCGACACTGAGCAAACGCGGCACCCATCTTGCCGATAGCTTTTTCATATGCAAATGTTCATGCAAAATGTTGAACACACGTTCATATGTTATGTTTACCACTTCAACAATCTCACGTAACTTAACTCGGCGATCATTCATAACGATATCAAGGATTTTCTTGATATTTTTTTCAGTAACCACCTCTTTTGGCCTTCCTGTTGATGTTGTTGCAGCGCGTTTAAATTCAGCAATCCAATATTTTACCATGTAATCTGACGGAGCAGGCTCACCGTAATGTTTATCGAGCTTTTCTTTTGTCCCTTTCGCCGTTTTCCCATTCAAATAATAGTATTTAATCACTGCACGAAATTCACTTTTTTCCATTTTTCAAGAAACACAAAAGTTGCTTACTTCAAACGACTACAACAAATAAACTAATCGATGAATTTGGGTGAAATTTTAAAAGCTGACGTTTGACAGAAGACGTTTGTGCTGCCATCTAGCGCTAGGTAGCTTCAATATCAATCCGCCCTCGTATAGGTAAAAAAAACATGCAAACTTAAATCTACATAAAGATATATTAAATTACTTTAGATTTTACCCGGTTTGATTGCTTATTTTAGTTCAAATGTTTCTTTTTTCTATTATTCTATTATTTCTATTTCGATTTGCCGAAACGGTGATACCAAATATACTGACATCGGTATTGAAGGAAACGGTTCTTGGATAACGGTAATCAAATTACGGTATCGTTATAGATACCGATTTTTAATTTGATGACTTTTTAATCGCTATCCAATTTAATTACGGTACTGATTACCAACCTTGCTTGTGCAGTTTCAATTATAAAAACTTGCCAATTGAAGCTCGAGTTGTTGTCTTATCTACTTTATTTTCCAGGCTTGGCTTTTAGCAACTTTTACCTGTTTTCAGATTTACATAAATCAATGGGTCGGCCAAAAACGATTCGAAGTCATCTCCACAAACGAATCCAATTTTGCAGACTTTATACAAACTTAATTTAGGAGAGAACTTGAAAACATAATGAATTATGATGAATCTAACAGGATTAATTTATACACTCAAAATATTCTGTACGTAAAATTAACCGAAATTCTAATTTAAAATAAATGAAAGGTCACTTAAAAACCGGTCTACTCATTTTTCATTTAAATTGAACCAAAAGTTCATTTAATTTTTAATGTTAAAAAATTAATTGACTAGAGCCCGTAAAAATAAAAGATTTTTCCTTTGTTTGTGTAGGAGAGGAAATATCAAACAAATCAAATAAAGCAAGCAAAGAAATAAAAATAGCACTTGAAAACAACGGACAATATTGAATGTAACCGAAAATCCGTATTAATATGTCCTTAGTTTTTTGAATGAATGTTAGAATCAGTTAAAAATAAAATTGCTTATAAATAAATTGCACAAAAAATGTTTTTCCTCATCAAAATTCCTTTTTGAGAAAAACTTTAACAGGTAATAATTGTTGTCTTGGTTATAAATTATAAATTGTATATCGGCTGAGACCTAGGGAACATGTTTCGCATCGTGTGAGAAGTTTTTTGCATTTTTCTTCTGTTGATTATCTTAAATTTCACCTTTTAATCTACATCTTTAGAATTATTAAAAATCAAAATCCTATACGTGTTGTGCAAATCCTATACGTAATTTGCAAGAACCATAAGAAATCCTCAGAGGGTAATCTCACGGATTAATAATTCCACATATGAACGATCTTTGGTAGTTCAAGGTGCTAGATTATGGTATATTTTGCCAAGAGAGCTACGTGTATTTTCTTTGACTTTTAAAAGGAAACTTGAGAGCTTTTACAAAAGAGGCATCAGTTAGTTACTAATAGACTGGGGTCAAATTGACGTTTCATTTATGAGGGAGTCATCGGGATGTTAGAAAGTATATTGTTTAGTATTAAGCACTCATAGAATAATAATCACATGTAATACATATTAAAGTGGCCTAAGGATATATGTATTACGAATGGATAAATAAATAAATGAATAAATAAATTCCTATAAATTTATTACTAACATTAGCATGTGAATTATCAAAAAAGCTGAGGACAGATAACTGTTTTGAAAAAAAAAATTCAGTAAGAATTTAATCGCCCCATAATCAAGCAAATCACCCATGTATAGTGCTCACGAAAATATTTTAGCATACCCGTACAAATTACTTAAACAGTAGGTACATTATTATAATTTGTTTTCTTGTCGCCTTACAAATAGAATTTAATAAGCAAATACCACATACAAATCCCATTTACAAATATGTTGACTTATATTATTTACTAAACACACGATACGTGACGATGCTGCATAATCATGTTATAATAAAGTCACTGGTTGGTGTATAGTAAAGTGGAAAAAATCGCGTACGCTGAATTATTTAACCTTTAGACTAAAAATTGTTGTTGAAGTGCCAGGCTTTTCAAGAATTCAACAAGATTAAGAACAAAGTTTGTATAAAATGAATATTAAACTATCAGCACAAGCAAACTTATGCAAAACAAAATTATCAACACATGCATTTCTCTGTAATAACCAACAAATATAAATAAAGTCAACGTTGTTCTCAGATAGTTTCTAAATTGGATGGACTCGAAGGATAGACAAGCCATAAAGTATGGCATTGAAGATTTATGAGCACCATTTTTGTTTGTATAAAGCTAAATTTAGACGATATGTTGAATCAACATATGTATGCCAACACTCACATGCTTGAAAATAATATCAAATTCCTCTATCAGCATATTGAATATGTTTGGCGTCTACATGATATGCTGACATAAAAAAATTTGCAACTTTTTTGCGGAATTTTGCTTTTTTTTGCAATTTGGGTGACTTTTTCTATTATTTATTGTTTTGTCAACTTTTAAAGCATTTCAATTTTCCCAATGATTGGACTTGCATGCGAATTTGGCATATGCTGTAAAGCTTGCATACGCCTTTCAACAAATAACATAAGTATATGTCAGCATACGCAAGAAATTTGTGAAGCACTAATAATATGCTGTTTACACGATATACTGAAATTACCAACATTCGTTTGTTGTTATTGTTAACAAAGTGTTAGCAAATGCTGTTAAGCATACGTATGCTGAAAAAATTTTGCGTTTACTCGATGTGCAAGCACTTTTAACAAATTTTTCAGCATAATTAAGCAGATTCAACATATCGTCTAAACTTAGCTTAAGATAGGTTCGCAGGCAAATCGAGCAGTGGATGCAAAGAAAAAAAACCAACTCCCAAATTGAAAGTCCACACCACGTTTTCTACGCGCCTTTACGTCCTACGAGTCTCTCAAGAAAGTTGAATCAGAGTATTTTCATACAGCAAGTTACAGAACAAAAAGTTTGCAACGCTTGTGATGCGTAAAAAGTTGAACAACTTTTTACGTTTATGCGTCACAAGAGCCGTATACAATATATCAGTTATTCCTCTCAAGTTCCCAGTCTAAAATATTATTCACATTGAACATTTAATTAGTAGAAAGCAATTTTCGTAAGCAGTTGATGAAAAACGAATGAAAAAAATTTAGAGAACATAAAACTTAAAAAAACTAACAAAAAGCCAGCAAAATACATTTGAAATTTGATAAGGAAAAACGTATATGAAATGGGATGGGTAACTTGCAGTTTTCAAAGGCTCAAGAAATAAAAACGCATGAAACGCGTTGCCGCGTTAACGCGTGGCATGTAACTCCAGCTTAAATGATGAAACAGAGCAAATCTGCAACTTCAGGAACAAACGCTGATGGCCCATAACAAAATCGGCGGCAGTAAATTCAAATTCTCTCTTATTATTGTTTGATTTTCTTTTGTTTTCATTTTTCGAATGAAAAATGCATGTGATTTCATGAAATCACGGTAATATTGTTGAGAGAATGAGTGTCTAAAATTGAGAGTATAAGAAAAATCGCTGTAAAAATAAAATAGATTCTATCATGACCACATTCTCTGCCAGAATTTTCTGTCAAACTGTATGGAAAATATTTTTCAGCCTGAAGTTGCACTTTGTTCTGTTTCATCAATAAATCAGTGATGAGCCGCCCATACCGCAATTGTGGAAATTACCTCGCACACATCACAGAGATTCCTATGCTCTTTATTTACTTGTCAATGAGAGAGCGACGAATGCACTCGCGGCGGATGCTTATACATTTTTTTTATAAATTTTTTTAAGTGCGCCAAAATAGCGTCGCCGAAATACCGTCCATTTGGGGAATTAAAACTATGAAAAATATTAGAGTGCAAAGAAAATCGTTGCACGCCGACATAAGTGGAAAAAAATTAGTCACAATTACAAAAAACTCACGCTCATGAAGGACTTACGAAAAGACAACTATAAAATAATTTTAATAAATTCTAAATTAAATAAAAAAAATTACAACCGATCACAACGTACAATTTTTTTTATATTTCCAAATTTTATTAATAATAATGTTTACTGATTTTTTTACATGGTTTTTCTATAATTTAACAAAACAATCCATGTTCAAACGAGTTTCAGTGTCTTTAACATAAATTACAAACAGAAAATTTTATAATATACATAATAGTAAATTTTCAAACAAAACAGTTTACGCTCTACTGCAAATTTTCAAAAGTTCACTTAAGTTGCCTTGGCCACAGATAACTGCTCGAAGCAGCACTGTGAGAATGGTCGAAAATTCCAAAGAAAACCTTTACTGGTCGATGCAGGGCGGTTACCGCAATTTCCGAATCGAAAGCTAAACTGTACTGCGTAACTCATTCGAAACGATCACAGGTTTGTATTTATAAGCAAATGGAAAAAAATTTTTAAAATATCCCAAGTCAAAGAAATAAAAAGATCAAAAATTATAATTTTTGCGGAAAATATTTTATGCGTTATTATTTTTATTATAATAATAGATTGTTTTTCTTTGTGTATTGTAAATGATGATTCGATTCCAGAAAGTGTCCAAAGAAAAATAGTGAGGGACTCATCAATTATTATGCATCCGAATAAAAACTGAATTTTTTTTATAATAAATTATAAATTCGTATCCCTTTAAGTCGAAAATAAACATTTTATATTTTATAAAATACTTCAAATATGTATGTAATTATTAAATTTATTATTCGAGAAAGGTCTCGGTATTTTGTTTTTCAAAGAGTTTCAAAAGGTTTTATTTGTTGAGGATTTTTTAGACTATATACTACATGCATTTCATTTTTGATAATTCGTCAGAAAGTCTTATACATATCTAACTATTTAAATAATTAAAACAAAAATTGTCTTGTTTGAAAAAAAATTTTTTGTCTTAAAAGTAAATTTGTCTGTGTGTTTAAAGGGAAATTAGAAAAAGGCTTCGTTAAAAATGTTTATAGTTTTCATTTTACAAAGTTTTTTTTGCTTCTCCTGTAAAATAATATTTGTGTTAGTTACGCCTTTTTACATTTCAGCTAACGATATATTATACTGTACGTGTATTCAAGTTAGATGGAATATTACACCATACAAAAACAACTGCATAATGCAGTTTCCGTTTTTACACAATTTTTATTTTTCTTAATTTTTTATTAGTTGCAGATTCAACGCCAGCAGCAGCAGCAGCAGCAACAGCAACAACAAACAGTTGCAATGTTGTTTTTTTTTATTATTTCAACATTACACTTGACCTTTAACGTCTCATGTTGAATGTTTGATATTTTAAATTAGGCCAAATATATATTTTTTTCTGTTTTTATATTTTATAAAAACGCTTCATATACTTGCATTATTTAAAGGGCAATATTTTATATAAGTAATAATCAAAATTAAAGGTTTTAACAGCCGAAGTCTAAAAGAAATTACAAAATATAATTAGCATAATTTTTCATAAATTAAATAAATTAACTAACACTATAAATCGCATTACCGAACAAAAACGTTTGAATTAATTTACATAAATTACAGCGCCACAATTTTGTTTTCATATTTATTTAAATTTGTCCCACTTTATTTTAATATGAGTTTTATTGTTTGATTATATTTTGAAAATTGCGAATTTTCATTACAAATTATTCAAAACGTTTCAACATTGATTTTGCTTAAATATTTATTATTTTTTTAATAAAAAACTTTCAGCAGCCAGATGGGTCAATGCTATGGGGGCGGATCAATAAGTCCGTGTGAAACTGTGTGTACCAAAGTTTATTTTTTGCAAAAAAAAATCATTTTTCAGCATAATCTCCTTTTAACTCAATACACTTAGTCCAACGTTTCTCCAGTTTTTGTATCCTTTCCAAAAAATAGGATTTTTCGAGGTCCTTAAAATAGGCATTTGTTTGGTCAATAATTTCATCGGTGGAGCTAAACCTTTTTCCACCGAGCCATTTCTTTAGGTTTGGAAATAGGAAGTATTCACTAATGGCTTACTCCGGAGAATTTGGCGGATGAAGTACCAATTCAGATTGTGGTTAAACAACTCCAAACAATTCTTTGAAGTTGTCACACGTTTACGTTAATTGTCGATTGAGAGCAAACGCCGCACCCATCTTGCAGACAACTTAAACCCAGCTGATCACTTAAAATCGAAACCACACTGCCATACTATTTTTCAAGAAATAATTAACGTTACCTCTCATTCTACTTTATTTACTATCAAAGATTATTTTGTATTCATATTTGTATTTTTTAATAATATTTTTAAAAATACAAAAATATTGTGATGCAAAATATATTTATCGATTTTTTAAATATTTTTCTGCAAAATAATGAGATATAGACCAAAATGTTAATTTTTTTTAATTTTCTAAAATCAAAAAAGCTGATTCTTGTGTATTTTCATGTGGTTATTGTATTTTTTAGCACCCTTTAACATCCTTGCAATAAACGTAGGATATCTTCAAGTATGCCTCAACATGACTTTATTCAAACAGAAGAAATTTTTAGTATATTTTATGGTTTGTAGCACTGTGTTTGAAATATTGGGCAGACAAAACAGAAAAAAACCTAAGGTTAAAAAAATTCAAGTGATATTTTCGTAGTCAGCACTCCTTATTTAATCAAAAAAAAAAGCCTGGAAAACGTTTCAACGTTGAGCTATTTATTACTGGAATTTTAAAATTTATGTAACTTTCATCTTATTTTATGAACTTTTTGGGACTTTGATATGCAAAGTGTGAATGCTAAGAATTATGTGGTGATTTCTTTCCATTAAGCTTTTAGTCTATTCAGTGCCCAGACAATCAGGCAGCGGGTGGTGGCCATAAGCCGAGTTCTATGAGGAAATGCCCTGTCTGCGCAGCTAATAATTGCTGAAGTTAACATTTTCGTAAAATCATGCTGAGAATTTTTACTACGTAAAATGAAGATACCATCACAAAGGGACCTATTTTTCTGGACCCAAGTGGGTCGAATGCTTGCAATCGGCAGCCTGTGCAACCTAAAATGAAGATATTCCAACCTTATTCTAATTTGAAAACGAGAAATGGGGAAGGGTCTCTGCGATTAGCCACTGACCTTTATTCATCAACATAAAAAAGTATGTAGGTCTTCTGGTTGATAATAATTATTAATGTAATTTTTTTTTGGAATAAACAGTTTTGATTTTTTCTTTTTATGGGAATTGCTAAAATTTGGTTTTTAAATTTAAAAATTTATAATTTCCCCAAAATTAATTGTTCAATTCACAAGCTCGTACTATCGTCGTATGTGTTGTGTAATCGTCTAATTATACAGTATTGTATTTTTGTTATTGGTAATTTTCATACAAAAGTATGTTATAATATACGATTGAATTTTATATGTTTTATAAATGGTTGCATTGAGGACAGGTATGGAAAAATTCTATTTGTAACGCGAAATTCCGCCAAAAGTTGCAAAATTTAAGAAAGAAATCGTAAAATCTTTTAAAACGACATAGAAATGCAAGGAATGTGAAAAACCCGCAAAAAACTACAAAAATGAAGAAAATTCGCAATAACTTCCAATAACTGAGAAAATTAAAATGTTTAATATCATTTAAAAGTCGATGAAACAACAAAAAATAGAAAAAGTCACCCACATTGCAAAAAACGCGAAATTTCGAAAAAAGTTGAAAATGTTTTAAAAACCCAGAGAAATTTGTAGCCATGTATTCGTGTAGCCTGCTGCCGTGAATGTGTTTATATCTTAATTTATCTCGATTTTGTACTTGATAAGTTTTGCAATAGCTAGTGATATTTCCTCCGACGACATCATTTATGTTTATTTTTATTTTTTATTTATATTAATAAATTTTATTGCAAAAATTATACATATAAGTACATAAGCTGAATAATAATTAAAAATGGTTGTCAAACTCACTAATTTCACAGACTACATTAAATGGACATTTAATATACAGCAAAATGACGATATAACAAATTTGTCTGTTCACAAGCCCATAAACAAATATTGTATTTTTTCAAACGATAAGGCCATTCGACTGAGCTTGTGAATTGAACAAATGATTCGATGTATTTTCCTTTTTTATGGAAACGTTACTGAACTATAAAAGAATTATATTCTTAATGTTTTTATGATAAAAAATAAAAAATACATAAAAAAATATATAAATATGAAATGCCTATGGCATCAATATTCTGACGCAATTTCAATCTTCGATCGGCCAACACCATATCGTGGATTTTTTCGACATTTTCGGGTGCACTGACATTAATTGGCCATCCAGAACGTTCAGCGTCATTTATACTTGTGCGATCACAACGAAAGTCTGTAAACCACTTTTTTACCATTGAAATCGAAGGTGCAGAGTCCCCATAGTATTTATCGAGCTTTTCTTTGGTTTGATTGGCGGTTTTTCTTCGGAAAAAAATTTCTCAAAATTTGACAGTAGTCTATTAACAGGTGGTACTTGATGGGAACGTTGTTGCATATCATATAACTACGAAGGGAGTTCGCAAAGCCACGGCCTTATTGATCCGCCCTCATATTTTGCTTATAGACAAGGCTCATAATTATGCAAATGCCAGCGAGGGCCATTTGTAGGATATAATTTTCACACAAAACGTATAAGTGCGAATGAACATAATCACTTAAAACGCAAATGAATTTTTATTTGAAAAAAAAAATTAAAGCGAAAAGGAACAGATAACACAGTGTGACAAAAAAAATACCTGGGATGTGATATTATTTTTCTTTTAGGTG
Source organism: Gymnocheta viridis (assembly GCA_956483585.1). Taxonomy (NCBI): domain Eukaryota; kingdom Metazoa; phylum Arthropoda; class Insecta; order Diptera; family Tachinidae; genus Gymnocheta; species Gymnocheta viridis. The sequence goes on along the minus strand of OY101444.1, from coordinate 77,627,683 downwards.
CTGTCGAGTACATCAAGAATCTGTATTTGAAATTTCCGGGACACCCACAAAATCTGAAGTTACGGGTAAAAAACCGGTTTTTCGTACCTCTATGCACTTATAGGTCTGTAACTTAGTTGAATATTATCCGATTTAAAATTTTAGAACGGATTAAAAAAGAAGAGACTGAGGCCTTTAAAATGATTTATATGATGTTCATGTTACTGTCAAAAATATGTTAGTAATTTAACCGCAAATGCATTTTCCTTTCAATTTTTTTTTTGCTATTTTTCATATTCGGACATGTTTTTTTTTTTGCAGTGTTTTGTAAAAGAATCCTATTTTTTATAGACATAATATGAAAGTATATTTTGTAAGGAAAAACATGCTTTATAATACTCGTAGTTAGTGCCCCTTTCAGTAACAGCATTTGAACAAATATTTAAATTTTCGATTTCGAAATGTTGAAATAAAATTAAAAACTTTTCAAATAATAAGGGTCTTGTTCAGCTTAAAGGATGTTTAAAATTATTGCAAAAGAAAATATGATTATTAATAAAAAAAAATTAAAATAAATACTCACTTATAATATGTCCCCTTTTATCGCGCTGAGACTTTGTCTTTCGGCTCACTCTACGTTCCTCCAGATTTTTGTCGATTTCCAATTCACCCGACAACGAAGCATCATTCATTTCCGAACACTGTTTCAGATAACGCATTAGTGTTTCGTTTGCCTGTCTCACTTCCATTTCACCCGCAGCTATCAGCTTACGTTCACGCCTACGTCTGGACTCCGATTTACTGCGCTTGCGTCGAGGACTCTTTTCTAAGGAGCTACGCGAGCGTACGGATCTTTGTGCTGGACTAGCAGTGGGATCTGAGAGAGATTGGTGTTTCCTGCCAATGCCACCACCACTGCCAGCACTTAAGGCTGAGGGCGTGGGCGATGATAGTTTCAGTTCACGATCCATGAAACCTAAAATACCGCGAGCAAATGAAGCATCTGCTGCAGTTTCGTGAACCCGGCGTGAAGGTGAATGCGGCGATAGGGTACGCCTGTGTCTATGCGTTGTTATGGTGGGAGGTAATTGTTGTAAAGTTTCACGTAAGCTCATGGCATCACCCGATGAGTTTCGACTGCTGCTGGGACCATCTGGTGGACCCACAGCGGCCAATTCACTAGCATCTGCTTCTGAAGGTTTTGTAAGATCGTTGTTTTCTTTTTTCTCTGGGTGACTGTGATTGTGAAGAGTATAATGATTTGCTGCAGCAGTACTCTCTTGGGGTGCATGACCATTTACCAGCACAACCGTTTGCTGGGACTGTGACGTTTGACTGGAGGTTGGAGCACCCATGATTTCCGATGTGTCTTCATTGGATATGTGTCGCTCGTGCTCTTGCAGCAGACGTGTTGCTACGGCCGCTATCAAAGCATCTGATCCCACCACATTGCCAGAGCATGTGCCCTCTTCAACATGTAGTATGTTGTCGCTGTTGGCACGTGCTGGTGATTTACTTTCAGATGTACTACTTGTGTTTGTTGTCTGTCGTTCGCTGCGTCTATGACGTGATTCGGCACGTCTTTGACGATGGCGATGTACCTTTGGTGCTGCTTCCATTATATCGTTGCAGTTCTTTGCTTAAAATTTTTTTTCTTTTAGTTAAATTGAATACTCGTCAAATTGCATCTGCTGTTCATGCATGTATTAACATTTTATTAGTATGAGTATTTATTCGCTATTAAGTCGTGTAGCAAAAAGCTTACGGAACAGCTGTTTTAAAGGTTAAACGTTTTGTCATGTAACAACTTAAATGTTTTTTTTCTTATTTTATTTATTTATTTTTTTCTGTTCATATGTAATTGCTATTCTTATTTTGTATGCTGTAATTCTTTCCTTTCTTTAGTTTTAATATTCAAACGACACGTAATTCTTTGCAGTTGTACAATTATTTTCCCGGGCCATTTACATTTTTCTTGCTTAAATTGCAATTTATTCATTTAATAGGAAATCGACGGGTATTAAATACTATTTATTTCCTTTTTTACTTTTGATGGTTCTATTATTAGTTTGATAACGTGCGAAATGTTCTTGTGTGTTTTAGTTAGAAATTATATAAATTATTTCTTATTGATATCTTCATTTGTATTTTGCTGACTTTCAAAGCGAAGAAAGAAAGAAAATCTGTAATCAATTAAACAGATGAACAATTTATTTTAGCTTTAGCTTTTGTTATAAATAAATGGTTTCCTAAATAGCAAATTGTTTTCTATATACTGGTTTTCATTAACTTGTTTGCTTTTATTAGAACCAAATTGGTATGATTTTTTAATTCTCTATAAATTTAGTACGACCAGAAAACGTCTTAAGGTACTCTTGTTGTCTTTAAAAAAAATGGTTTGAACTGTGGTCTTTTTTATTACTTGATAAAAGGATTAAAATATAAAGACACTACAAGAGAACACTAGCGGCGCAGATGCCAGTGTGAAGTCATTCCACACGAGATGTTTATTGAAAAACCGGAAACTTATTTATACTGCCACCGCCTTGGGAATCCCCGTAGACTAGTAGATAGCGTACTAGACTATTATTCGGATGTCGCAGGTTCGATTCCTGCCTAAGCGCTGGGTGTTTCTGCAGACAAGCCAAAATGGCTTCGCGGTTTGTGTTTGTAAAAAAAAGAGTCCTTGAGGCAGCAGTCCATGTGTAACATACATCAGTAACACACTCAAATCCAGAAACATGAGATTTTCAAAAATGTATGAGCAAGCAAATACATTGTCTAACAGCTAGCTTGCGTGCAAATAAAACATGGTTACGACAACTATGCTATGGTTATTGCAAACAATTTGTGTTTGTGTCAAACAAAGTACTATTTAAGTTTCAATACGGCTAACATAACTTTACGATAAACATGTTCTTATTTACATTTGAACCTAAAACTACGACCATCCAATAAAGTTGCAACATGGTTGGATTACAACCAAAGTTTTTTCAAAACACCAAAAAAATTAGTAGTCACTTCTTTGCGGGAAACTAACACAACAATAAAATTAAAAGTGTTTTAGTGGTTTAAAGGCTACAACCGCACGCATGCAGATGTATAAAGACATGTGCCACCAGGCTTACAACCTCCATCTTTTTATGTCGCTAACTGGAACCCGATTGCGGTCACGGAGCTTAAGCTTAACACCCTGAAAAATATGGCCCACAGAGTGCCGTGGCTCAATGAAACAATATCGAATGTCAATCACCCTTATTCCAGTTGGCGACATCGACGTCCCGTCAACACAATATCGAAGAATTGGGGCTTGTGTACCTGCTTTCGAAAACAACTGACTGCTATTGACAACTCATGTTATTTTCTGAACCTTAGAGAACAGAAATAGACTACCATGTGCACGAAATTGTTTTCAAGTGCGAGTAGACAAGCTCCAATTTTTTGGTATTGTATTAACGTGACGTCGATGTCGCCAACTGGAATAAGGGAGAATATTAACCTGTAGGGATACGAAAATGAGGTGAGAAGAAAATAAGGGGCCCGCTGTTGTTTGGAAAATCCAAGGAGTAGCAGACGACATCGATTGCAGGACAAGAATTAGAACATCAAATTGTTGGAACACTTTCGGTGCCATTTGACAGCTTTCGTGCTGTTAAAATCATATGAATGACACTTTTCCAAATATTACTCATCCTCCTGAAGGACTAAAAATTCTGAACGAATAATGCTTACATCGCTTATTTACATGCGCTTGTTTTCCTTTTTTCTCATAAATCAAATCACACGACAAGTTGACGTTTGAACTTAAGTTAATTTTCTTAGACATGAGAATTTGAAATATCCCATCCGATATCATGTTGACCCAACAGCAAAACATTGACACTATCATACATATTGTCGTAACAATTGACTACAACTAGAGAAGGTAATTTTCGCGTCTCCAACGGACTGCTTGAATCCTGAACTTCTACAAACTTTTTAGATTTTTAATGTCTGACAAATGGATGCTGATACTGAATCGAAAGTGTTTCCTAAAGTTCTTTGCCGTTCGGTGTTACTCAGTTTATCCTATATCTGAATAGTACTTTAGGCGATGATTTACACGAAAACTGAAATGGCAAAAAGGATTAAATGACTCATCGTAGACAGCAATACTACTGTCTGTTATAAGGACCTTTAATTCGTAGTGGGTGAATGTAATTCGACGGCACCGTATAAGGATAGTTTAGGTACCAAGTCATGGTGAGAATGAGCATGTTTACGAGAACGGATTGATATTAAAGCTACCTAAGTAGGAAAAAACATTTTTTTTTAAAACCATTTATTTCTCAACATAATCGCCTCCTTTTAGCTCAATACACTTAGTAAGACGATATTCCAACTTTTTATACCATCTGAATAATACGATTTTGGGAACCCCCTCAAAATACGCGTTAGTTTCGGTAATCACTTCTTCGCTTGAGATGAATCTTTTTCCTGCGAGCCATTTTTTCAAGTTTGGAAACAGGAAAAAGTCACTAGGAGCTAAATCTGGACTATAAGGTGGATGATCAACCAATTCGAAGTGTATTTCACGTAATTTTAGCATCGTATCTAATGCTTTGTGAACCGGTGCGTTGTCTTGTAGAAAGAGCACTTTTTTCTTCTTTAAATGTGGTCGTATTTTCTTGATTGCATCAATCAATTGATCCAATAATGCACGATAAACATAATTATCAAAATAAAAATAATCTCATACTTACATATGTAAAATTAACTTAAATATTGACAGATAATATTTCTCCTGAATTGATGTGCGTTACTAATTACTTGAGAGCTGTAGGGAATATTGTTTCAGAGACTTATAGCATGAATAAAGAATTGGTATTTAGATATCTGGGTGCTGTATCTAAAACAAAGTAATCGTTTGCCCCTATTTAGTGTTCAAAAGTTCAATCGCGCATAAAGATGTTCGGGTTGACACGGGTATATTATTTTATGCATCAGGATTAATATCCTTACCTTCAAGTACTCATCAAGACACATTCCATAAAGTTTGTTTACGTACAAAGAAACATGATCAAATCTTCTTAAACCACATACGTAACGAACTATATTATTAAAAGTTACATTAAGTTTTCTTTTGCTAATACTGTCACAACTGGCAAAAAGTTCACACCCGTGCAGTAAAATTGGCATTAAATACAGTTTAGCAAGAAGTATGCGAATATTAATAGGAGTGCAATGATGACTTTGCCAAAGATTTCTTAACATAGAAAAAACCCGACCACGGGCAAAATTAATATGGTAAGACCAAGTGGGGGTGCTGTTAAAATAAATTTCCAGATTTTTTAGCAACGTTTACAATCACAATAGGTTGACTATTTAAGATTAAGACAGGGATATAATCGAGTTTCAATAAGTTCTTCTTAATGATCAAACATTCAAAGATACAATGCAATTCTTCGTTTAAAATTCTCACACATCGGTCAACCAATGTTACAACTTATATAAAGCTGCACGTCTTCGGCGTACAGTCTAATTTTTCAATGTGCAAGTTTGCTTGGCAGATCATTAATATACAGCGAAAACAGTAAAGGGGCCAGGATTGAACCCTGTGGTACACCTCGACTTAGAGACAATGAGGTTGATTTTGAGGCACCTGATTCAACAAATTGATGCCTGTCAGTGCAATTTTATTAAAATAAAGATCATTCTTTAAATAGAACTGTACAAGTGGAGACGTTCATTAATTTTCTAAGCTACTGAAAGTAATTTAAATCTTTAAAAAGGCTTAAAAATAAATAGAGTTTAAAATGCAGCCTGTTAAACAACCTTCACAAGTTAAAAAATTACATCAGTATTTAACATATTACGGGAAAAATTTAAAATCGTGTTCTGTCAAATGAGTTAAACCTTTGCGGCAGACAAATTCCCAAAAGTAGTTTGCGCTTTGTCGCCAAACATTTCATTTGATTTTAACAACAAAATAAGTGATATGAAATTAATTTTATTGCTTTTGAAACTTTCAAAATTATCTTAAGTGTAATTTGCAAATATTTTTGTTCCGCCAAAAACAATATCCAGAGCAATGATCAATCATGCTTTAACCAGGTTAATAAATTTGCTATCGTTGTTACAATAAAAACTGTAGCATACTTTTAGGATTTTGTCGCCTTTTTTCTCTCTCACAATTAATGCTTTATTAACAAAAGAAATGCAATACAAGCACAAGCTTTTGCAAAATTTCCTTTAACTTTGGTAAACACTTGTGCAAAATAAATAAATATAAATAAATGATTTCCTAAAACAAATTCCTTTAAAAATGTTTGCAAGTTTAAAATAAAAATAGTGGAAAAAATCAATAATTTGTTATAAATTTTCTATGCAATTTGTAACATTACAGGTAAAGGTTTCTTATAATGAAAACGTTTCTCATCGATTGATTTTTAGATTTATTACTTTGTTGTTTACGAAAATAAAAATAATTTATACAACTAATTTCGATGACACTATACAAATTTATAATTTTTGTACGTTTATTTTAATACTTGTTAGTTCTTGTTTGTAACTTTCAATAAATTATTTTGTGTTTTCTCGAAATTTTATTATTTTCTTTATAATAATTTTGACCTAAATTTCAGTTTTTACTGGGTTACCACAACAATATCCAACAGTATAAAAATATAAAAACACACACACACACGTTTGAAAATTCTCATTTAAGCAGTATCATACTTTTTAAGCTTTTTTTATAAAAAAAAATAGCACAAATTATTGTAGAATATTTTTGTTATAAATTGAATATTTTAATTTAATTTTGTTTGTACAAAAAAACCTGTATTAACATGTTACATTTCTTTTTACTTTTTTTTTAGTTTTGTTTCTCTAAACATTAAACAAACGCCTTAAGTTAAACTTTAGATTTTATTTATGTTCTATTAAAATATTCCGTTTTATATTTATGTTATTTGCGTTTAGTTGTAATAGACACGTTCACGGCTGGCAAGCAACTAAATTGTTGTTCATTGCATTAACAGCTCAAAATGGCTGACTTCAATTTCGTCCTCTGTGTTTTCTGTTTTTTGTTATTGTTTTCGAATTGTTTTTACAAGAAAGTAGAAAACCTAAAAAGAAAGCAACAAAACAAACAAAAAATAATAAAAAGCTTTTTAGTGACGTCAGCAAAATCTTTATAGTTTGCCAACACAAATGCACATATTTTTTATACACTTAAACATTTACACATTCATAGAAGTATTTGCATGATGTGTGTGAAACAACACTTGATTGCCAAATAGTTTATGAGAGAATTTTCAGAGGCTTTAATTTACTTTGCAACGAAAGAGAAATAGAGGATTTACCCAGAAAAAATGCTCACCCACACACATTTATTACAGATTGATATACGAGTATGTGTGTACGTAAATTATATTTCGGAATTGTTTTGATTATATTTCTGAATAAAAATATATAACAAGAGTTTTTTAAAAATTCGTTGGTACAATTTCAGATGCACTTAAAAAAATTACTGATTAAAGGACTTCCATAAATATAGCCAATCGAAGCGAAGCTATTCGGGAGCATTATTATAACTAAGATTTCACTCAGCTATTTTTAATTCGATTTTTGAAAGTGACCAAAACAGTCAATTGAAGCCGCTGTCAAGAAAACTGTCAGTCAAAACTACTGTGATGAGAAAAGTCTGCCGAAGCAAAAGTTAACATCACTGTTCAGCGTTACATAAAATAATCTTATTTTTATTTAAAAAAAACATATACAAGCTGCTTAAGTCTTATTTTACTGGTCCACAGAAACACCCAGGATCTTGACAGGCATCGAGCCTGTAAGCCACTTGACTAATAGAGTCTATGAAGGCACCCAAACTACTAAACCAACTCCTATTTCAATATAATAACATTCAAATTGATATGAATCAACTCTTTCTATGTTATGACATTTTAAAAGATTCCTATCTCAATGAAAAACTGAATTAAAATTAATTACATTAAATAAACAAGAAGCTGCTGGCTGGAGCCTCGCAATGTTTGCCGTACTTTGTCATATGAGTAGTTAAAATTATTCAAATAAATCAAAAACTCAAAATCAAACTAAAAAAGTTTGTCTTAAATGAAGTAAAAAAGTTTTGAAATGAAAATGGTACATGAGATAAAACGTACGTGTAACAATTGGTTAATTTAACGTTAATTAATGGTGGTAAAATTTGAATATTGAAAGTTGTGTTTGCTTTAAAACAATTAATGGTCGCGTTCACAAGACGTAACTGTTGCGCAACCGTCGAGTGTTTGCCTTAGAAACGCAGAGTTGAGTAGTTCCGCTCTACACAACAGTTGGGTATTTGCTGCCATTTTTTCCATCATAAATTTCGCTACATTTAGTCAACATGTTGTGTTTAGCTCCGCAGCTGATCAACGCATTGTTCATTGTCAAAAATATTTTACTGAGGCGAAAAAATAGTATATTGAAAATTATTATTATATCAAAAAGTTTTGTTTTTTAAGTGTTGTTTTTTATAAATCCCTTGAAATATTTAACAATTATTATTTTATTGAAGAAATCTGTTGTGTGAAAAAGTTTTAAAGATCCGCTGATCAATTATTGGCTCCTGCCATCCATAATGCCGTTCAATGTCGTTGTCAATCGGTGATTGCCTCACCATCCACCCAAAAAATTTCTACGGATGTGAGTACACATTGAAACTCAATTGAGGAACAAAGTGTTAATGCGTCGATGGTCTGCGCTGTGGATGCTGAATCGATTTATTTATTTTGTTTAAGAAATACCATATGATCGAAACTTATTGTTAATAAATCTTATCATTACACATGGCTAAAACACGTTACTTCTTCAGAATTTGGTTCATCAAATGCAGCTGCTACTGCTGTGATATGAATTTAGTTTTATATGTTTTAATCTTTTTATTTAAATTTTCGTTTAATTTTTCTTTGTTTTCACAATTAAATTTTTAATTTTTTTTTTGCAAATTTTCAACTTGAATGTAAACAAAAGAAATAAATAAATTTTGACATCCAACTATAGTTCGCCTTGCATAAAACTAAAACAAGTTATCAGCTGCGCTATCAAGTCTACCTGTTATGAATTCTCCTCGGTTAACATAAATTTATGAAAATATTTTCTCCATTCCATTTTTAACTTTTATATAACATAAACATATATTGTTTAATTTAAATTTAATTGTGGTTAGATTTCTAATAATATTGTCTCATATCCATTTCCTTCTGACTATAAAAATATTTCGAGCCTTAGCCAAATAATAATCACTTTGGATTACAACCAGCAACAACCAATTTAGTTTAATAAAAATAATCACATTAAATAATTATTTTAATTGGTGAATATATTTTTTTCCAAACAAATTCCAATATTGTAAACAACAAAATTCTCGAAGTGTAACAAATTTAAGCCGAAATCCTGCTCCTACTCACTCATTATTTCTCTTGTCATAACAAAGCTTTGAAGTTCAACAATTCATTTCATTTTAACTGGAAATGTAAAAAATCGAAAGGGAATCAAAGAAATAAAAAAAGAAGAAAATGAAAAGTCTATTATGGCGCATGATCGTAAAATACTTCCAATGATGACGTCAATCGAAAGGAAGAGCTTTGACATTCTGGTTGTTGCTATTGTAAACAACAAAAACGAGTGTATACATGATAAAAGAATGCAACATCAACTTGTAAATATAAAATACATGCATAAAACGAAAATAAACACAACCTTTTCGACAATACACAATTTTTACTATGAATGGTCAAAATCATACACGCAAACACACACGCTCAATAATCATCTATATGCCGTAAAGGCAGCAGCAGACAGACAGACATACAGAAAAAATAAAATGCCGGCTTAAAAATAAATGTAGATGTATTTGTAAGAGGAAACTTATAAAAAGTTATGAAAGTGCACACACTCACACACAAATGGTACCTATTGTATGTGTTAAGCAAAGCAAGTGAAACCCTTGCCGCTTGATTGTTAAGAATATAATTGAAAACAAAAACAGAAAATATAAAAATTATTATTATGGTTGCTACAACAAAGTAATGATATATTATACATTGTCATACAAGTTGCGCCCGTTGGTATAATTTGACGAAAATGTGCGCGAGAGTGTAACATTGTTTGTGGGCTGATTGTATGAAGTTATGTCTTGGCTATACGAAAGAAAAAAAAAGAATTGATTCTTTACGTATGTTGCACAACTCGATCGCAACGTTATGTCATGTCACGTTATGCCACGTCATGTCGCAAAACCTTATTCTATTTTGCAGTTATTTTTGCTATGACCATATAACGAAAAGCATTGTGTGCGACTTGTTTGCAAAAAAAGTTGTGAATGAGATTGTATACAAAATTGAATTGTTTGAGGGAAAAACGCCAAATTTGATTAGCAACTAATTTGCGCCAATGGTCGTAACATCTACGGATTGAATAATAACAGGAGTATACTACATGTGCAAATTTACATACCGATCTGATCCTTAGCTCTGAAATTTCACGCTCAAGATTTTGCTTTTAAGTTGATCACTCATGTTCCATGTTCAAATTCAATTGACAGTTGTAACACCGTGTGCATGCAATTTGATAGTTAATTTTTTTTATCAAAATGACATCGTCAAGGAAATAACTCTAAACAATATCTATAAATCGTAACACATGATTATTTTTATTACGGCATAATATTTTCAAAACGAAACTAGAAAATTTATTTACAACAATTACGATCAGGTGTTCAACTAGAACTTGACGTTCAGCACGACTTGACTCTGCAGCCAAACGTTCAAGTTTTTCACAAATACCGCTTATCAAAATTAATTTAAATTGATGACTGTGACGCAGGCTGCACGCCATTTTATTTTTCAAAATGTCATCACCAAGAAAACACCTTCAAATGCTCATCGCACAACATCATAACACTTATTACTTTTATTCACAAATATATTTTATTATTTGATATTAATTAGTAATTTTAAATTACGGCAGAATATTTATAAAAAACAAACAAAAAAATTATAAAAAACAATTTTTTTTTGGATATTTTTGAAATTAAGAAAAATTAATTTCCCATCAGCTGTTCAAATTGAACATAAAATTGCCAGTTAAATGGACAAGGAAAATTAATAGCAATATAGTTTTCAATTTAAAAAGTTTGACTGTCTTAGCAAGGCGTCTTAAACCAGATGTCAGCATTACGGCAGATGATTTCTTTGCCTTGCTTGTGTTTTCTACATTGAATGTCAAAAAGGGGGCACTTATATTTTTCTGAATTTGTTTTCTGTACAAGTTTTTGACAGCAACGATATAAAAAATGTCTATTGTTGTTGTATTGTTGTAATTGTTGTACTAATAATTTCACCTGTTTAATACACCTTGTATGTTAGTAAAAAAAAAATTGGTGAGAGTATTGGAAATTGAAAGGAATAAAAAGTCATAAATTGAACGTGTGGCCGGCACCCTTCTGAAAGAAAATATTAAATCAAAATGATGGTCAATTTCGAAAAAGGCGATTGTGTTAATACAAATTTTAAAAATTTTAAAACCGCTTTTAGCAAAATTCAATAAAGTTAAATTTATAAATGATTTATAGGCTTTTCAACGTTTAATAGAGCATCTATAAAATCTGAAATTTTATTGTTGGTTTCAGCCTTTTTTAAACCAAAAACTAAAGGACATTTTGCCTTTTCGGCATTTTGTTAAAACATACGAGGGCGATTTGATATTGAAGCCACCTAGCGCTAGATGGTTGCACAAACACAAATTTTAGAAATTGCGATCTGTCAAACGTCAGCTGTTAAAATTTCACCCAAATTCATCGATTAGTTTATTTGTTGTAGTCGTTTGAAGTAAACAACTTTTGTGTTTCTTGAAAAATGGAAAAAAGTGAATTTCGTGCAGTGATTAAACACTATTATTTGAAAGGGAAAACGGCGAAAGAGACAAAAGAAAAGCTCGAAAAACATTACGGTGATGCTGCTCCGTCAGATTACATAGTTAAATATTGGATTGCTGAATTTAAACGCGGCCGAACAAGCACTGCAACAATACCATCAACAGGAAGGCCAAAAGAGGTGGTTACTGAAGAAAATATCAAAAAAATCCTCGATATCGTTATGAATGATCGCCGAGTAAGATGTTGAAATGGTAAACATATCATATGAACGTGTGTTCAACATTTTGCATGAACATTTGCATATGAAAAAGCTATCGGCAAGATGGGTGCCGCGTTTGCTCAGTGTCGAACAAAAACGAGTTCGACAGACCACTTCACAGCGGTGTTTGGACATGATAAGCCGTAATCCTGTCAATTTTCGGCGACGATTAATAACTGTTGATGAAACGTGGGTCCACCAATACACACCTGAAACCAAAAATCAATCAAAACAATCGGTGGAAGCTGGTGGAAGTGCTCCGAAGAAGGCGAAGACATTGAAATCGGCTGGCAAGGTTATGGCCACTGTATTTTGGGATGCACACGGAATATTGCTCATCGATTATCTTGAAAAAGGATCCACAATCACAGGAAAGTATTATCGTGCATTATTGGATCAATGGATTGATGCCATCAAGAAAAAACGATCACATTTAAAGAAGAAAAAAGTGCTCTTTCTTCAAGACAACGCACCGGTTCACACCGCATTAGATACGATGCTAAAATTGCGTGAAATACACTTCGAATTGGTTGATCATCCACCTTATAGTCCAGATTTAGCTCCTAGTGACTTTTTCCTGTTTCCAAACTTGAAAAAATGGCTCGCAGGAAAAAGATTCATCTCAAGCGAAGAAGTGATTACCGAAACTCACGCGTATTTTGAGGGGTTCCCAAAATCGTATTATTTAGATGGTATAAAAAAGTTGGAATATCGTCTTACTAAGTGTATTGAGCTAAAAGGAGACTGTGTTGAGAATAAATGGTTTTTGAAAAAAAATTTTTTTTTCCAATATCAATCCGCCCTCATAAATCTACATTTTATAAAAGCATTTTTCGCTAACATTATTGAAAAAGTGATTTATATTATGGATTCGATAAACACAATTCGCCTAATAGGAAAGTACTATTAATACAAAAAAAAAAGAAAATTGACTAACAATTTCAAATATTCTCAAGCAAATTATCGGCAACCAAAAGTGTACTAGGAAAGCGCAAATCCATTCTCCATCACAGATCAGCAATTTAAAGTTATAAATATCGCTTTAAAATGTCTACTGTTCGCAAATTTGTCGATATTATAAAGGAATAGCAGTGGAATCAATTAGTAAGTTTTGAAAATTTATATCTGTTCGATATTGGAGTTAACATTGCATAAATGCCAAAAAAAATACTAAGAGTTTTGAGGCAAAAATTCGTGGCTCCGGGCCATCAACTTAAAGCAGTATATTTGAAATATAAAAAAAGTAGAGAAATAGGTATATGAAAATCTTCTGGAACTTCTGCGAAGTTGCACTTAATAAAAATAATTGTTAAGAAAAAAAATTATTTGATCTAGTTCTGTTTAATTTTCGATAGAAATCGTTAGCTCAAGTTCAAGCAAAAAAAAATAATAATAAATAAATACAATTTATGTGGCTGTAATAATTGTGAGTACCTTAAATCGCTACATTAATCGCCAAAGTTTACTTTGCAAAGTCTTGTGTTTGTTGGTGATAAGGTAAAGAAGAAAGGGGGTGAGTACACACTTTGCTGTACTCACAAAGTTACTTTTTACTTCGTTCGTCATTTACACATACTTGTATTTAGTTGCATATATGTGTTTCGTTTGCATGTTCATGCAACAAACGAACACAAAATATTTCAAAGTAAATTTTGCGTGTGGAAAAGCGAATCAAAGTTTAAAAGAAAATTTAAAAGACTTTGTCAAAGTAGACTTTGATCGTGGAAAAGTGCTCTAACATACAAAGCTAGCGAAGCATGTATTTATATTTTCGCTCCTAAAAGTATACCTCAAACATGCGGCTATAAAACTAATAAAAACGTCTAATAGTTAATTTAGACTTATTGAACATTTATGAATACTCTTTCTTATTATTTGAATTTAAAATTTAACATAAGTAATTTTTATGAATAAGGCTGTTAATTTTTAAGTCCCACATATGTACATACGAGTACATAAGTAAATAAATAATAAAAAAAAAGTATCTGTTAAATTAATTGGTTTAGCTAATAAGCTGACATCTTGGCGGGCTAACTGAGCCTAGCTTGGCTAATGGTTAAGCCGGCTAAATGGTTAATTTTATTTATACAAGATTTATAGAGCGACAGGCAAATTTATTGCATTAGCCAAAATTTTATTTGTTTTTATTTATTTATTTTAGCCGAGCTAGCCATTGGCAAATTACCTCGGCTGACCAGCTAATTTATTTACATAAAATTGTTTGGCAACTTAGACGGTCAAATTATATATTCCTAATAAAGAGCTTTTGTTAAAAAAGAAAAATAAAACCGAATGACAGTGTAAAGTAAATTTTGCCTGCTTTAAATAACTTAAAGATTTAAAATCAGAAACGATTTTATTAATAGAACAAAACTGTACTCTATTTAATACGAGTATATAGAGTGCACTTTATATAAAAATAAATAAAACCCACATAAATTTCCACTTTATTTAAAGCCTTTGTAAAGTCTATCATGTAACAGCGCATATTCCAAAGTTTTTTTGTGCCACTAAAAAAACACACAAACACCCATTCATAAATAGCCTACGAAATTGTGTATTTCAGTGACTTTTTAACACATTGTCATCACCAACAGGGAGCCACTTCCAAAACGTTAAACTTTCAGCAAACGAAATTTCGTCAGACATACATATTCATACATATGTACTATGTTTTTTCTTTAAGCTTTTTTCATTATACACATCCTCTGCCCACGTGCAATTTGCTTACTGCTTTAAGGCTTTATTGCCAAAAAAAGAAATAAAGTTGTTTTTGCAATTTTTACTCCTTCCTTGGGCAAAAATATAGTATGAAAGCATAAAGATTGCTGTTAAAAATTCGTGCAAATAAAATTACTAAAAAGAAATTATTATTACAGGATGGCGAGAAAAATAGCAGTCGTGGCCTCGATTTTAATTTCAATAGCAAAAACTAGTTTTTTAATACATCGGGTTAACAAATTTTGGAATTATTAAGAATATTTTTATGAAAATCATATTCATTAAAAGACTGCAACTCAATTCTTTTCCAAAAAAAATGTAAATGAAAGCACTCGAAAAAAGCAACGTATAACGTACGACGGATTCTATGTGCCCCGGGCTTTAACTCTGCATGACTTTCAATAACATTATACGTTACATTTTTAGTCTTGGAAAGTTTGATCATGTGTCCAAGTTCTCTTATCGCGTACTGAAAACTTCCTTCTTAAATCACCTTAAGTTCAAAAACCATATTCTTTCTCACAAGATTATTATGACGCAGGTACCTAATTATATTTTTAAGCGTCTACAGTTTGCTAGATCGTCTAGAGGATCATCATGCTTCTGAGTGCCTGGAACCGGCTACATAGAGATACTCAACGCACAAGCAACGCAATAAATTTTAGGAAATTATTTTTTAAAAATTCTTCGTAGTTTTTATCTTAATTATTTATTGGACTTGTTTTTTGCAGACCGGAGGTGATCATAATATTAATCCAATGCAAAGAGCAAGGCTATTATCAAATGCTAATTTCTTTAATTATTTTATGTTTTTTTATGTTGTTAAAAAATTTCTAGTTCCGGCAATTTGTAATTAAATTTTAAGTAGAATTAAGTTAAAAATATCCAATGTCCGGTTTAACTTGGCTGATTCTAATACTGTAATTCGTATCTTTTTGTATTAGAAATTCAAATGAATAATAAATAATATGAATAATAAATAAAAGAAAATACAAATAATTTATGCATAGATTTAGCAGCGGCAAATAATTATTTGCCTCATTAATTTTGCAAGTAAAGAAAAAGCTTAAAACGGCAACTTGCATGCATTTCTCCCTTTTGCTGACGTTTAAATGCAGGCTGATGAAGAAATTGATGAACAAAACTGAACAACTTGTGCTTTTCCATTTTTCAGAACTGTTGTGGGGTACTTTGCGCACATCCTTTTGTTTTTTTGCAAGCAAATGCTCCTACAAATCAATAGTTGTGCCAACACATGCCATAATTATGACGTCATTAAATTTGCTGACGTCTTTAAACTCCTAATGAAATATAACAAACTACATGTAAGTATAGTTGAAGAGAAAAGGCATGAGAGAAAGACAGAGAGAGAGAGAGAGAGGGAGAAAGTATGCATATGTGTGTATGAGTTAATATATTTAAACACTGAAAAGAGCAATTGAATTCTTTGCCAAATAAAACGACAAAAAGAAATAAATGTAAACCTACAACAAACAAAATGTCAAAGATGCTGCATCTTAAAATTCATAAAATAAAGGAAAAGGTTGCAGATTACAAACACAAGCACACACAGCGCCACAGGCTCAGTTTTATATTTCTATGTATGAATTTGTACATTTTGATAACAAACAAACCAAAAATTTCAATATTAAAAATTGTTGGAAGGCACAATTTTATTTTATTTGTAAAAATGCCATTTGAATAAAAACCTTCGTCAATAGAACTACGAGTACAACTGTTTCAATATGATTTAAAAAAATCAATGATGTTAAATTAATGTTTTTTATAGGGATGTTTGAACTGAAATTATGTGAACGTACTGTAGCGTAAATGCTGAGGTAGTTGGCGTCAGTACGTGTTATTGTCAAGCGTGAGTAGAATTTTTGAATATTTAATTAGGGACTTAACAAATATTTTGTGTTTTTGCATATTTTATAATTAAGGGAATTTTAATATTTTTGATAGCACGCCATTCATACAAAGCTTTTCCAGCAAAAAAAAATCCTTGCTAGTGAAAGCTTTCTTGCTTGCTAAAGCTCTTTAACGTTACATGTTCTATTGCTTAATGCCGTTGACGTCGTTTGTACAATCTAGATTCTTTTAATAGATTTTCTGGCGATAAATAGGAAATCGAGCCTGACGGGCTATCACGAAGGTCCCAATTTGGACCCAAGGGGGCCAGTTGCCAGCACCATCTGCTTTTAATCAGTAACAATAGCTGCGGCATGTGAATGCACTACTACCGACTTATGGGAAAGAAGTTAGATAGATATTAATTACTACAGTAAAAAGGCAAAACAAAATTTTAGTTTAACGATTTGTATTCTCAAATTAACAAAAAAAAAATTAAACGAAATAAAATAGAAACTAATTTAAATTTCTCCAAAAAAAAAAAAACGATGTTTTAATTTTCGTCATGTATCATAAGTATACAATATCAGCAACACCAAATGAATGTGCATAAGTTTATCATACAACACGAACTTCCAGCTTTCGCGGCGACACGTTGATGATGTTAAAAACGTTTGCTATCTGTGAAAAATAGTTTCAAAAAGTGCGGGCAGCAAAGAAGATATTCAGAATAGACTTTGTAAGGCCAGGCAAGCCTTATGGTACACTCAACAAATTCTGGATATAGCAAAATATCTCAACTGACATCAAAGTCAAGGTTTCTAATAGCAATGTGAAATCTGTGTTTCTATATGGCTGCGAAACGTGGAATATATCGAGTCGCGCTATGAGTATCATTCAAGCTTTTGTAAACCGTTGCCTCAGGCATATACTTAGAATATTCTGGCCAGCCACGAATAGAACAAATCAGGCTGTAAAACAATTAAGCTTTCTCACTTTCACCACTTGTCCATTCCACAAGTGACTGATTTTAACATTTCATACTCAATGTTAACGACACATTCGTAGCACAGAAATCGGATTTTATATGAAAACATTTACGTTTTCATTCGAGTTGTCTTTCGAGTCAGTTTTCGTTCAAAAATAATGTGGAGAAATCGAAATCAATGTTCTTTCTCATAGAATACGAATGAAGGTGTTCGTTCTTAAATCAAAAATAGGCTATTAAATCTATTTATTTGTATATATGTACATATCACATTTATATAATATATGTATTTCTTTATTATATACATCTATGTATGTCGTCTTATCAAATGCAAAAGGGCCTATCTACATTATAACAAAATTTTCACTACAGATAAAAAACTTAATAAAAAGCAAACTATTGTGATAACAAATATTGTCTTTTTCAGCATAGTATCATTGATTCCGATTTCTTTAATGATACTACCTAGAAAAAATAGTTTTTATGATCACAATATTTTGTTTTTTATTAAGCTTTTTATCTCTCCTGAAAATTAAAAAAAAAATAGATAGGCCGTTTTGCATTTTATATGACGATATGTATGTACATATACATATAATGCAAATATACATTATTTTAAGTTGTTTTGTCAAAAGTACACAAATATTATTATCAAAAAGTACAAAAAAATTAGAGCGGAAATACCCCCTTAACTTGTACCAAAGAAACAGCCCATCGCATTAAATTTTGGGCAAAATATAACATTATGATTGAAAAATTGGACACTGCCACGCCCATGCAAAGTATTGTAGTCCTTTTGTTTTTGGTAGAATTATGTTTTAACTCTTCTGAAAAAGGTTTAACAAAATCCTGGATATCTTGTCAAAGATAATGGCGAACTATCTGCTCATATTCATCCAAAATTGTTTGCCTGTAATTTTGTTTTTTTTTTCCCAGGAAATCCTTTAATAATTTATCAAATGAAGTAATTTTTTTTTAAATTATTGTTTAATGTTTCTCAGTATCTTGAGTAGCTGCCACAAAATCGTAACTACCATTTGACGAAACAGAAGACGGCGGACGTGTTGAATGATTGGAAGAAGTCGTCGAATACGTTGAACTATCAGATGAAGCCCAAGCACTGGCCATATGATGTTTACGGTGTTTACTTTGGCGGGCCAAGGCTACAATAGAGCCTATCACAGGCGATCCAGAGGACAACGAATTGCAACGGGCGGTTAGAGAATCTAAAATTGTCATAAAAATTAATTACTTAGAAAATTCAGATGAAACAACGACTAACTCACTCGAAAATGGCCTTTGGGGAGATAAGGATCGGGCATTATTAAAACTATCATAATTTGTGGCGGTTGCTGTTGCTGGTCGATGATCAGCAACATAATCAGCCGACTTTATCGAATGGGAAGCTGAAGATAATGAAGAAATATCATCGCTATCCAGCGAGAGCAAAGTATCAGTTGCTACATCCGCATTAGTCGCATCATTTTGTAGTGCCACACCATCCAAAATTTGTAAAGAAGCTATACTACGTTGCAATGTCTCCCTGTAAAAAGTTTGATGCTGCACCGGATTTCCTTGTAAATGCAATTCCCGCAAATTTCCACATAATCCCAAAAATGACAACATACTTAATTCACTAATACGATTATTGCGTACACTCAGATGTTGCAATAGTGTTAAATCTGTTAAAGGGTTGACACGCTGCACCATATTGTCATCGGCAATAAGTACACGTAGAGCGGGAAACCCGCTAGTTCCATCGAAACTATTTAAGCCGCAATTGCTTACATTTAGATGATTCAAATGTATCAAACCAAATCCTAAATCTCGTAAAGTACACAAAACCGAGCCACTTAGATCCAAGTGTTGCAAACGTGGCATAAACAAAGACAAATGGGATAAGCTTATGGTATAAGAAATGACACGCAATCGTACAGATTCCACATTATGCAGGTCTGTACGTGAAGTAACGCGTCTCTGAAAAAAATATACTCGTATATATTTCTTAAGCGCTTAAAAGTTTTAAAATTGCCGGCAATCTCACAAGCGTTAATATAATAAATTGAATATAAATTTTCATAAAATACCAACCAATAATTCATCGAGTGTTGGCTCTGGAGCTTGCGGTGGCAATACTACCGGTAATAAGTGCACATAAGCTGGAAAATAATTTTCTTCTTCGACTTCTATTATATCACGATCGTATGAGGCAAGTGGTCGATAGTTTCTATCGCGATTTCTATTGTTTTGTTGTGAAACTCCTGCCCTGAGTTGTATGTGTGGTTCCGGTGTTGGCAAACGCACTTGCGCTGCCGCAACTGGCAGTACTGGTATTTGTGCTTGTTCTGGTTCAAGTGCATCTTGGTTGATCGATGCATCCGGTGAAGATTCATTCAAATCTGTTGGTGCCTCAAGTAGGGGCATTTTCTATTCTTGTTATCTTGTTTTGAAAGTTTTTGGTGAAGAAATTGTTTTGTTTATCGATTAAACTGTTTACAAATACATCACCATAGAAACGCTCCATAGCTACCAAAAAAGGAAAACAATTTCCAGCGTTTTTCTTCAAACCAGTGTTGCATTACCACAGTGTTGCATTTATCCTGCACAGTAGTGAAGAAAATTTTTTGTTGTTTATTATAGGCAAACCAGTTCGGTTTGGCTATAAAAATTGGGTCGCAGCAAGTTTTTCTGGCTACTGCTACTCTTTTGATATTTACTGTGGCAGATCAACTAACTCTGTTTCTGAGCCATTGAATAGTAGAGTTGTCAAAATGCTGCTTGATAAGTTATCGACGAACCCCGCCAATCACAAAGTGACTTGCTAAATGATTTACGTAATTTGGGTTACCGTGCTACAGTAACAATAAGAGATAATCGTACTAAGAAATGTCCCCTAACAAATGTAAAGGAGATGATGAAAAAACCAGGAGCAGAGTTTGATTATAGGTTTGATAAAAATAATGAGATATTATTGGTCCGTTGGAAGGATAGCAGTATTTGCACAATGGCTACCAATCATGATTCTTATGAACCAGCAGAGTTTGTTAAAAGATGGTGTTCCCAAAAAAAAAGCAAAAAATGGGTATGCAGATCCCATACATGTTTCAAAATTACAACAAGGGCATGGGCGGAGGTGATGAAATGGATCAATCCATATCATTACACAGAATCGGTATTCATGGTAAAAAATGGTGGTGGGGTTTATTTAACTACATGATAGATATGGCTATGTCAAATGCTTGGCGCTTGCATGTATGCAGTAAAGAAAACAGCATGGACCGACCAGTTACTATTTCGACGAACTATAGCTAGATTTTACCTAAAGCAATCACCAAAAAGAACGCGCTACTGCTCCTCCTTCGTCATCAAATATTGAAAGTTTACAGCTAGACGGCACCAATCAGGTTTCCGAAAAGCTTCCAAATCGTGTACGTTGTGTCATCTGCCACAACAGAAGCCGTTGTAGTTGCAAAAAATGTAAGAAAACACTTTGCATTGACAGAGGGTGCTTTTCGAAATTTCACTCATAATTGGTCACTGTTCCAATTTGGGTACACCGCTTTTATGTCCTGAAAATTTTTTTTATTTTCCTGTTTCCTAATTTAATATAAATAAAAAAATTTTTAAAGTTTTCCTTGTCGTTTTGGTTTGGCTTTAAATGGGTTCAAAGATTGAGTTTTTTGATATAAAAAATTTAGTAGCAGTTTTTTTTGCTGTTTTTACAACAACCCCCCCCTCCCCAAATCAATAATTCAACAGACACAAAAGATTGTCAAAAAAGTATTTGAAGAAGTACCTGATGAGCAATAAAAAATTAAAGTTGAAAATTTAAAAAAAAAAATCTTTGAATTTCAATCTTTCAGTAAAAAAAAATTAATGTAACAAAATATCATATAAACATCTTGAAACATCATATAAAGAAACTGAAAAAAACGTTAAAGGCGCGTGTAATTTTCTTCACTTTCCTGACTGCAGCAGTGTCTCAGAGCTACAAATCGCAACATAACAGGTTAACTGTCCACAGCCCATATATGGGATGTTTGCAGAAAGCACCAGCAGTGCACAGTCCATATGTGTCCATATGTGGGCTGTTTGGGTATGCAATTTGAAACAGTTTTAGAATTGTAGACGTGTAAAGAAAATATTTTATTTGATTTGGACTTCGCAAGACTGATCATAAAGAAATTAAATATCCTCGGTCATGGGGAAATTATCGTAGTTTGGACGAGTGCATAAAATTCTTGATTGGTAAAAAGAACTCAGAAAAAATATTGAAAAATAAGATATTTATTGAATAAGTAAATATTTACTGTGAAATATTCTTATGATATTTTTGGAAACAATGTGAGCAATATGGCTTTATGCAAATATTGCATATTTGCGCTACTTTTTTTGCCTTGTTAGTTGCAGATGCTAGTGTCTGTAGATATTTAAATAAACCCCAAATGCGCCTATTTTGCACAAAAAACAAATGGACGTGTTGGGCACATCTCAGTGACTATCTTCGACAGTGAAGTCTTAAAAATTTGCAATATGATGTAAAACTTTGTTGTGTATCGACTTGCGTACGTAGTTTTTAAGATTTCTTCAAATTCATTTTTGCCTTTTTTTTGCCAGTTTTTGGTTCAAATACTCCTCTGTGCGTCGTCAGAACTCGTTCAAAAAACGAGTTCAAAGTGTTTAATTCACTCACCTCGATAAAAAATAATAATATTTGTATAAATTTATTTACGACAAATAATTAATCTGCATTCTTAACTCAAAAATCACGTTTTTTGTGATATGACTATGTTGCATACAATGGCAAGTAATGGAGCTCTAAATAAGCAAAATTGCATGTAATAGCATTTTTGTTACATAAATTTCGGTCATTCAATACGAACAACAATCAACACCATTCAGGACAGTTGTTGTCACCCGCCCACACATGTCAAGAAATATTTACAAGAATTCACACGAAACAACAAACCTGCTAATTAACACGTTTACCTTGTAATTATGGTTACAGTTTATTTGTTATCGATTGATTTGTTGATAGCTTACGAAATTATTAATAGATTGAAAATGCGTGAGGGGAACAGAATTCAAAGTAGTTTCTAATCGGCCACCAAAATATAAGGGTGTTAAGTATATCTACGTACCCGTACGCGTGTCTGCGGCAACGTAATTTCTTAGCGGCTGAAATGATTCTAATTTGCTTTATTTTTAAGTTACTTTTTTTAAGTCCATCACGTTCGCAAGTTATATGTCCTGAAACACTTTGCGAAGATTGATTTCGGAGATTTTTAATATCAAAACTTTATGTTTATTTTATCGATTGAAATAAAATATTATATCAATTTATTAATCGTAAGATTGCCTCGATATCTTTTTTCAAATATTTTCAAAAACAACAAACAAAAGTTTTTGAAAATCTTTGTTTGAAATAAAACTTATATTTTAATTATAATTCACAAATTTATATTATACTCCTTATACGCTTGGTGAGCTGTAATGAAAAATTTACTACACCAAAATTATTGTTACAGTAGTGTTCTGTTTGATCACTACTTTGTATTTTGTAACAGCAAATCTAAAAAGCGTTTGTATTTTGAATTTAAGTATTTCAAATATCTTCTTTCCCCAATACTGCTTAAAATTTTTGTCATATTTAAAAATGTATATTTTTCCAAACTTAAGTTCTTAAGCTGGATTTAGCTATAAAATTTTTGTACTGACAACATTTTTTTTATGTAGTTTGATTTTTCTCTGCATGAGAGAGAGCGAAATGATATTGTTCAGACAACTCTCAACTTGAATTGGTTGAATTTTAATTTTTTCCTGGACATAGCAGTGATGTTAACCGTACGGTAATTACGGTATGGTACGGTAATTTAGAACTACGAACGGTAGGCAGGCAATTTCTATATTTATACGGTAATTTCAAAAAGTTTTAAGTGAGATCCCAAAAGATTTTTTTTAATATGTCAACACATCATATATGTACATATTTTTCAACTAACAAATCATAAAAAGAAAGGTGTCATTACAACTATTCGAAATATGTAGTTAAATTCTATAAGTGCCATAAATGTATGAACAATTTTTTGCCGCCTTATAAATTTATTGAATCAATTAAAAAGCAAAAGTCAACAGTTCTGTCCATTGCGAACCCTTTGTAAAATATTTAATATATATTTCAGTAAAGATAGTTGGATGGTTTGATGATCCCTTAAACAAATTGTATTTAGAATTTTTAGAGTTTGTGTTGCCATTATTTAAATTTAGAAATGCAAAGTGAAGATTCTAAAATCCATATTTGATATAATAGAATATCTTTAACATTTGAAACAATCCTAAGCAATTTTATTGACTGTAAGAACTTAGACGGCACTTTGCTGCAAGATTTTAATTTTGAGGATGATGAGGATAATCGCAAGTCTTTTAAGTATGGATATTTTGACACACAAATTAGCTGAATTTAAAACTGAATGCAAAAAATTTGATTTACGAAGCGCTCAAGAAATTAAAAAAAAGACTTCCTTTTAGATCAAACCAACAACAATCTTTTAAAAAATAGATACGAGTATAATAAATCCACAATTGTTCGTTACTAATAACTCCATAATTTCTTTAGTTTTTCATTTCTCAGAAGCTGTTCAAATTGATGAATTTCACGAGATAGACAAGGAATTTATATAGGTTTATAAGGCAAATAAAAGATGTTCATAAAAATTACATTTTGCAGTTTTATAAAAACGTCTTCAGTATAAAGAAAACAGACAACTCGATAATGTTTCGTTTTCGAAATTTTTTTTTATATTTTCTTTTGCACATAGTTCGGCTACTGTGGAACCAATTTTCTAGGGCTGTACGGAAATCGAAATAAAAAGTTAATATCACTGGGACAAAATTGTACTGGGCACCCACATTATAGTGTTTCAAAAGCGATTTTACAGCAATTCTTTTATTTTTTAGTTTTTTCCTTGAAAATGATTTCGTTTTATTTAGCTCATTACCTATTAACAAAAGCACTCGTCTTTTATAATTTTTTCTATTCAATTTGTCATAGATTTTTATTTTTTATTTATATATTTCATATGGTATCGTAGATATTCCGGAATATTTTTTTTAAATAAGTCACGATTCACTTATTACAAAAAACTCTTTGTCAACAAAATTTTGTCCGGACAACAATTTTGTGCGAAACAAATGTGTGAATGCACCACCAATTACAAACGCAGTTTAGTAATATTAAGTCCACTTTAAACTTTTTTACAACTTTCATATACATATTTTTATTTTCGAATAGTTTTGCGTAGAATCTCAAATTTGCGAGTTTTGACAAATTTTTACAATTGAAGCGTTTGTAAACTATTTACAAGGGAAATAATTATAAGATGAAAAACTCAACAAGGAAAAGAATCAAGATGAAAAATAATAGAAATAAACAATAAACGTAAAAGAAAACGTAATGAAAAAGCAAAATGCACAATTTTTCGCAAGTTATTGTGATTTTTTTTCAAAAATAATTCGCTTGCACAAACTGGCTTTCATTCAGTTTAAGGCAAAAACCGCAAAGTTGTGCAAAATGTTATGAAGCAGGCAAACAACTAAATATGTAATATGTTTGTCCGAGATACAGAAAAAAATATATGATGTATGAGACATACGCAAGGAATAAGAAAACAAGATTGCGCACTTAGCCGTACAAACAAATTCCTACTGCGCATCTACGTCATCATAGAATACAAATGAGTGTTTGTTGTAAAAAATGTAAGAGATTTTTTGGCGAAAAACTGGAAATAACTAAATAACTTCTATACGGGTGCATCGATTTGAACAAAATTTTAAATGGGCAGAAAAGAGGTGCAGTCGAGTAGAACTTTTGAGTTTGGTCTTGAAGGTATTTGAAGAAGAGCTTGCTCGGGCTACCAAAGATTTATATTTCGGCTTGCTTTCCATATACAAATGTACTTTTGTTTACAAAACATATACTACGTCTACGTCACAACACAACACAACCATACACAAATAAAACAACGCACCTACGCAATGCGCAATCTTGTTTTCTTGATTCATGATGTATGACACATACATGACTGCGTGTATGTGTGCTGTGTGTATGTGTATTTATTTGAAGATGTATTGTGTGTGAGTGTTTTTGCTTGACCGTGTACGTTGTTGTTGGTATGGTGGCAGAGAAATATTGTGCTGGCAGAGAATGTGTGATCTGATATTTGAACTTGATAACTGATCTGGTAGCTGATCTGATATCTGATAAATGATCTAATAAATAAGCTGAGACCAGATAGCTGATCTGATAACTGGTAATTGATAATACCTGATCAGACCTGATCTAATACCTGCTCAGACCTGATCTAATACCTTATCGGACCTGATCTGATACCTAGTCAAACCTGATCATACCTGTTATAATACCTGAACAAATATCTAATCTGATACCTGATAATTTATCCGATCTAATCTCATAGCGGAAAATGGATGAGGAAATGAGAAAATGGATGAGGAGCAGGTGGCGACTAGAAATATCTTAAAGAAAAAGCTTCGTAGTGTCAAAAACCAGTGAAATAGACATACAGGAATATCTAAAAGATACATTTAAGCCCATAACAGCTCTTTTAAAAGAACTGATAAATAACTTATATTTTATAGAGCTGATATTTTAAAACCATTACACAAAACCTAATAAAGGTTACAATTGCAGTTCTAATAATGACTTTTATGGATGTAGAAATCCCTATTCAACATTTTAAATTTGTGAATTAATTTTTTATTATCAGTTTCATCACTGATAACTTTTATTTCTAATAAAAAAATTTTTTTGGTTGATATAATGGTTATTTATAGCCCAAAAAAACTCTTGCTAATATTGGCTGCGATGACCAAAATAAAATATATTTTATACAAATTGGTTAATTATAACCATTTTATAAATTCATCAATATAATTTGTTAAAAATTATTTCTTTTTTCGTTTATCTTATAATTTGTTATTGTTTTTTGTTTTTTTTTTTATTAGTATTAAAAATACTTTAAATATTCAAAAATATTACATAAATTCATATTACATTAGTTATAAGTTCTATATAAATAAATTGTATCTTACTACATTTGTACATTTTTTTCTAAATACATTGTAATTTCTTTCAAGTTTCATATTGTTTGGTAAATCATTGAACAGTTTAAAGCCTTTATAAAAAAGGGATCTTTGCATATGTGTTGTCATGACTCTTTGGATTCGAAAATCTTCAGTATTTCTTAGTGCATACGGTTGTACTTCTCCAACATATTTAATTTGATCGCATAGATATTCTGGGGCATCACCTTGTTTCATTTTTTTAATATGTCCCTGGATGTATCACATTTTCGGTTGTCCTGACAATAAGGATCGGATAATTTTGAGACCGCTTTCATACATATTGACTGCTTCCTTTGATTCCTAACAGTGATTATAATTAACGAAATGAACTCATTCCATAATTCGTGCGTTTGTCTGCGTTGGTGATTGTAGCTTTGATTGATGTTTATATAATAACGAGAAAGCTGTAATTGCCACATTTACAAACAACGCCGCGAACATGACAATTATTTATTCTTCACAAACGAAAAAACATTGTTATAACCATTACAAAGCAATTAAAACAAAAGTCTGTATGTATAAAGTATAAATGTACATACATATGTAAGTAAGCATATCGTGTCTATGGCAAACATATCGTGAGAAACACAAAACTAAATCAATTTTGCCACAACTATAAAGTATTAACTTTATTTATTGTAAATATTTAAGAAAATATTGACTTAAATCTATAATATCAATTATAAAGAATAAATCAAGCCATGTTCTATACTCAGGGATTGAAAGTTCTCTAAAATATGAAATTTATGACGTTTTCTTTTATAAAAAAAATGTAAAATTTTAGTTACATTTTATCAAAAAAATTGCTTATCAAAGTTGTCTTAAGAGAAAAATTTTGCTTCGTAAGTGATGATACAATGATTTCTAATAAACTTACTATTGCAAAAAATCATTACATTGCAAACTTTCATCAAAAAGTGTAAAAAAATGTTGCACTTTTTTCTAGAAAAGAAAATGTCATTAGTGATTTCTTCGAAATGGATTGAAATAATTCTTGCAAAAAACACTCGTTTCCAGACAGACAAATGGGCAGGGCACTTAATAGGAAATAAAAAATTAAAACACGATAACAATCTGGAAGGAAGTCCAAAAAAAAGCTAAATTTTTTCA
Source organism: Gymnocheta viridis (assembly GCA_956483585.1). Taxonomy (NCBI): domain Eukaryota; kingdom Metazoa; phylum Arthropoda; class Insecta; order Diptera; family Tachinidae; genus Gymnocheta; species Gymnocheta viridis. The sequence goes on along the minus strand of OY101444.1, from coordinate 77,599,720 downwards.
AATCGGTTTATAAATGACGGAATTCTGTACGAAAAAAAATTTTAAAAATTACAAACGTAAAAATTAATATTCGTTTCAAAATAATATTCGCGAGAACTTCCAATCTCTGAATTTAACAACATTCCGCTCAGCAGCCACACCTTTTTAATCAGTATAAGTATATTGAAACAACGCTGCTGAAGGTACTCTAACCGGTACCAATTGACTTTGACCATCCTGCGTCCGATATACCATGTATTCTCGACCATTTATGAATTTCCTTAAGCCTGTCGATGTTATACCCATACCACCATATTGAGCATCAGCAATTGCTGGTCTAAGCGCTCCAAAACCACCATTTGCACCAAATTTAGCCGCATGATGCCATCTCTTCATGATGCCATCATTTTGGTGACCCTTCCCGCTGAAAATACTTCGGTAGGGTGGCGGTGGTGTTGTATTGTTGTACTTCGAGCTATTAAGTAATATGTTTGCACTATCCGTACTACCTTTACGCCAAAACCATTTGACTGGTTTAAAGTGGTGGCCATTTGGTGTACGACCCACACCATGTGTATCCCACTGATTATGCGTTGCGAAGCGATTGTTAATGATGCGAAATATACATTCTGTACTAAATACTACAATGGCTGTAGCGAAACCAGCAAACATAATATAATAAGTCATCATTAGGTCGCCGTTGCGTAGTTGTCTTTCCGTGCCGCCCAAATCCTGCGGACATATTTCAGCGTTGGGTAAATTTTTCGCAGAGAGATGTTTTATGATGCCCGATTCGACGAGATTTAACAATCTGAAAGAAGAAAGAATATATATTTTAGGTATTATAACGATATTAAAAGTGCGGTATGTATAATTCAAAAACGAGTGAATTCTTAATCAAGAGCTCCTGCTGGTGTTGGTCATATTTCAAAAAGTGTTGCATCGATTTAAAGCGAGAGAAAAAAAATTAATAGAGCTATCTATTAATTTTATCACAATTATAGCTATATTGAAAATACCAAAAAAAATAGATTGTTTGCTACGATCATACAGTATCTCTAAAGATATACAGCTCAATTATGAGTAAAAAATTCCCCCAGAAGATTTCTCCCTTTTCCCAAAAAGGAGCTGTTCCCATATAATAGGAGAACAATTAATATGTAAACGTTTAAGTGAACAGCCCCTTCTTGGGAAAAGGGAGAAATATGCCGAAGAATTTTTATTCATAATTGACCTGATACATTTTTTTCATTATGCCACCCAATAGTTTCCATTAATTTCGTTAGATTAACTAAAACACACACGGAAATGTTCAAATACTAAAAATATACAAAATTTTCTTTAATAATTTAATCGGTTAATCGACCCAACTTAACCGACCGACTTAGTCGTTAATCGAAAATAGGCAATTTTGAAATAATCGTTTGTTTAGTAGTTAATCGGTTAACCGATGACTATACCACGAATTTAAGTGAACTTGCTCTTCTTTTTTGTTATTAGAACTCAAAAGCTCAACTTCTTGCGAAACTTATTTTTATATAAAATTATTGTTTTTTCAATTTTATTTCTTTTCTAAAAAAAATTAAAATTTGTTTACTTTTTATCAAAAAATTGCTATACAAAGTTTTCTTAAGACAAAAATGTGCATCGTAAGCGATGATACAATAATTTCTAATAAACTCACTATTTCAAAAAATCCTTATATTGCAAATTCTCAATAAAAAGGACAAAAAATGTTGCACTTTTTTTTAGAAAAGAAAACGCTATTAGTATTAATTTTTTTGCAAGTAGCAACTCTGAAATTTGGCAACTGTGACACATATTTATTCCGATTATTAAATATGGAGCGTGTTAAGAATTAACAATGCGTTATTAATGGGTAATGGAGCGAAGTGAAGTCCATGCCAATTTTTCGAGAAAAAAAACATCTTTTCCGTTAAAGCACATTTGCATCTGAATGTCTTCGTGAATTCATAAATTTGTCGGATTTGGGGCTCATAAAATCCCTTTGCGATCCATGAGACACAAATTCACCCACAACGAGCAACTGCCTGATGCGGATTTTGGTCGTGCGGCGGCATGATTGGGCCTTACTTTTTAGAAGATGAAGCTGAAATTACAGTGACTGTGAACGGCATTCGTTACAGGAACTTGATAACGCAGTTATTGTGGCCTCAACTGCGCAGCATGGATCTGAACGACATGCGGTTTCAGAAAGAAAGTGCCAACTGCCTTACTGCGCATGAACAAAAATTTTTAGAATAAATTACCTCAAGAAATTCTGAGGGAAAATTGTGGCATTCGATATCGAACGAATTCCCATAGAAAATTTTTTGAATTTGTATGGAAATTTCGTTCGATATCGAATGCCGTAATTTGCCTCCTGATGTCAACTGGCCACTAAGATCATCCGATATAATGCCTTGAGGTTTTTCTTCTTGGTGTTTTGTGAAATCTCCGGTTTATGAGAATAAGCCTGAAACAATTGTCAAATCTCAAATCCGAGATGTAGCTCGTCATCGGTTAGATACAGCCACATTTCCGGAAAATTTTATGAAAAGTGTAATGTCCTGTCATCAAAGCTGTCGAGGTCATATGACTGATATTTTATTCCATAATTAATTGGAACATGTCTTCTTTACAATCCAAAAAATTATCATAATTATCTAAAAAAAATACTTGTTTTTATTTTAAAATAAAAAACTGCATTGTTACTGAGACACACTTTATTTATCACATTTTATGTCATAGTAATTTACAGACTTATTTTTCAAATACTCAATATCAAAATTTTCAGAGCTATATTTGACAGATCTGTTGAACGTACAGACGACCCCCAAGCTATCGGCTATTGCGAAAAAAAATTTACAAAACCTAAAGAAATCTTAAGCAAAATAACGTATATTTTTTCTACTCAGGTACGAGTATTTAGGGGCCGATTCTTTAATACATTTGCAAAATATTTATATTGTACTTTTATAAAAATCTGTATTATCTGTATTATACTTACTCTCGATCAAACAATTGACTCAAATTGCTGCCGATGGGATAAGCAAATGAACGTTTCTTTTTCAAAAATGGTGCCTTCGCTTTGGCGAACGGACAGTGAATTTTCTCATTATTTAAACTAACAGTTTTGCGATAACGATAATCCAAATAGAGTGCATGTGTTATAGCCGGACGATCACGTACAAACACGTAACCATTTTTCTCTACATAATTGCGTAAATTGTAGGTGTCATTGATGGCATCTGAAAAGACTGCATAATTTTGTTGCGCCATACGATTAAGAATCGATAAACTTTCGTTAGTCTGCAATAATATAATTGGTTAAACAAAAATTAATACAAACAAACGATAATAATGATAATGATGAGACAATATTTGAAAAATTACGGTTTTAATTGCATATTCAACGCCACTGCCGCGCTGTGAAACAAAGTGTTTATTTTTAATCAATATATCGTTGACCGTATTAAAGGGCAATGTGAACTTTGATAGCGTGAGGAAAGCCGTTAAATTCGCTGTATAAAACGAGGTCAATATAGTGATGAATATCCACCAAGTTGCAAATAATAAACGTGTTGAATCTACAAATAAAGACGACATAAATAATTTTTAAATTACAAAAATAATAGTATGAATTAATATTACACAAGTCAACAAAGTTTTCTAGTTTGTAACGAAACTATAAACATTTTTTTACTAACACAACGAATTTAAACTAAAGTGCTGTTTCCACAATCCAAACAAAAGATAGATTTGAGTGGAAAATTCGTATGGAAATCACTCACAAAAAATTTTTAATTTCCAGCCATATGAATTTTGTGCTTAAAGGCCTCATAAGTTTTTACCTTTCGTTGCCGTTCTGTGCTGTTCTTTTCTGTAGAAAATATTTCTTACTTACTTGTTCTGTGTCTGAACTTTCGGATGTGGACGATATAATTATAGGATTGCATTTTGTAAATCTTTGCGAAATATTTTTTACTTGACAAAAATATATAAATCTTTAATAATTTGAGTTAAAATAAAATATTCTCACTTTTAAAACATAATTTGTAATATTTCACACCACGAAAATCTAATAAAAACAAACTCTTGGCTGTCACTTAAAGTTGTATTCTATTTTCTACAGAATAGTCTGCAACAGAACAGAACGAAAAAGTAACAACAAACCACACATACAGTTTTTCAAATGAACAGAAACAAAACAACTGATTTTTAACAGAACAGAACGTACAAACTAATTCTGCCTTAAGTTGAACGTCTGTATTGTGGATAGCGCACTTAAGATATTGTGCCTTTAGCTTGGCACAGTGGATCGTATGGCAAAAATAGCGGTAATAAATCTGTATATTCTAAGCTATTGATGCAACTATAATATAATGTACACAAAAGTCATACAGGAGAACTTATGGCTTTAACTTGGTAGTCACACGATAAAATTTTCTTTTAAATTCTCTCTCACTTTTTTTATCAATACACTCACACTTTTAAAGTTTTGACGAGAATTTGCTTACAAATTTTCATTCCATAGAATGTTGCAAATTACTGTCAAGAAAACAGCTGATTGAAATTTTTCATCCAGATCATTTTAAGTCGTTTTCTTGATGACATTTTGCTGAACAAATTTGCTTTCAATTTGCGTACAACCAACCTACGACGTCACAGCTTTCAATTTTGGTGAATTTTGACAAGTAGTATGTGCAAAAATCTTGAATGACAATTAAAAAATAATTGGCTGCAGTCAGCGTAGGAATTTTAAATTTATTCCTACTCCCTTGGAATAGACGATGAGTCACATCAACGGTTTGCAAATGAGGGTTCACAATTAAAAAATTTTATGTCAATTTTGACTGTAATCCAATCGAGGGTGTCAGTCCTTGTTTACAATTGCCATGAAGATTTTTCACACAGACTTCTTTAGCAATCTTGTAGAGTCTCGTTGCTGTTTCTAGAACTTTCTTGAATGTACTGTTTCTGTTAGTTTGAATTTGAGTGCATACACACGGTTGAATAAAGTGTGCTTAATCATCGTTAAATTTGAATCTATATTTAAATTTTGTAACAATATGTATTACGAATGAACTCAACTACGTTGAAGAATAAGATGACGTTTCTGAGATAACTGATAATGTACTATTAATTGATCTAAAAAAGTCCATAAATAAACTAATAAATTGCACTATCGCAAAAATCGTTAAAAGTATCGATGATGATCTGAACTATTTAGAAAAATCAAAGAAAAGAATAAACTTGGCCGTAAATTTTTTATTCTCTGTTTGCTCGAATTATTCGAAAAAATTTTTTTTATATAATTCGTTTATTCGAACAAAAACATATCATGAAATTTTATTCGAACAAATAAAAAACACGAATAATTGACAACCCTACACCGTAGTCATTTATCAAAAGTGAAATACTAAAAATGTTAGCAGGTATGGCTTGTTTTGACATTTTAGTGGGTATACACAGTGCTGGATTTACGCCTAGGCCCATGAGGCCCTGGCCTAGGGCGCCAAAATTTAAAGGAAAAATAATGTAAGTGCGATTGAAATTCGAAAATTAATTTGGCCAAGTTTTGCTTTAAACGAATACGAAATATCTATTACATATTATTATCTCTTACGAATACGAAAAATCAACTACAAATTGGTTGAAAAATAATTAGTTAGTAGTCAACTAAAAAGTCATGCAGAGATGACCAATTGACTACTGCCTATGCAATGCCTCTGTTAAAATAATGTGTCGGCTACAAGGAAAAAAATCACTTAATCCACTAGATGTGGTTATTAAAAAGCCAGTTTAAAGTTATTTAAAAATGTGTTTGACTTCCTACAGCGTACGTGTGCATTAGTGTTTACCAGTGTTACTTGCAGGCTAATCACAGCAATAAATGTTTCAATGAAAGTAAAAGCAACAAAAGTATAATCAGAACAGCAACTATAACAATTTGTCTGGCTTTTTTTTTTGACATGCAAAGTTTTAAACTGCCGTAGTTCGCATGTTCACAAGATTAGTTTTTGCTTCATGCTTTTACACATTTTTGTTTAAATCACGGCCATTAGCACATTCCTTTAAGGCCAAGAGTTAAGCAAACCTAATATGAAGCGAAAAAAATCAATATTGGGTCCAACCGAGAACTTACTAGAACTTTTCTAATAAATAATTATAGTGCTAAAAGAATTTAAAAAAATAGATAAAGAATAATTTAATGAAGCTTAAAAGTAAGCAGATTTGTAGGAGAGAGAAATAAGAATTCCCTGGCTTACAGGCTTCTTATATGATGTTCTTGTAAAAATTTCAAGTGTCTACTTATTATTCACGCTTATTCCGGTTGTCAACATCGATGTCACTTCAATACAATACCAAAAAATTGGGGCTCAATCATCGCTGTATTTTTATGTCCGTTAAATTTGAATCTACATTTGAATTTTGTAAAAATGTATACTTTTTTTAGTTGTTTCTGTGATCGCCATTGGTAAAGCAAACTATCTTCAATGATTTCACATCCGACTTCTTCATTTATATTCTTCAGATCTTTCACTACATTTATGTAGCGATTTTTGTGGTCTGCCACCACTGTTTTTACTTGTAGCTTCCGAAGTTATCTGGATAGTAAGTTCACTATATAAACATTTTGCAAAGCACACATAGCGTAGCGTATTCCGATTTTTGTTTTTAAACTATTCTTCAGCCAATATCTTATAGCTGAGACTCTCTATATTTTTGTTAAGCTGAAATTAATGTATTTGCTAAAGCGCTATAAAATAAGACTTGCAAAATTTATCAATATTTTAGAATCAAATAATTTTAGAATCAAATTATTGTCCTGATGTACTCAATATGAAATGAAAAGACCTTAGAAATGATCATGAGTTTATAGCTATATCTTCCCAGCAACCTGTCTCCCTAGCCTAATATTAAAAAATCAATTAGCTAAATAGTAATCTCTATTTTTTTTACTTCAAAGTTATATGAAAGTAAGTTTGTCATTATTATTTTTATTTTGTTCAGGTAGAATGGCATTTACGTGCTTTCTAAGATATATTTACTAGCAATTTTGGTAAATTTTTTTTTATAATTTTTGAGTATTTTCATTAAATTAAAAAAAATTGTTCTACAAGTGGGTAGTGGAGGGTGCACTAGTGGAGGATGGTTTTGGTTTTTTTCATCCCTTTTGATCTTCAAAAGTTATACACTCTAATAAACTTAAAATTTTACGAAAATACGGGGGCTTAAAATGGATTACATACAACCCTAACTATAAGTTTTACAGATTGTGCATTTTAATAAATGGTAATTAAAAACAACTGTTTATTCAATATAACAAAACAAAAACCGCAACCCGTTATCGATAATAGTTGGTCTTATTGATAAACTCGTAGCACAATCGGTACCTACAAGATTAGATTGAGGAGCAAACGTTGGCAGCTGCGCATGTTTTATCACTAGTTGGATCTCACAATGTCTAACTCTTGATTGCTCTAGACAAGGATATGCAAATATAAAAAGATATTGGCCAATGTCATCATGTTATTCGGTTGGAAATTGGTGAAATTCGATGAAAAATGAGCACAAAACGCATCACAACACGTCGATTTGTGGAAAATGATATCCAAGCAAAGAAGGATAGAGAACCTGCGCAACATGTGCCTCCGCAAGCAGTCCACTATGCGCGGAGAAAAAAAATCGATGAAGTATCAAAACGGGCTGAATTCACTCATACAGTATGTGAGAAATGTGACAAAAAAAAAAGACGTGTGGCACTCGGGGACTGCCCCGGCAAAGCTATTGCATTGCATTTTTTATCAACTTATGCAATTATAATTATTTATTTATTTTTTATTTATGCAGTATTTTTTTTTTCTTTGATATTAATTCAAGTTACACTTTTTGAGCGTGGTGACCGATAGGAAAACAATTTTTTTCTTTTATTAAATAAATGAGAAGCTAATATCGTTTAAAATATTTTTATTATCTTACAGTACATGTAGGTTATTCAGGAATTGAAACTATAGGTTTATGGTAACTGAAATAAGAAGCATAACTTTGAGACTTGATATCCTCTAAATAGCAGTAAAATACCGCTTAAAAACCTACGAATTGTCTGTTTGTTTGTGTATATAATTTTTTGTCAACCACGATTGCTCGTAAGTACGTCATTTTGTGTTTTCCTACATGTAAAAATCTGTTCTGGCAATACTTTATGTTAGTGAAATCAATAGCATACTTTAGTGGTTAACATACGCTAGGCGATTCAAATACTTAAAAAACAAAAGATTTAAGAAACAAACTTAGTGTTAGGGTTTTTTCGTTACGGAATTTTATGATTCGGTTGCCGCACTCAAAGCCCGCGATAAAAGCTATGGAATATCTAAAAAATTGTATCAAAAATTTTTATTTATCTTAACTGGATTTAGAAGAGAAATAAAATAAAATCGATATGAATTCCTAAGAATTCCGAAATTTTTACGTAAAGTTTTTTATAACACTGTAGCTCATTGTTGTCGGTAAGCAATTTTTATAAAATTTATCCTTTTTAATAAAAAATTTAAAAATTTTATACAACACGTGTTTTCTTTCTTTCTTAATTTGTACATCTTTGCGAATTTATTGAAAATATGTATGTAGATAATTTGAAGGTGTTGAATTCTAGAGGATTCATCGAACGAGTGATCCTCCGTCAAAATAGCGCTCGGATGTATACTTCTTGTGCAATAATTAGGGTTGTCAATTATTCGCATTTTTTATTTGTTCGAATAAAATTTTATGATGTTTTTTGTTCGAATAAACGAATAATTTTTAAATTTTGTACGAATAATTCGAACGAACGAAAAATTAAAAATTTACGTTTAAAACAGTTTGTTTGTTCTTTTCTTTGATTTTTCTAAATAGTTCAGGTCATCATCAATACTTTTAACAATTTTTGAGTTATTGGAATTTCTTACTTTATTTATAGACTTTTTTAGATCAATTAATAAAACATTATCAGTTATCTCAGGAACGTCATCTTATTCTTCATCGTAGTTGAGGTCATTCGCAATCCATATTTTTATCACAAAATAATCGTGAAAACAAAGGATTTGCGTACTCCTTTGTTTAGCTTCTTGTTGCATATTATAAAAAGGTAGTATTGGATAGGGAGTTCATAGAATTCAGGAATAATATTAAAGTATTTAATGATTTTATACGTCGTTCATTAATTGTTCAAATGCTCGATTACTAAAAAAAATTATTCGAATAATTCTTTATTCGAAATTGAAAAATTTTTGTTTGTTCAAACAAAAATGTAAAAATTTTTTCGAATTATTCGAATAATTTTTTTTTCGAACGACAACCCAGCAATAATACGCCAGATGAGATTTGAGATTTGCCTCATTATTCTGCACATTCTGTACATTATTCTTTGTGTGCTTGGCAAGAAAAAAGCTGGAGTAAAATCATATCAAGTTATACAGAAGATACAATACAGTCGAAGCCCGATATAACGAATGATACGGTCAAACGAATTCGTTAAACTGGGAGATTCGTTATACCGAACAAGAGTCATTTGGCATTGAATTCAAATTTTTAATTTTATTTATCTCAGTAAACGTACTTGTAGATTAATACACATCAGTCGTCAGCTATTTAAAAAATCTGTAATAAATGACTGTTTTTATGTCAGAAAATTTTGAGTAATCAATTTTATTTTGATCACACCATAAGCTGCAGGCTTCAAACTATTCTTAATAGTACGTACTTCTGGCTCTACTGGTGGACCATTATTTGCGTTTTCTTCATCCTCTTTCGATGTAAACAACGTCTACTTTAAATGTTACCAGAAATTTAATCAAATAAACTAAAATATAAAAAAAATTAAATTAATAAATAAACCAACATGTGGAAAAACGACGCTTAATAGAAGAACACCTCGTCTCATGCACTCACCGTCATCTTGTTGTAATTGACAGTGGGATATCATCCTCCTCATCAAAATCTGAAATACAACTATACAATTCTTTTTTCATTATGGGATGGATATTCGCCTTTTTTAAGAGATTGTCGATTTTTAGTTCCATTTTTAATTTGTATATTTAAAGTTTTCCACAATTTTATTTTCTATATTTTTAGAGTACATATTGAAGATTTTTGTATCCCACATTTTGGAGATACCACTGAGAAGCATAACCCTTTCTTATAATACTCCAAAATTTTAATCTTTTTCACTTTTCTTTTTCTATTCACCATCCTGTTTTCGCAAAACATCAAACGTAACTTATGCTTGAAAATAGCCAACATGCATGAACAACGAAAACCAAGAGAAATACTAACGACATTGTAACGACTTTTGGTTTAGCTTTTTCTGTACCATTCGCTAAACCGGGCATAAAGTAAGTTGTTAATATAAGGCAGCTAATGGAAAAATTTAGTAATTCGTTATATCGGATTTTCATTAAAGCGCATATTTGTTATACCGGGATTCGACTGTATATATTATTATTATTCTAAATATTAACATTTCAACCTTTTATAATTTGTTGTATGTACTTCTATTAAAAATTAAAATTTTGTATTTATTAAAACCATACAATCGATTGAACTCTTACTGCTGTTTACTAAAATAATGATAAGTTTACATTTCCATTAGTCGCACGATGAACAAATTAATTGCTTTCGTTTGACTTATTATTATAATTTAAACCTTTAGATCATATTGATTTTATTATTTAAACTAATATTTATACATTTAATTTGCGGAAAGAATGAATAACGTATGAATTTGCATATTTGATGAAAGTTTTATAATGAAATAAACGTTTATTAGGTAAATAGATAATTGATCTAAGAGGGGCGTATTATAATAAAGGAAAATGCTTATTGTTTACAAATGCCAACCATACACATGATAAAACAGTGTTTTGAGCAATTTAAATATTTAAATTTAATATAACTTTTAATATATTATAATTATTTCTTGTATTAAATTTTGATACAACATTAAAAGGAATGAATAATAAATTATCTTGTAAAATGTAAAAAAAAATTTAAAGTTAATTTCCATTTTTTCGAATTTCTATGTCATCGTGTAATAACAATGTGCTATAAAATAGGACTCAAAATATATATTCAGTTGATTATTGATACATGTGTTCAATATATATGAAAAACGAATTTATATGGATTGTAAAGGTACGGTAACATCTGACAAACATTTGCCGAAAACAACGTTAGCAACAGACAAGCTAAATTTGCATTTTCTTTGATTCCAATATTTTTTTAAATATGTGTTCGCATTTAAAAACCAATTTAAATCACACTAACACTAAGCAAAAGTAGTGGTTACATTTTTTTGGGCAAATGTTTACCAAGTGTGACCGTACCTTAAGTACTACGAGATTTTAAGTAGATTTTTTTCAAAACCAACAAGATTTTGCTCGAAATATCGTAAGTACTAGATTTTGGTCCGGTATAAATGCCATACTACACTGTAATTTTTTATAATAAAAGTATTATTCTATTTGAGTTTTGTTAATTTTATATTGAGTTCAAATGCTTATCGTTATCGGTATCACCGATAATTCTTTTTGATTTCCGGTATCTTTTATAACAGTTATTTTGTGACTTCAAAAAAATGTTTATTATTTTTATTTTTCTACTTTTTTGTCTGTTTTTTTTTACAAAACCATGTGTGGAATTTTAAAACTAACGGGAGGGACATCATTGAGATGCAGGGCCTTCTATGATTGATATTGTATGTATGTAATTATTTATAAGTAAATATGTATGCTTTATGTCTTGTTGTAATTCTTCTATAAATTCTTGTTGGAAGCATGTTCATTCACAGAGGTCGGCTTCAGATTATAACATCCCACTTTCATTGTTACAACAAGAAATGCCTGAGAATGATTTTGTTGAAGAAACAGAAGATTTTCGCACAATAACCAACTTATTTCACCGCAATAATAGCGTGCGAACTTCTGAAGATGAAATTATTCTTAGCTGGATTATTAACTCTGGCAATATTTCGTGTTGTAGATCAGAGTCAGACACAGAAAATGTGAAATCAGAGCATATAATTATGAATGAAACACGTTAAAAATCGTGAAGCTGTGCAGGCCTTAAATAGTTCAATAGATAGGGCAAAAGAACGAGGTATGCAAACAGATTACATATTGATGCTAAAAAAATTGCGGAACGATGCTTTAGAAGCATGTGCAAAGAAACAGAAGCAAACCTACATCACAAATTATAGTAAAAAAAACCCATAATATATAAAAGCTTTAATTTTTACTTTCTTGATTAATAAAAATAAAATAAATTAGTTTTAAAATCCTGGCTTGTGTTTTATTTTCGAATATAGTGAATTATAATACATAATACCAGCACATCCAGTAATCCGAATATCTCGTCAATCCGAATAAGGGTCTACAATCATTAATTCGGATTAGCGAGCTGGCACTGTATATAAGATTTTCTTTGCCATTTCATTTCCATTCTATATGTAAAAATTTCTAAAAGTGATAAGCAATCCTAAGCACCATATTTTTTAATTAATTTCGAAATTTTTATATTGATTTTTTGTTTTAAAACAATTAATTTTATATGATTGCGTTTGAGCGTAATTCACCAAAAAAAACCGCCGTAAAGTTTTACAAAAAATAAAACTCTTGATTATATTAAAACCAAAAATGGCAACAAAAGTTATTTTTAGTTGTATTTCCTTAATGACTTTTCAGGTGATTCAAATTTTACATTTCGTCGGTCGCAGGTTGACAACTCTTAACAAGTTTTTTTTGTACTTGTCAGGAGACAAAAAAATCGTTATTACTCCGTTACTAAACCGTGTTGGAAGTAAATAAAAAAAATTAGTAGGAGAAGTAGGGAAGAAAATTTTTTAAAAATATAAATGATTCGATGCGATTTTTTGCGAGTTAAGAGTTGTTAACCTGTGACCGACGATTTCATATTTTATACGGTAACCAAAACCTTGAGGAAAATAGTTCAAGCCTTTATGGCTTTTTATTTCAAATCGACTTTAAGTAAAAGAGGAGCTTATCAATTCATGTGGATTTTTGTAAATGTTTTTATTTAAAACAATATATCGCACTTGTTCCTCTAAAGAGAGTCAACTCATTTTTCACTTTTTGCATGAATTCAATGACCACTAGCCATATCTACCCACTGTAAGAAATCTTACATCATTTTCTCTACTCTACATTTGTATCCAAGGCAGATGATCTACAAGGTAGTAGCAATACTACAACAATACAAAATTTGTTGTAAAAATACCTGAGCAACCGTCAAAACTTGTACATAATCGTCTGACACTGTTAGCACAGCTGAACCTATAACAAACATCATACAAAGCTGTGGTGCTTGGCAGTTTGGCATCAGCCATGTTGTTACGAGTATATTATCAACACAAATTTAATTTCACACAATTGACATTTGGGCAGTTAAATCAGCTGTGTTGTCGCTACTACCTTGTTGATCTGCCTTGGTGGTATCCCTCTTCTTCATATAAAAGTAGTATAACAAAAAATAGATTTTTACCTCATTTTATCCTGAGATAATCTTTACAATTATTCACCGATAATTCTTTTGAAATGTTTTAACGAACGCAAACAGGAGTATTTGAGCCAAAAAGCTGGCCAAAAGGGCAAAAATGAATTTAAAGATATCTTGAAAACTAAGTACGCCGATCGATACACAACAAAATTTTACATCATATTGTCAATTTTTAAGGCTTTATGTTGCGATTTGTTGCTCTGAGATACTGCTGAAGTCAGGAAAGTGAAGAAAATTATACGCGCTTTTAACGTTTTTTTCAGTTTCAAGATGTTTATTTGATATTTTTCTTGTGGCTAAACGAATAAAGGTATTATATTCATTTTGTTCCACTGAAAGATTTGATCCAAAGCTATTTTTTATATTTAAAAAAATGATCTTGAATACTAATGTTGAAACAATTCGTTAAAAAATTAAAAAAAAATTAATTTATACACTTTGTTTGCAAAAAAATATGTTTAAAAGTGAAAGTAGCAAATGTAGAAATTATATTTTATACTACAATAAACTTTAGAATCTCTAATTTTAGACACAAAAAAAGTTTGCGCAAGTTTGTGTCATTGATTTTAACGATTTTCTTTTTAATTTTCAAATTTAATTTTTTTTGCTCATCAGGCACTTCTTCAAATACTTTTTTTGACATCATAATCTTTTGTGTCTGTTGAATTAATGATTTTAAATGTTATTCACGTCACTTTTACACTTCACAATGTGATTACCTGCCTATAAATATTCATTCGCAAAATGCTTATTATCGCTAATAGTTATAGAGGGGGTCCCACAGCCCCATAAAACAGTATTTATCTGTTCTCTATACACCATTATTTGTTAGAAAAATATACTGTGTACAAACCTAACTAAAGTAGTTTTTAATTTTTTGGTGGTGGACGGGGGGTTTGTTGTAAAAACAGCAAAAAAAACTGCCACTAGACTTTTTATATCAAATTACACCTTGAACTACGAAAAAACTCAATCTTTCAATTCCAAAAACAAGTTTAATAATTTTTTTCTAGCTTTTTGGCTCAAATACTCCTCTGTGGAATGTGCAGAAATATGTTCACTTACAAAAAAATACAATTTTATTTTGTCTAACGCACCAATAAGCAAACCGATTTTTTTTTTGTCTACAGAAGAGAAACAAAACATTAAATTTGAGTTTAGTTGTTTGCAAAAGAAACACATGATCATTTCTTTGTTTTACTTATTTGTACTTTAATTTGTCGAACAGTGTATATAAACTTCTAGAACTAGAAGCGGTCCCTAACACTTGGGAACCGGCCACGCGACTTATTTAGTGACAGGTCTCCTTTTCTCTGGCTTATTAAGGAACACTTTTTATGCAGCAACCTTAATACGAGTAGTTTGATATTTTTTTAGATATGATTATTTTAAGATTTGAATATTTTTGATATGACTGTGTTGCATAAACAGACCATCATAGTTAATAAAATTCAATAAAAATATGCATTTTATTAAAAATTATATATATTAATATTATAAC
Organism: Gymnocheta viridis; assembly: GCA_956483585.1. Taxonomy (NCBI): domain Eukaryota; kingdom Metazoa; phylum Arthropoda; class Insecta; order Diptera; family Tachinidae; genus Gymnocheta; species Gymnocheta viridis. The sequence continues at coordinate 77,584,686 of OY101444.1, read as the reverse complement.
ATAATAATAAATATAATTTTTTTAACGTTCCTCAGCGTATGAGTATTATGTAATATCCAAATCATTAAATGTTGCTCATACTTCTGGGAAATGCAAACAAATTGTTCAACCTAATTATATGAACTACTTAATTAAGTCTTTATTTAAGTTAGAAAATATTAAAGCAATAACATTACTATTTCCTAAAATAGAGCTGGTCACATTAATGACCACACTTCGTTTTTTTTCATAAGAAAGCTTTTCATCAATAATTCTATTTTAAATCAACAAGGTAGAAAATTTGGTTTGCCAGCTAATTAATTCCCAAAATCATAGACAAGGCACATCAATAAGGTGTATTCGAAAACCCAGCTGATAGTTAACTGTGCTGTCAAATTTTATTTATGCCAATTATGAGCGCCTATTAGCCGCTTAACATGAATAGTTTCTAAGTTTAAATTTTCTGGATCACTTTTATTTACGATCCGTGGTTTTTTCGACTAAATCCGAAACTACTTTCAAAGCTGTAGGACTGCCTCAATTTACAAAAGGAAGTAACTAAAATTTATTTCTGATGTTCTGTGTTCTCTTCCACCTTTTCACTAAATTTTACTCAATTCATTGATCATATTTTCATTACACAGTACAACACATGATTTTGTGACTCAATTCTGAGAATTTCACGCAAAAGAAGTTCCGAAAAAAAGAACTTCTGCATCATTCGTTTTGTCAAGTTGAGTGCATTAATAATTTAATGGCCATACGAATTTTTGCCGTTTCCGTTTGTCGTTTCCTTAGATATTGAGAAAGCATTTGATCATTTCTATCACATTTGGAATTCTTTATAAAACCGATTCAAATTGGCTTTAGTGCTCCTTTTATAAAGTTGTTCAAAAAAGCTTTTTCTCTAATAGATCTCTTCAAATTCTATTCAATAATAAATTATCCGTTCAAGGCGATGTTAAATGAATGTTGAGTTCCACAATGTTCTATTTTGGCTCCACATCTTTTCAACATATTTATATATGACCACGTTATGGTGGAGTCAAATGGTCTGTTAAATGCCGATAATTCTTTAATATATGCACACGATGAGTCAGCAAATTGAGCTTTGCATAAAGTTTCTAATCATTTGCTAGTTGTCAAGGCTTTTTACGATAACTGGGGAATAAAAATCAACACATCAAAGAGTGAAGCGATTTGTATCCGAAATGCTTCTGGGAAATCCAGAGCTTTTGTAGTTCCGGAAAGCTAACTGCTTCGTCTTTATCTTGATGGGTTATAGATTCCAATAAGAAACCAAATTAAATATCTTGTAATTTTATTTTAGTAATCTTTTGAAATTTTATAAACATGCCCGTATCGCACTTGGGAAAGCATATAAAATAATGGCAATTTTTACAAGAATTTTTTTATATAAAATTTTACTAATGAAAACTAAACTTCTTTTGTATAAAACAAATATTAGATCAGTCTTTTTATATGATTTTCCAATTTGGTTTAGTATTTCTCCTACTATATTAAAGGAATTTGAGATTTTTGAGAGAAAAGTTGAAAATACTACCAATCACGAAATAAAAGATCACTTGAAGAATGACTTTATTCCAAATCAAAAGTTATTCCCGTCGGTTTATATGTTTGTGACATGAAAAAAAGATTTGTGTTTGGGGTTTTGGACCATGATAATGTTTTGGTGAAAAGAATTTACGGCTCTCAAAGTCTTTTCAAACGTAAATTACTTATCGGCTATAGGTTATATTAATGAACAGACCCCATCTGTTAATATAAATGCATCACTTCGTTGTGACTTTTATGATAGGGCTACTCCTGCTACTCATAGGGGATAAGGATGTATATATGTATTTATATTTTGTTTTTTTTTTATTTTATTTTTTACAATACTAGAATTAAGTTCAGTTTTAAGTTATTTTTAAAAACATTTTGGAGTGATATTTAGAACTTCATCTGAATATGAAAGCTTCGGGAGCAAGTGCATGCATACTTTTTATAACTTTTATCATTTAATTAACTATTTTCTGTCAAGCTTGGTGCTGAATATTTTTATTGCAAATTAAGATATTACATTATAGTCTTAAGTATTTTTCCCTTCTAATGTTAGTTACACAACTGAGACGAACGACGAATTTCGCCTAACGCGAAGAATGGTGAAAATTCGGTGTGTAAATTCGTCGTATGAAACTAAATAACGACGAAAAAAGTAACAGCTATTATAATTGATAGGTATTGTTAAAGGAAATTATAAAAAACATGAATCAAATAACTTCAAATTTTTTGAAATAATAAATATCATGTTTTTCCGTATATGATATATAATACAATGAAACAAATCTCGACTTTTCGAAAAGTAAACAGTGTAGTTTCGATTGCATCGGATTTTTTTTATGTTTATACCTTCTTTTAAAAATAAAACAAATTCATTGGAATGACAGGTGTTTCGTAATTATCATCAAGCAAACCACCGCCGCCAGCTCCTTCAAAACCTTCATTCTCCATTTGTGTGTGAATGGAACGAAATGCCGCAGAAAGAAGTTTAATGCAGTAATTAGATCATTTTAATAATTAAGATCAATGTTCAAAAATGTTTTAAATATTCTATGTAATATTGTAGTATTATCATAATTGTCACTCCGCACGGCTACCAAAGGGTTTGTATAACAGCTGATAGTGTGACCGTACTAGAGAAAATAATTCAAACTTAAAAATTAAACATTAATAAAAACACAACTAAAACCAATTTTTGAAGACAATTATTTTATATATTTATTGTAAGTAAAAAACTATGAAATTTATATTAATCGAGATTGCCTCTATATCTTTTTTCAAAGATTTAAAAACTTTTGTTTGTTGAGGGTTTTTAGCTAGTCTATATACATGCATTTCATTGGTGCTTAAGCCAAATCATCAGTAGACCTTAAACCTAATTTTTAAATGTTTCAAACCTCTTTACTTATACAAAAACTTTTAAAAACTCAATAAGATTTATAAAAATTACAATAGTATAAGCATATTAGGCTTTGAAACTTATTCAAAAATCCCAACAAACAAATTATTATATTCGATATGAATCTATTTTATTTTCTTTACAACCTTTTTTACAATTAGACGCCCTTTGGGTGACAATAAAAGTATTTAATAAGGCAAAACGGAAAATAAAATGTTAACTAGGTAATTATGAAATTTATATTAATAGAGATTGCCTCGATATCTTTTTTCAAAGATTTAAAAACTTTTGTTTGTTGAGGGTTTTTAGCTAGTCTATATACATATATATATATGAAATGCATGTATATAGACTAGCTAAAAACCCTCAACAAACAAAAGTTTTTAAATCTTTGTAAGTAAAAAACTTAAAAACTGCAAACGAAAATGGTCACATGGTACTGATTTGTTCGTCGTTCGCCGGCGTAAGAATAGAAATAAATCTATTGCAACGTTCGCCGTGTATGACGAATTTCGCCGTCGCCATGATTGTGTGTATTTTCATATACACTAATGTATTTTAATTTTGACGACGAATATTCGCGTCCAAAAATTCGTCGTTCGTCTCAGTTGTGTTCCTAGCATAATATTGTAATAATTTTAAATTTGTTTTCATAAACGAATTATAAAAAAGAGACAATATATATTAAACTTAAACTTGTTCAAGGTAGATTTTTATCACTTTTTCTATATTTTAACATGGTTATATCTCGGTATACGGTACGTATACTTGTTATTTTCCATATTAAAATATTCAATATTCTTCTGGTTGTAAAATTTGATTATCTATATTATTAATAGGCAAACACGTTTTTTAGATCCCTTTTACGGCCGTAATACTTAATGTTTTTTTTTTGTTTTTGTATTTAATCGTATGTATTTATGTAAATGTTTAATATTAATTTCTAGAATGCGGTCGATTTTGTTGACCGCTGGATGCACCAATTAATTATTAATACAGCTAACTTGACAAAACGAATGATGCAGAAGTTTTTATATTTGGGGCTGCTTTCACGTGCAATCCTTAAGGTACGTTCACACTTGGCAAACATTTGCCCAAAAAAACGCAAACACTACTTTTGCTTAGGGTTAGTGTGATTTAACTTGGTTTTTATATCACAAAATGAACTCAATTATGCCCCAAAATTTTATTTTTATATTATTTTTAATAAATGCGAACCCACATTTAAAAAAATATTTGAATTAAAGAAAATGCAAATTTAGCTTGTCTGTTGGTTACGTTTTTTTTTCGGCAACTGTTTGTCAGATGTGACCGTACCTTTAGAATTGAGTCCCAAATAAATGTAATTGGAGCAAAAAAGCACAGTATAACAGCCGTAGTAAAGTAATGCTGCATTTCAAGAATGGCACTTACTGCATAGATAAAGCACCTAAAATTTGGCAGAGAAGAAAAATTATTTGCGCCGCCTCAACGCCGTAGAAAAACTATATTGAATCCCCATTGAAAACCCAAATATTACTATAAAAGAAATGAAAATAAGAATTCAAGAAATGTTTAGTTTGAATATCAGCAAATCTACAGTAAACCGTAATATGCAAAACAGGAGGAATTAAAAAAAAATCTTAATGAAACTATTGTCATGTATCCTGAAAAAAAGCTATTATTCTTCGCTGAATCGCGGTTTGGCAGATTTTCAAAGTTTGGACACGAAAAAATTGTTTAAGCCTAAAATGGAATTGCTCATGTTGCGTACAAGTTGAACTATTACTCACCTGCAATTGGCGATAAGATACTTCCCTGCTTCATTAAGGCACCGTACACGAACCAAGCACAATGACCCAAAGAATATGGCTTCTGCTCCGTATCACCAGTCAATTTATTGCGCAATATGATCAGGATATAAATGATGGGGCCAACAGTTAGCAATGAAATGAAAATTAAAATCCAGACCCAATAATCGAAGGGAGCCATTAAACCCGAACCTGAAGCCGACTCACTTGGACGCTGCATAACCATTATCCATTCACCTTCATCTAAAACGGTGGTAGAATAGTAAATGAAACTACGTTGTTCCGATAACAAAGGCAAAAAGGCAGCAGCAATATCAGCTTTCTAAGAAAATTTATGAGAGTCGTAGAACTTACGAGTTGCATAAAAAAGTTTTTCTAAAACTTACCGTTCCATTCAACATTTCTATTAAACTATTAGCATAATCTGCTTTCGAGCCAATTATATTGCCTTCTGGCACCAAGACCTCATAGGTAAAGTTAAACTTTTCCTTTAGGAAATCGATCACTTCAAAGGCTACACCCAGACCCACAACTGTACCATTATCATATTGCTTAGTATAGCTTAAAGGATAATCTTCTAATGTAGCAATACGTAGATGATGACCATTAATCCATTCTCTTAATTGTTGTAGCTTTCGAGCCTTGAAGATTAAAGTCTCTAACGTTTCAATCGGTACATCATCTAGCGGAGAGTCTACTTTATCCTGCAGTGATGTTAAATTTACATGCGTTATAATTTCTCCTTTATCGTTGATGTGTAAGAAACCCGGCGGATGATGTATCGTTTCGTTAGGACAAGACAAACATAAAGCTGTTGCCAACAACAGCTCAAAACCCGTAGCCATTTATATTTTGTCTGATCTTTTTTTTCAAATTTCTTGGCCGCAATTTAAACAGAAAAGCTTTGATTTTTTTAATTTTTTTTTTTTTTGTAAGTACTCGTTTTAATTTTTTTATATGATGATATATTTGAAATAAGTTCGTGCAAAGCGTAATATTTGAAATTTAATAAATTTTTGCAACTTTTTTCTTTTTGGCCGTCGTTTGTTCATAATGTTTTTTGATTTGGCATGCAACGTGTGGCATGCAATAATAATCGTTTATATCTCACAAAATCTGTGCGTGTAAGAAAAATTGATAAAATGTAAGGTGTTAAAATGCACATTTGTTTTTAGATTTAAAATAAAAACTTATTTTTAAATAGAATGTTAGTATTTAAATTAACTTATGCAATTAAAATTATATAATAATGTGACTGAAGAAAGTGCTCTTTATCGGCCACCAAGAGATCAATCAACATTGACCAAAACGAGATTTTTGCCAGCGAACAAATTAGATTCAATGAGCTGTAAATGGCATACAGTGACAATGGATATCATTTGATCGAGCGCAAAACTCAGTTGCTCATCAGTCAATTAAAACCAGAACATGTCCCAAACATTGGACTTTTTTTTCTGGTACTGAATATAATTATTATTATTTTTTTTCACATAAAAAAGTTGCTAAATAATTTATTCAAGCTTTTAAGTTTTATTAACTTTTAATTAAATATATGCCTGAAGAAGCTTTCCATTGAGAAAGCGAAATATTGGATTAAATAAATCATTTATATTTATTTTCTGGACCTAAAGCTTGAATAAATTATTTAATAAAATTTAATAAAAAGGTCAAATAAATCAGAATAATTTTATAAAAAGGTAGCGAGAAAATTCTTTTTATTTAATATTGCCCCAGCTAGCATTTTTAATCGTGAAAGAGCCTTCTGGGAATCTCATGAAGAACGTTTTTGTACGATTCCCCTTGCACGGGAGAAACTGACGAACTGATTCTTCTGTGAGATTTTTCAATAACACAGCGAAAGACGCTTATATTAATCGTTTGAGATTTGTGTAGTTAAACAAAGTGTAAAATTGTTGTTTTCGTACTCTTCAAATAATCATTAGAAGATTTTTTTACAACTTGCATATTAAACATTCCAAGATTAATACACGATTGTCTCAGAAAATGTGCAAAAAAGTAATAATCAAAAAAAAAGAGTAGATGTTTTTGTTATGGTTATTCGTCAGATCATCATCAGAAGATTCTTTTAGAAGTCATACATCCTCGCCACATCCCTTTTTCTATTAATTTATGCGTTAATAACCATCTAAGCTAAAAAGGATAGAACCTTATTTTTTCAATTATCGAAAGCACATTTGATACCCTGTAAAATTTATCAAACATAACTTTTTTCTTGCCTCGTACCCAGCTAAAAATTACCTTTGTTATTGAATATGAAGAAAAAGTTCTTAAGACTTTGCGCCACTTGAATAGAACACCCCCTAGAAAAATTTTTTTTCACAATTTTGAATAAATTTAAATATTTCTTATTCTTATATATTAGTTCCCTGAAGAAGCCACACAAGGAAGTGGCGAAATATCGGTTATATAATAAAATTTTATAAACGTTTTTTATAAAAAATTTATAGGTCAATCTTTAAACTTTAAAAATCTTAAATTGTATAAAGAGCCAAAAAATTTTTAACCACAACAAGTGCACTCTTTAAAAACTCGTATCAACTGAGAGACTGTTTGTTCTATTCAAATGGCGCGAAAAATTGCAAGACTTTCGATCATCTATAAAAGAAAACCTAAAAAAAGCAACAGTACTTCAGAAAAAACTAGAAAAAAAGGCTCTCAGAGAGAACATTTACCGAATAAGAGAACAAAAGAAACTTAGAAAAAATTACACGCTTTTATTCTTAAGCAACTTTTTAGGAAAACTATTAGGGGTGTCCTTTTCAAGTGGCGAGGACTGTATATTAACACATTGACTGCCACGTCGGACACATATGTGTGACACTACACTATGTTGTTTACGCCACATCGGGCACATATGTCCGACGCGATTTTCCTTATCTCTAGCCATGTCACACAATAGTGGCTGACGACAAATCAGATTTTATTGCAGTAATATGATGTATGACCCCCCCATGAAATTTCTGTAATAATGATTTCGGCGCAGCTCAAAATTTAATTGAAAAAAAATTGTTTTTGATAAAAAAAATTTAATTCATTTTATTATACACCGTATGAAAACAAGTAAAAGAAAATTTATTTTACATATTATTTTTATAATGAAAAGACACAAATTAACACGTTAAACTTGTTTGTGGTGATTTCCAAAACATTATAAACACATACGTAAATGGATCTTGCAGACAGTCCGGACAATACGTGTATACTCTTTTTGCCTTTTTTCTTCTAGTGCTAGAGTTTCAAGAATTTTTTCTATGTTGTCTGTAAGTTCCTCATCTTCATCATTTTCTGAGGAGTTTGGAGTAGGATCATATCTAGGATCCTTTATAGAGTCATCAGAACTTTAATACTCATATTCTTCATCATTTTCTGTACTTTAAAGTATTTTTTCTAACTCAGTATCCGATAAAAATTTCCTTTTCGCCAATTCGTAAGGCAAATATTATGGAATAATATAATGCGATCAACTGTTCTTGCTCACTGAGCACGTAATAAGAAATAATATTGAGCGAACCCAATTTGTTGCAGTTTTGTGAGAGTGTTTTTTGTCGTGCATATATGTCCTACATGGGCCTGCATTTGAGGCGCCACGTCGGACACATGCGTGCGACACTTTTATTTGTAAAAAAATCTCTGTTTCTAAGCAGTAAATATTACTGGTAGTTGCCTAAATTCCAATATTGACGTTTTAGAAGAGATTACGGGAAAAAATGCTGTGGCCCCCAGCATCTTATATGCTGAAAGTGCCTTGGCAGTCAATGTGTTAAACACAATCGTCTAACAAACATCTTATGATAGCTGGGTGGGAATTTTCAACCATTATCATTGCATATACATACATACATATATTCAGGGTTGTCACAGAATCCAATGTAGTCGGAATTGGTTTTGAAAGCGATAAAATAAATAACTTGGTGTGATGAATTTCAATTTTATCGGTCTTATTTTCAATCTAGAATTATTTTCTTTTTTGAACATAAAACAGATAACATTGAAATTTTTCACATCAAAGTATTTATTTCATCGTTTTCAAATCCAATTCCGACTACATTGGATTCTGTGACAACCCTGATTACTTTGGTTATCATAACCAACTAAAGTGAGAAATATTTTTTTTTTGGTTATAAGGAACCATTATAACAACCAAAAAAAAAATTGTTATTTTAAATAACCATTTTGTTAACAAAAAATATGTTTTGGTTAGAAAAAACACATAAAAAAGTAATTTTCTTTGTGAGTGATGCCAGTTTAGCCTTTTTTCGTGGCTTTTTTAGCCATCTTTTGTTTATTTTAAATTTACCCACAAAAATGCTAAATTTTTATTTTTTACTGAACCCATAAAATCATCTGGAAACATTAAAAAATTATTCCAATGTACAAACGTAAGTACACTGAAGACAAAATTATATTGATTGAAATCCGACGGCGAAAACGTTTAAGTTAGAAATGGACAAATGTTGAGTCAGTAGTTGAGTTCTGGGGGAAGGTGTGACAATTTACGAATGGGCTGCAAGAAAATTTATTTCTTGACTTGCTTAATAATACTAAATTAACCATCTATAGGGTCATCCAATAAAAGGTTTAATTTTGATACTCGTATGTAAAAAATTTGTATTCATAATAGAAAACAATTCTTCGCATGAAATTTTCTATCACAGATTTGCACATTTTCTGCTGAATGTCTTCGACAATTTCATGAAATCATCTTTGAGTTCTGGAATCGATTGTGAGCCATTGGCATTGGCATATCTTTTAGGTAGCCCCAAAAAAAATTTAAAGGTTTAAATCACAAGATCTCTATGGACAACTGTGATCGATCGCCTCTTCAATAACTCACACACACGGTCAGGAAACTTTTCACGTGTCTTTTATGAAATCCCTAATTCTAAAGATCGGCGATAAATGAACAAACCAGGAATTTCCACAACACAATATACTCAATTGAGCGAAGTACACGAGTTTAATTTTCCTCATCGCTAACTTGTTCCAACTGCTCAAATTTTTCCACCGGTTTCACATCTGTCAAACATTTGCACAAAAAAAAATGTAACCACTACTTCTGCTTAGGGCTAGTGTGATTTAACTTGGTTTTTATATCACAAAATGAAGTCAATTATGCCGCAAAATTCTATTTTTATAATATTTAAAATAAATGCGAACCCATATTTAAAAAAAATATTGGAATAAAAGAAAATGCAAATTTAGCTTGTTTGTTGGTTACGTTTTTTTGGGCAAATGTTTGTCAGATGTTACCGTACCTTTAATGGCAAATAACTTTTATAATGTGTCAAGTTTTGAAAACTTGAAGTCTCCCTAAATTAAAGTTTGTTTTCTGGATAAAGCTGAATAAAATTATGGAAGTTCAACTGTTTTAGTAAATGTTAGTTGAAATGGACCATTATCATTATAACATAAGTTTTTATTTTATTTTATATAACGATCGTTTTGTGGAAAATGTAGTAGAATTTTTTTTAATAAAATAATCTAATTTATTTAGCTTCTTTCCATTGGGTTTACTTTTGATTTTTAAATTTTTTACACTTTCACGTTATTGATACCAAGTGGACCAATTTCACTGTGACACACTGTAGCTTTGCCGTTGGTAACCATTAACAAATTATGGTTTATCGAAACAGGTAAAAAAGCAAACTCCCAAACAGAAGCCCTTTTTTATAACTACGCTTTATTTTGGAAAGACAAACTAGTGAAATCCTTGAAATGATTTTTGTATTAAAATAATCGAAATTTACTGTTGAGTTTTCTATATTCGCTTACAAGAAAGCAGTTTATTGCAAAAGCTCAAGAGATCGGTAACCAACGAAATATATTTTTTTAAATTTGGGTTCCTTATGCAAGCAGGCTTGTAACTGAACATCTTTCATATCCACCAGGCAGACCCATGTATCCTTAAGCTCTGTTTCTATACAGAACAATTATTTTAAAATTTTCTGTGATGATGATGATTTTTATATTTGATAAACAAAATTGTGTGTGATTTTTTTAATTATATTAATTTTGTCTAATAATTTTTTTAAGTTTTATTTTTGATAAACTTAATATTCAAATCAACGCAGTTCTTATTCGACTTCATTTCAATTTTCGAAAAATACGGTTGCTTAAAAATTACTTTTCTCTGTGTACTTGCTAACGTTAATATGAATTTTCAAACAACATTAAATGAATAAAGTTCGTAAAGAACGGGACATTCAACAATTCATTAAAATCAATTATACGAATATCTATATAAATTTTAAAAAATCAGCTTTCTTTTTGCAATTTTTAATGAATTTTTAATTATAAATTACACATATAATTTTCACATGATCTTAATTGAATTTATCTTTAAGTATTAAATTTTGATCGTACATTTTCAATAGCATATTTTTTTCGATTTAATAAATCATCCGTTAGTTTAATTTTTCATACCGTTACCGCTTAAAGTCATTGACGAACTAAACAAAATGTTAATTGTTGATTGTTGAGTGTCCGAAGTCAAAGTCATGTTTTTCTATTATTATTATTATTACAACATGTCAAACAAATGAAAATGGAGGAGTCATAAAATTGCATGTATATTAAACTAACAAGAACTCAGTCGTATGTATAAAAAGAACACACATACATTTGTATATACATTTCAATATTTCACAAAAATTTACAGGGAACGGCAATATCTTTATGACTTGATCCCTTTATTTGCTCCTCACTATTTTTGGGAATTCTTTATGTAAGTTTAACATTCTGCTTGTGATATCTTCAATATTTATTTTCAACACCATAAAGTATGTAAATATGTGCACAAAAGAAAAAATCCTAGAATACAATTTCAATTATCGCCTTTAGACTTGACGCTAAACTACTGATAATTTTTTCATAATTTTTGGAATATATGGTTTCTATATCTTATGAAAATATAATTAATGTTTTGTGTTTATAATGTTTAATTCCTTCAAGGATTTTCAGGAAACGCATAATTGATGCATATCGGTAAAATTTTTTAGCTAAAACGCATTTTTATTGCATCAAATGATATCAATTACCTTGAAACATTGAAATTTATAATATTTTTAATTAAAATATGCTCACTTTAACATTTCTCAACACGATTACTACTTTTGTAATTGAAAACACAACTTACTTCTGCGGCTCATTTAGACAAAACTGACATGTGATGCAAGAATTTCGCAAAAATTCAAGTAATGATAAAACGAATAGTGGAACAATGAGTGAAACAAACATAAAGAACAATCAACGCAATCGATGCATGCCGGTCTATTTGACATTGGGTAAATAGAAGCGAAAATATTGAGTCCGAAAGCCACCCGCACAATTGATGCATCCTGGTCTGAAAGGGTTATGAAAACTGCATATGTATTTGTATATTCAATTATGTATTAACATCCTCATTTTCAATTGCTAAAAATTTTTAAGAAAGTACAAATAAAAAGTATGCCAAAAAAAATTACAGTTAAAACAGTTTATCAAGAATTCAAATATAATTCAATTAATTTCTTAATTAAATCAGTTACTTATATGATCAGAAACAAAATTTTCTAATAATTTTTGAAAATGTTTAGTAATTGAAACTTGTAATCTATATATGAACAGGCAAAGTGAAATTTTTAGATGCCTTTTTCTCCCTTGTTTGCCAAACGATTTTCTTCATTCTTTTGCCAAATGGTAGACATTGTTGAGCTTTAGTTAACCCACTAAATATTATTTACATCGGGTCAGTATTAAAGAAATAAAAGGCTTATGAATTTGACACCACTACAAATGCTAAAAATACACACGTACACGCATTCACTTATGTAAGTGTTGATTCAAGTAAAAACATAAGCAAAGCAATGAGAGTATTTGAGAGTATCTACATACATACAAACTCGTATATATATATATATTTTAATTATGAATGAAAAATGCATTGATTCAAGATTTTCAGTAGCAACTTCGGAAGGTAAATTAAAAAAGTCAGCGACTTAGTGCTGCAAATCTTGCAAGCAAATTCTTCTCATGCACGTTTACTCTCGTAGAAATTCTTAATACTGTAAAGTGGAATATTTACGATAATTAAATGGCAGAAAAGTCTTTTGGGCCGCAGCATTCTTTGTGCTTTTATAACACTTCGCTGCAGACAATATTCCGAAGAAATTATATATTTATCAATTAAGTTATGTATTTTAATCGAACTGTATGGCTTAACTATTTTGGCTTCAGTTAGTTTAATGTAATTTTTAAATTCAATTACTTTATTGAGAGAGGAATTCCAATTTGACAAATGAAAAGACAAACACAATTTTTGGTTCGAACTGGCATCATGATTAGGGTCATCGACTCGGTTTTTCAACCGGTTTTTAAAACAGGATTTTCTACAATACGTGTATGGGTTTTTTTTTAAATATTGATTTTTCGAATGTCGAATAGTCCAGTTTTTTTACAATTAAAAAACCGTCTCAGTCGAATACTCTTCAATTTGTATATTTTTCAAATAAAATTACTTTTTACTATATTAAAACTGAGTCGAACGTTTTATGTTGATTATCCAAGTTTTTTTTTCAATGTAAAAGTTCTAATTGTTTTTTGATTATGGCGAATTAAATTGGCCTTGATGCGTGCAATGGATATCAAACTGAATATTTGAAAATCGTTATTTAGTTTTGTTGACATTTTGCTTCATAATTTATATAGAGTTAGACATCCATTGCAGACCAAAATCGAATAAATGTACATCGCCTAAAAGGTTTGAATACTTTAATACTATATCTCAGAACTGGAAAATTCACCAAAAGCGAGAATTTTATTAACAACTCTTTCATAAATGAAACAGAGGAATTCGCCGAGTAACAACGTAACTCCGACCTTGTAATTCTTTAATTTTTTTATGATAACGAGACTTATTTACTTTAGAACAAGACAACTCAACACTCAACAGAGTGTGAAAAATACATGCACTTGTATTTACACCCGCCTGAATTTCTGTAACAAAGGGTCTATTTTTGATCTTAGAAGTCTAAAATTTTCCGTGAACATGTTGTTTGACAAACCATAATCAATCAAAAAGTCTATGACATGAACGATATGAAGCTAATTTTTATGCTGAACCTTTAATTTTTATATTATTTTATAATATTTACATGAAATGTTAACTCTTTTTCTAATAAAGCAAATAAAAATCAAAATCGTAACCGGGTTTTTCAAAATTTAAAATTTTTGAACTATTCGAAAATCGGTTTCTAGAAAATGTCGAATAATTGATCACCCTAATCTTGAGGTTTTGAGATCAACCACGATCTCATCGTCAGAGTTCGTGTGGTTTTTGCTTTCGTATCTATCTCGGCATTTATAGCTAAAACAGTTAATAATCAGCCACATTAATAAATTCGAAAGTTCGTAGAAGTCGTGTCATGTATTTATATTGCGGTTTGTCCCACTGTACCAAGTTCCATACTAATTGATTCGTATCAAGTGTATTTTCCTTCCCAATATTTACATACGAGTACATGAAAATATAAATAATGTTAATAACTGCATAAACTTACTAATATAAAGTTAATAATGGTAACCGCACAGTACAGTCATATAGGCACATACACACATATGTATGTATGTGTGTATGTATTTATGTATGTATGTATATTCAAAAATGAAGACAAAAAGGAAAATACACGTGTAAATACAAGTTTTTATTTAGACACACATACACGAACATTGAAAATCTGTCGTTCTTTTTTACAATTGCTTTATAAATTAACAGTTATAGGTTAAATAATTGTTCGCGTTAATGTGAACAAAAACTATAAACTACATATGTATGTACATATATATGTACAGTGGAATCTCCCTTTACGTACACTTCCGTTAAGCGGGCACTGCCTTCGAACGGCACTATTGGCCGATCTCGCCAACGTCCCATAAGAAAAGCATTGCAATCGTTCTCTCATGAGCGGAAGCGGACACACGATTGACAAAAAAAAATTCTCTTGGCCTGATTGTTGACAAGCTCATTTGTAAATTATGACATGAAAAAATCGGACAAGAAAACGAAATGGTTTTGTAAAATTCATTCGCTTACATTTTGCAATGTTAGCTCACTTCTTGTAAATTCCAAAGCCGTTTTTCTTCAGGTAGAACTACAAACATACATGGCATGTGGATTTTTCAAAATCAAATTCCCAGTGGAATTTCTATCACATACATCACAATGTAATTGTACAAAAGAAAGAATTCGATCGACATAGTGGGCCTGGCAGTAAAAATTCGTTTCCAATACAATTCCCTTTTTTAATCAGGTATTTGATAGAAATCGATTTTAAAAACAAAACGATTTAGAAACAAAAAAATCTGTGATATATTCATTATTTTCGTTTTGTTAATACATATTTGAAAATATGTTTTAAATACATTTCTCAATAATTTTTGATGGATTTTTATTTGAAATGCATTTAGGTTTGTATTTCAGCTTCTGGTCAGCTTTCTTCAAGCCAATAATTTGATATTAGCTCGAAAATAGTTTTCCAAATCGTTCGAAATTCTTCACATCCTTTCAAAACGATCCCCAGTGGAATTTCTGTCACATACATCTTCGCTCTGAGACCAATGACATTGTAAGTGCGACCCGTCCTACACTACACTAGTGCTGGCAAATTCTACACTTTTCATTACTCAATAATATTCAATACTTTTCATTTGGGTACTCAATACTACTCGATACTTTTAACGGATTTTTTGAATTTGTAACGCATATTTTTTATCCGCAAATTGAAGTAGTTTTTTCAAAAATTATATATAGATCTTCATCTATTATTGGTTTTGTATGTCTTTTATTATTAAATAAAAAATAATTGTAAAGCTAACTTTTAATTTAACGTTAACAACAACTTCTCAAAAAAAATTATTTAGTTTTGATTTGATTAAATAATCTTACACTAAGTTGTCTTTTTATACTGTGATGTATTTTTATCCACTATTTTAGCCACTCAACTTGCTTGAAAGTATCGAGTAACTACTTTTGAGTATTGAGTAACCAAAGACAAAAGGAAATACTCGATACTCGGTACCCACTACTCAATACTTTGCCAGCACTAATTTACACAGCGTTGGCCTAGGCTGTCAGATAGATCCAACACTACCGACATTGTAAGCGAAAGTAGGATGGATCCAATTACTATGGTGATGTGTCTGGATAAAATTAGTCTTTAGTGGAAGACATTATATTAATATTAGATGGGCCCAATTAGATGATGGCCCAATGATCGATATCATATGATGGGTTTGAACTATCAAATATTTAAATAAACAAGAAATCCAATTCCATTTTTCTTCAGACATTTTTATTAGTATTTATTATATTTAATGTGATAACATTAATTGGTAAAATAATATAATTAATAAAATTTTTCCAGTTTTTTTATTATAAGAGAGCTTGCAGAAGTGCCTGGGGGCAAATCACGGCATTCGATATCGAGCGAAATTTCCATACAAATTAAAACAATTTTGTATGGGATTTTACTTGATATCGAACGCCGTGATTTGCCAACGTTGCAATAAAGGAGCGATATGTATGTATGTAACCGTGTATCTATATGTATGTTTGTATGTACATGATAATTGAATTGTTTTATTTTTTTTATTTGTATTTTCAATGCAAGGAGTCTCAATCCCTAACCGCGAAGCCATTACGGCTTGTCCGCAGAAAAACCCAGGCTCTAGGCAGGAATCGAACCTGCAGCTCTCAGACTAATAGTCTAGTACGCTATCCACTAGTCTATGGGGGGCTCCCATCTTAAGCATGCAATTAATTAATAAAATAAATACAAAATCACACAAATCATTGTATGGATAGAAAACCCAAGCATCAGAACTATCGGGTTTTCTATATGCGCCTGTATTGTATTTATTTGAAAAAGAAATTAACATACGCTTACAATTTGTTTAAAAAAGTATTAAATCTTAAATGTCATACTCATTAATGATAAGAAGCTAATTAGAGCGCCTGCATGTTGTTTAAGGCCTAATAAAACTATTTAAAAATGCCATTAAAGTTTAATTAGTTGAATTCAATGGTGTACTTAACGAATTTGGAATACTTTCTCTTTTCTTAAGAAGGTTTAAGAAAGGTTTTGAAACTTTGACTTATGGAAATTCTGCTCACACGGAGTCATAACCGTAGAAACATACAGAACAATATTCTAAGGCCCATAGTGCGTTGCGATTCAATGTCACATGGTAATCACGCGTCTTCTTGCTGATACGGGGCAGCAATGTGTCTTGCGACACAGGTTCTGTTCCCTCTAGGATAGTTTTGTGTGATTTTATAGTTATTTAATAAAGGTATGCCTTAGAAAGAGATATTGATACTCCTGGCATTGATAATACAAATGAAAAAATTAATGAAATTCTTACCGTATGTGCATACATACAAACATAGATATGTACATAAATACAAACATACATATGTTTATACAGGGTGTCCGCTTTGTTTTGCCGCCATTTTGGTAAACATTAGTCTTGACAGTTCATATGGCAGTCGTAAAGTAGACACGTGGCAAATTTATTATGGAAAAATATTCGATAAATCAACGTGTTTTAATCGTTAAAACATTTTATCAAAATCAATCATCGATTACTGTGACGATGAGAAAGTTACGTGAAATTTTTGGGAGAAACAACGTGCCAACAAAACGCACTATTTATCATGTAGTAAATGATTTCGAAGAAGGAGCGTCTGTAGGTGATAGGCCTAAGCATGGACTACAACGTACTGCAAGATCGGCTGAAAACATTATTGCTGCTCAAGAAAGTGTTCAAAACAATCCATCAACCTCAATTCGACGTCGTGCTCAGGAGCTTGGTCTTCAAAGAACAATTTTGGACACAATTTTGCACAAGGATTTGCATTTGTTTCCATTTAAAATTCAGTTGACACAAGAGCTTCTTCCACCAGACCATTTACACCGCCGTACATATGTATGCCAATAGGATGTTACAGCTCGCCCATGACAATCCCGATCATAAGTGACGAAGAACATTTTATTAGAATGGATATGTGAATAAACAGAATAGTTAGTTCTGGGCAATGGAAATCCCTCAAATTATACATCAGTCACCTTTGCATCCATTAAAAGTTACAGTCTGGTGTGCAATTTGGTCAGGAGGAATCATTGGACGTTACTTTTTTGCAAATGAAAACGGCCTAACAGTAATTGTGAAAGGGGAGCGATATCGTGATATGATTGAAAACTTTTTAACGCCACAATTTCATGCTTTGGGCTTGGTGCCACATCGCATACAGCCAGGATTACAATGGAATTACTGGGAGACATCTTTCCACAACAAGTTATTGTAAGAAATGGTGACGTTGATGTGCCTCCACGGTCGCTTGATTTGACTGCTCCGGACTTCTTTTTGTGGGGATATCTGAAAAGCAAGGTTAATGCAAACAAACCAGAAACGCTTGAGCAACTCAAATAAAATACTCGTGATGAAATTAATGAAATACCACGTGAAATGTGTGAGAATGGAATGAAGAATGTGCTCAAAAGGGCTCGCATTTGTGAGGCTAACAGAGGCGGATATTTATCTGATATTGTATTCCATACATAATTGCCGACATTGAATAAAACATTTATCAAAAATTATAAACAAACAGCGTGTCCGCAAAGCAAACCCCTGCATTCGGCGAAAAAATCTAAAATGTTTTGTGAAAGTGCTTTTTCTTCTAAAATGTACGGCACACTTTTTTATCTGTAGGGGTGGTACGGTCGGTCTAATGTACATACATACATAAAAACGTTGTATTGTATTGAAACAGCACCGCAGAGAATAAACGAAATAACTAATATTATATAAACAGCATTAATAATTTATCTGAAGGGAATTGTTTTATAATTTAATTGTGGCTTTAACAATTATTAATTTTGATGACCGATAAACAATGCAGAAGTCAATAAAAGTAACTCATTATTTCTTATTAGCCTGACTACTCCTCCTTAAAAATTATTTCAATAAAAATGACGCCCACTCAAAACTCCTACTTTAATGAAAGTAGAAACTATCAACATGGCCTTGAACTGCAATCGTTGTATTTTACCAATATTAAACATTTCCATGTAAAGTTAGAATAGTAAGCAGGGGAATGAATATGCCTTTGAATTGCAATGCAAACAACATACAAATTCACACTGTTTTCTTTTCGAATCGAATTATAGAGTGACTACATTAAAAAGAATTGCTTCAGACTATAACTGAGAATTGCTTAAAGCGTAAGTAATACATAAGCTTCACGCAAAGATTACTTTAGGGTAAAAAAGACCAAAATTAAAAATAATGGTTTAAATCGGATGAAAAAAAACTTTAAAATTGGCTCAAAGCTAATGCTTTTAACAAAGGCCAATACCCGAAAATAGACACCAATTTCAAGCAATAATTTTTCGAACAAAAAAGATTTGTTAAGTTTTCGTGAACTTACAGAGTGCCCGCCGGAAAGGTAAACTACTTTGTTTGTTTATAATTTTTATTTATATGAAAGAGAATGGATGGTTTATTGATAAATGTTTTATTTAATGTCGGCAATTATGTATGGAATACAATAATATTCTCTTATTTTTTCGACCTTTTTTTAATAATTATAAAAGATTTCTCCAAGGAAATTAATTTCCTGAAGAAGCCAATCAAAGATATTGGCGAAATATCGATATTTTAAAAAATTAAAAAATAAATAATACATATTTTTTATATAAATTGACCTAAAGCTTGGAGAAATCTTTTATAATTATGGAATACAATATCAGATAAATTTCCAACTCTATTAGCCTCACAAATGCGAGCTCTTTTGAGCACATTTTTCATTACATTCTCGCACATTTCACACGGTATTTCATTAATTTCATCACGATTATTTTGTTGTAGTTGTTTAAGCGTTTCTGGTTTGTTTGCACAAGCCTTGCTTTTTAGATATCCCCACAAAAAGAAGTCCGGAGCAGTCAAATCAGGCGACCGTGGAGGCCAATCAACATCACCATTCCTTGAAATAACTTGTTGTGAAAATAGGTCTCGCATTATTTCCATTGTAATCCTGGCTGTATGCGATGTGGCACCGTCTTGTTGATACCACATGTTAATCAAGTCCAAAGCATGCAGTTGTGGCGTTAAAAAGTTTTCAATCATATCACGATATCGCTCCCCATTCACAGTTACCGATACGTTGTTTTCATTTTCTAAGAAGTAACGTCCAATGATTCCTCCTGACCAAATTGCACACCAGACTGTAATTATTAATGGATGCAAAGGTGACTGATGTATAATTTGAGGGATTTCCATTGCCCAGAACTAACTATTCTGTTTATTCACATATCCATTCTAATAAAATGTTCTTCGTCACTTATGATCGGGATTGTCATGGGCGAGCTGTAACATCCTATTGGCATACATATGTACGGCGGTGTAAATGGTCTGGTGGAAGAAGCTCTTGTGTGAACTGAACTTAAATGGAAACAAATGCAAATCGTTGTGCAAAATTGTGTCCAAAATTGTTCTTTGAAGACCAAGCTCCTGAGCACGGCGTCGAATTGAGGTTGATGGATAGTTTTGAACACTTTCTTGAGCAGCTATAATGTTTTCAGCCGATCTTGCAGTACATTGTGGTCCATTCTTGGGCCTATCACCTACAGACACTCTTTCTTTGAAATCTTTCACTACACGATAAATAGTGCGTTTTGTTGGCACGTTGTTTCTCCCAAAAATTTGACGTAACTTTCTCATCGTCACAGTAATCGATGATTGATTTTGATCAAATGTTTTAACTATTAAAACACGTTGATTTATCGAATATTTTTCCATAATAAATTTGCCACGTGTCTACTTCACGACTGCCAAATATGAACTGTCAAGATTAATGTTTACCAAAATGGCGGCAAAACAAAGTATTATACCTTCCCCCCCGTGACACCCAGCTTTCATTTACTGCCAGGCCCACTATGTCACACGTATCCGTTCTTTCATACAATTACATTTAAAACTAAAACAAAATTTTAGAATTTGTTTTTGTTTTAAATGTAATTGTACAAAAGAAAAAAATTCGATCGACATAGTGGGCCTGGCAGTAAAAATTCGTTTCCAATACAATTCCATTTTTTAATCAGGTATTTGATAGAAATCGATTTTAAAAACAAAACGATTTAGAAACGAAAAAATCTGTGATATATTCATTATTTTCGTTTTGTTAATACATATTTAAAAATATATTTTTAATACATTTCTCAATAATTTTTGATGGATTTTTATTTAAAATGCATTTAGGTTTGTATTTCAGCTTCTGGTCAGCTTTCTTCAAGCCAATAATTTGATATTAGCTCAAAAATGATTTTCAAAATCGTTCGAAATTCTTCACATCCTTTCAAAACCATCCCCAGTGGAATTTCTATCACATATATCTTCGTTCTGAGACCAATGACAATGTAAGCGTGACCCGTCCAAAGTCTGTATCTAATTCCTACTTACATTTACACAGCGTTGGACTAGGCTGTCAGATATATCCAACACTATCGACATTTTAAGCGAAGGTAGGATGGGTCCAATTACTATGGTGATTCGGAGGGCAATAAGATGTGCCTGGATAAAATTAGTCTTTAGTGGAAGACATTATATTAATATTACAGGGGCCCAGTTAGATGATGATGGTTTGAACTATCAAATATTTAAATAAACAAGAAATCCAATTGCATTTTTCTTCAGACAGTTTTATTAGTATTTATTACATTTAGTTATCACATTAATTGGTAAAATAATATACATAAATAATTAAATTTTTCATTTTTTTATTATAAGAGAGCTTGCAGAAGTGCCTGGGGGCAAATCACGGCATTCGATATCGAGCGAAATTTCCATACAAATTGAAAATATTTTGTATGGGATTTTGCTCGATATCGAACGCCGTGATTTGCCTCCTGGCTGTATGAATTTTAAAACAATTTCTAATTTTTTTTAATTAAATTAAAATTTTGACATTTTACTTTGGAAAAATAAAAACAAGGCAGAAAAATATTATCGAAAAAAGACAGCAGAAAACAAACGAAATTCATAATTGAAACTAAAATAATAATATGATACAATACGGAGCCATCCAAATCTAAATTTTATTTTATTCTTTGTTTTATTCTTTTCTTCTAGTGTAAATCTGATAGGAAAATACTAATCCGACTCGGATGCAAGTTGTATACGCTTAAATATTTTATTTTAAATGTTTCTATTGACATAATAATATCCAATCGAATGTATTCCAATTTATAACAACTTGCGGACTGCTGGGGCTCGTTTTGAAATCGATTTCCGTCACATACCTGAATGATTCTCTTACTTTATGAATTAAACAATGTGTGTTTTTTTTCCTTGAAATAAATTAAATTTGTGGCATTTCTTTTATTATAAATTTTTTTGTTTGTTTTTGTTTAGCTCAAGATATATTAATTTGGTCAAAGTAGATTAACACCAGATAGTCGCATCCCTTCTACAATACAAAAACTACAACGATTTGTTAAAAATTTACTTGTTTCTGTCAAGCATACAAAATAACTACTTTTGACAACAACAAAAATAATCAACTGATGCCGGGGGTTATTATGTATTTCGATTCAAAACAGAAATCATTCGAATTTGTATTGCTTATACTTTGTGTTTCGAAAATGTTTTCTTACGAATCGAAATACATAATCCCCCGGTTTTAGCTAATGCGACTTATTTTTCATTGTTCGGAATTAAATTATACCAGTTTTTTTCGAATTTTTACAATCTTATTTGATTTAATTAGTTCTCATATCAGCTAATAAATTTTATTAAGCAGGCTGACATTTGGGATCGTTTTTGATTTATCTTTTAATACAATCTTTACCGTTTACACATAGAAGTGGGCATTTTTTAATGTCCAACGTTCCTCATTTTTTTTTAATTATTTGTGAGTGAAGGCTGGTATTTTGCGTACTCTTTCCAGACCAGAAGGAGTAGCTAATGCGACTATTTGTTATCAATATGCCTTGACTTTGGTTTAACTTATACATATATTTTTGTTTACTAAACAAAATTAAATTAATCGCATTTCTTTTATTTTAACAATTTTGAATAATACTTTATGTTTAGAGAATAATTTGTCTGTCTGTTTTATCTTAATTTATGTATCTGTTTGGAAAGCAAACCGAAATCTAAAAAATATAATGCCAAAAAAGAAAGAAAGAGAGTATTAGATGACAAAGTATTAATGTATTAATAAATTCCTAAGTAAATTATTTATATGTACGTACATACGTATTTATGTATGTATGTATGTATATTTGACGCATATACCCTGCAGATTATATTGGACTACGTGGTCCATTATAGCTGAAACGGACTAGTTCTAACATGCTCCTATGTAATGCAGTCATGGAGTATGTCATTTTCAAACAAGAACTTATTGTTATACGACAATTATTCGTGCTTTCACGAACTTACTCATGCCTAACAAACTGTGAGTGGTCCATTTTTAATGACATGAAGTAGTTTTTGGGTTAGTCCGATGTAATGCAAACTTGTACCATATGGTCCAGCCCTAGGACATCGCAATGTTAAATAGACCATGTTTTCTTCATACATTCCTAATCCTTTATGGAGTATACTTTACATGCGTGTTTGGACTAATAGCGTTATCTGCAGGGTACATATGTACACACATACATATACATGCAAATATACATACATATGTACATCTGAAAATACCATAATATGTAGACCAAAAACTTTACAATACTAATACAATTCATTAGGGCCCGAAACAGAAGACGACAATTTATCCAGCTTAAGTATTAACGCTGTGATGACGCAAGCGCCGGCTTCTTTGGTAAACCAAGTTTGATCTTTAATAACAGGAGCAGATGAGAGAGAAGTGGAGGGACCGGCATAAGAATCTACAACTGTATTAGCATTGTGACTGCCCTCTGTAGTTGAGCCTGATGAACAGGCTAGATCAACATCAGAAGTAGACGAACGTCTTTCAACATCATGTAGTTTACAGGCATCATTTGCTGTTGATTTAGAAGAAGCACACATACTTTGACGCCGGACGAACACTTCAAAAGCGGTATTAATTTTATAAGCTTGCCCATTATAATGGTATTTATGCTGCTGATTAATTGGTATAATAGCCGTGGAATTTGGTGTAAAATGCAATTCAAGTCTTGTACCCGGTTCATCTTTTTGATTACACGAAGCATGATTATGTGTCTCACCATTTGTGTCAATTGGCAATGGTTGACCATGATCTAATATTGCTCGTATTTTATCAACCCTAGTCATATAAAACAAAGGCAACCAATCGCCATGTGGATCGGAGTCTAACGCATACTGTGTGGAAGAATTGGTGTTGACTGTTTGTTGATTTAATTTAAAATAAACCCAACCATGCAATTTCTCTGAGGCCTGGGCATTGCAGTGGGCACAAAAACATATAGGTTCTACGGTTGCTTGGAAAAAGGTATCTGGCAGTACAAGGGAGCTTCGAAATTGCTGAACTAATTTCAAATAATCACAATCTTTACGTTCTATGGAGGCTATAGATTGCATACTATCGAATTGGGTTGACGACGATGAAGAATTATTTTCGAAATTAAAATGTTGTTGTTGCTGTTGCATTCTCTGTTGTTCTTGGCGTCGTTGCAGGTGCAATTGTCTTAAAAACAGCAAACGATCATTATAAACTTCTACATTTGCTTCTTGTTCCTCATTTATTTCTAATGGATTTTCTCTGTACTCATTTTCGTCTATTCCAACGGCCGTAGTTGATGCTGTTACACTACTTGGATTGTTATCCGTTTCAATGTTATTTATCGTATTGCCTTCCTGTTCTAAGACGCTAGTATTTTCGAAATTTGTATCCTCATTACGTTGCAGTTGCTGCAAGGCCAAATTGGCCTCCTCATTTAATTCGTGTAGATTTTCCTTCGGTTCACAAATGACATCTCGCGGCAAAGAACCTCCAACGGCCCCTAACTCTTCGGTGTTATCAATTTCCTTATTTGTATCATAGTTTTGTTGGTTAGTAGCTACCGTTGAAGTGGTTGCCGTAGCAGACGATGTCGAAGGACCATCAACCACTATCAAACAGTTGTCTGCGGGTGGCGTGTAGGCGTATGCTATTAAAGCATTATGAAATAAAAATCTTTGAGTACTTTGACTGCGTTGTATATTAAGATTGGTAGTATGTTGGAGTTGTAGCGATTCGCGAAGACAGCTTTAATGAAATAAAAGACAAAAAATCATTGCAAATTCTGGATTTATATACAAAAGTGGATACAAAAGTTATATTAATTATTCTTCCACAAAAAAAAACAACCGACATCAAAACAGGAGGACGGATAGATAGACAGACAGACAGACATTTAATCCGAAATAAACAAAATTCAAACAACGGGACCGATATGAAAATAAGCTTTTCCAAAATAAAGCAAAATAAAATACTTTATAAAAGCCGGAGTTTGTACGGAACAAACATAAAAAAACGAATTTTATCTCCTTTTTTAACTCGGACTTTAAAATGTGGACTTTAATTCCAAAATAAAGCATAATTTGTAATAATATTCCAAAGAAAACTGCATTGAGTTTATATAGTTTTTTTTATCGTATTTAACTTTCTTTTAGTCAATAAATATTATTTTAATTGACTGGAATGATTTTAATGAATAATTACAATCTGGAATGTGCAGCAGCTGTGTTGTGTGGAAATTGTTTATGCAACGAGAATTTGTGTATGCTTAAGCGAGGAGGGAATTAGTGTTCGACTACCAAGGCTGTACACAAAACCTGTGCATCCCTATCCCATCCGATTCTCTTGTATGAGCTTATCGTGACTACACTTTCCAAACAGATATTCCAGCTTTTGAAGAAGTAACGGATTGAATTTAATAACAACGACCACCACCATAAACATCTACTCTGGTAGCCGAAACGTCACTATGGCCCTAGAATTATTGCTTCCCAGAGTAAAAATATCCCCCGATCACCAATAAGCTCTAATACAAGAGAAGTACGAGCAGTTTAATATAAGGATCATTCGGATCTTTGCCACATAGGCAGATGTATGCTGAAGCATATGAACTTTCTAGAAATAGCACAACCTTCCGGGATCCACTAAAGTTAATGTCAGTGTTGACAAAAACCCGGGTTTTTTAATAAAAACCCACCCAGTGGTTTAAATTAACCTAAGTATTCCTTCTACTCTATACAATTATTATATTTTTTTCATTGAGACAAACTTTTGACTAAGTTTGCATTTTTAGTCAAAAATAATCCGTTTATTCCAGTTGTCAACATCGACTTCACGTCAATACAATACCAAAAATTGGGGCTTGTCTACCCGTTGTCGAAAACAACTGACTACTATTGACAGGCTAATGTTACTTTCTAAACCTTAGGGAACAGAAATAGACTGTCAGTAGTACAAAATTGTCCTCTAGAGCGTGTAGACAAGCCCCAATTTGTATTGTATTGAAGTGACGCCATTGTTGACAAGTGGAATAAGGGTGAATATAAATATTTAAAATTGTTTTAATTTGGAACGATTTCGGTGGATGAAAATATACATCTCTCATTTAAAATTGTATAGAAACAGAAAGAAAATCAATAATTTCTTTAAATTACAACAATCAATGGTCAACGTCAAAAATTCGTTGATCGAACAATCGTATAAACTATTTTCGTATCGAATGTGAGAACTTTTCCGTACACTTATAGATTTAGCACAATTGATAATTTTTGATGTCATTTTGTGCAGTCGATTTAAGCAGCTGAATGCGCAAGTAATTCAATTACAAAATATTATTCCGCTCTGTTGTAAAATTCCAGTGTTTATTTTTTATCTTTAATGTTTTTCTTGTTAATAAAAATTGAAAATTGCACCATCTTGTCCTAGTAAATTTGTGTATTATATTTTAAAAACCCCAACTGGGTGGGTTTTTTCAAATAAAATGCCCAATAAAGCCCAGTGGGTTTTTTTTTTTGGGTTACCCAGTGGTTAGCCAACTCTGGTTAACGTGCTTGCCACAGATCTCCTGCAGATTTACTGGTTTGTTCTGTAAATAGATTCAGTTTAACTCGACTCGACTCGATTTGAGAAAGCGAATGCCCCCTAATAGTTAAATTTTTACACTCTATTTTGTAGATTCTTATTTTTAGAGTTTAATAAAATATCTTATCTAAAAGTGATTTTCAATTGAATACAATAGTTTCTGCCAAGATGATCAAGATAAAAACGCTGAACCTGGATTACCGAAAGGACGAATGATTATTACAAGTTTCCTTGTACTCGGGGATCTCCCCGACGTCGCATATATGGAATTTCAACCTGTTATTAGATATTCAATAAGCTTTGGTCGGCTTTACGGTATTGACAACGAATTATAGTAAAGTTTTCGTGGTATCACAAATATGCAGAAGGTATAAAAATAAGTTCGACGACAGCCTTAACTCACTTAAGTCAACACTTATAAAATTTGTTACTTCTACCAATAAAGCGCAACAAGCCCCGGACGACTTCGTTTAAGTTTTTCCTTGCTAGGCTTATATTGGGATTCCAACAGTGTTTTTAAAAGTTTCTTAAAACATTTATTAATTTCAGAAGAAGTAAATATTTTCGGGACTATGTAAAGTTACGTCTTTATGACTTTAACTCACCAAGACGCAGAAGAACTACATTCAACGCGATTTTGCTCAGCAGAACGATTTTTTATAGACATATTTAATAATAAATTCTCGGAGACACTGTCCATAACGGAACGGCTCCTACAAGAATAAAAAACAAAAAA
The DNA here is from genome assembly GCA_956483585.1 of Gymnocheta viridis. Taxonomy (NCBI): domain Eukaryota; kingdom Metazoa; phylum Arthropoda; class Insecta; order Diptera; family Tachinidae; genus Gymnocheta; species Gymnocheta viridis. The sequence goes on along the minus strand of OY101444.1, from coordinate 77,557,114 downwards.
ATAGTTTTTCAATTTAAAATAACATATGGATGGTTACTCATTATATTTACATAGCAGTTGAAGATACGCCATCAGTGTTTGTAGCTGCAGGCTGTTCAGTTTCTTTTTCATGTACTTCTAAGTCGGCCTTTTCGCATTGGGGCACACTGGAGTCTTGATCATTTAAAGAGTCGTGCTCTAAAGCTGAAGATTCTTCTATAATTGGGGTACCATTGCGGGCAGCATCACTTCCCGTAATAATGGTAATACGTTCACATTTACCATATAGATCGAAGACGGGATAGACATGATTTGAAAGACCAGCTGTCAAATCTTCCAAATTAACAGAACCAACCATAATAACTAGACGACAACGATATTATTGATTGATATTTTTATTTGAAGCAAACTATAAGAAATATGTACTTACTTAACATGCCAGCATGTGTTAAAGTCATAGTTATGACAGTCCCTGGTTGTATATGTTCCAAAGCTTCGCCATACTTAGAGGCTATTTTTTGGCCATTTATATTAATATAATCATGTGTGGCCACCCAACAAGGACGTTTACACTGTATAATGGACGGCGGTAGAGCTGAAGAGTTTGTTTGATTGGGACATTGTGACACCACACCCAAACCTATTGTGCCCTTCCATTTCGTATTTATAGCATCAATTTTTATCTAAATCAAATTAAACATAAATGAATAAATTTTACATTATTTATTTACTTTATACTTACGCTTATACTTTCACCTTTGCATAGAGGTTTTGTAACATAAACCAAAGCATTATTATACGATTGTGTACGCATGGCCGATCTATGATCTTCCAATAAACGTATATTTTTGCCATAATAGTCAGAAAACTCATATACTAAAGCTTCCGAATCAATTGATTCTAACATAGAATCTTGCTTGTTTAACGGGTCCGCTCCAAATTCTAAAGAGTCTTGTAAACGTAAACTAAACGGCCTTAGAGGGGAAGTGGGTCCCTGTGATGATATGACTTGTACAGCCATGGTCGAACCTTGTAATTCTACAACTACATAAACATCCTAGAATGTATAAAACAAAAATTAAATCATTATACTACACGAAATAATTTGTTTTGTTTCGCTTACATTTGGTACATTTTGAAATTGTATATTCATATCCTCTGAATTCAGCAGTATTCTTAAAGTTCTAGTTGGTGTCAATTCCAATGATATGCGATCGCCCACACGTAACCATTCAAGGGATGTCATTGATCTTTGCAAAAGTGTTGAGTTATAACGAACCTCATTACCAGATACATACCACACATTGGCGGGTATACGCTTAATACTCAACGGTATATTCTTACGCACATTATCATCGGAGAGATTGAGATCGGTAATGCCGACGTTGAGACAACCTATATGGAAAATATTCTCAATTACTTATGTGGATTAGTCCTTGAAACTTTGACCTGATTTGAAAGATGACTTTTTTTAATCGAAAGTTATTTAAAAAATTGCTTGAACTCATTAATTCACAATCTAAATTTATATTATTTTATTAAGAAGGGAATACAGACAAATCTAATTAAATCTGACAACACTAAAACAAAACGTAGCATAATTCTGTTTTCGAAGGCCGCAACACTCTCTCACCAACGCTCTTGTGCTTGCTTTTAAGATCTGATAAAGAATACATATGTGTTACAAGTTTGTATATGTGTCTCTGTATATGGCATCGTGGGTCCCAACGACTGTACCGCTGTCAAATTATTATTCCACTTTTTAGTTGGCTGCAAGTTGATTGGAATATCAAGTGCATATTTATCTAAATGATTTAATTATAAAGAACGTAACACTTTTATTATTTCTTCGTATTCATTTTATAATATTAAGAAATGTTCGAATTGGTGTTAAACAATAGAAAGGAAATTAAATCTGAAAAAAAATCTGTCTATTTCCAATATGTAAAAGCTTCAGGCAAGAACAAAACAGAATTAAAAAAATTTCCGGCAAAAAATGTCGCATATGTGAAAGGGGACTTACGTAAAATAGTTTGATTATGTCGAAATTCGACCGCCAGTTTAACGTATGCTTAGTTTGGTTGCATTTATTTAAGGAGAAAAAATTACCTAATTACTTACTCCCTTCCCCATGGATAAAACAATAAGCAAAATAAAATTGCATACAAACAAACACGCACATTTATAAAAAAAATCTTATTACTCATATACATATGTATGTATGTATGTAGGTACTCTTAAACAGTATCATTACTCTCATTGCTTTTTTATGTTCCCTGAAGGAAACCTGGGAGCATGTGTCCCCAAGTCACCACTTCTGTCTACTATTTTGGTGATTATTTGGCGACTATTTGGCGTCATTGTCACTATAAGAAAACTTTAAAAACACTGAAATGAATTAGTACTTTATTTTTAGTACCTATATTTTTCAAACGACTGTTATGGATTAGCGCCACTTAGTCTTTTAAAGTTAATAAAACTTACATTTTCATTATCGACATCTACTTCAGAGAAGTACGCAAATTGTAGACTAGAATTACTAAAACGTACTAGTGAATCACTGGTTCTAATGTCTACATATGGTCCCAAAAGAACTACTTAGTCAATAGTACCAATGTCAGTAGTGGATTTTCAATGACACGCACATGTTAAATGTCTATAGTAAATAGCATTGTCTGGGGTATTATAAATCACTAGTACCGCTGACTGTGTCAATAGTAAGTCAGTACAGTTTCACTTTTGACATTTCCTGCAGGGTTTTTACTTGAATCAATACTCACGTAAGTGAATGCGTATACGTGTGTATTTTTAGCATTTGTAGTGGTGTCAAATTCATAAGCCTTTTATTCCTTTAATACTGAACCAATTTAAATAATATATAGTCGGGTAACTAAAGCTCAACAATGTTTACCATTTCATAAAAGAATGAAGAAAATCGGTTGACAAACAAAGGAGAAAAAGGATCTAAAAATTTGTCTTTACCTATTTTTATATAGATAACGCGCTCAAGGAGTTGATATGTTTAACAACTTACAGCCACCTGGGGTAGATTAGGTGCAGAGGCTGCCAGACATTTTGGAGGTGACTCACATGTGTTGCCTGATGTGAATGTGGAGAATACAAAATCTAATCGATATGTTCCCCTTAGTTTCAGTGCTAAGCCTTCGGGTTTAAAAATTTTTATACTGCTGTCTGATATTTCTGCTGAATCCTCTACCAGCGGACTGCCAACGAATCCGACTTTTTGCCAGAGAGCAGGGCAGGACAGATTAAAAACAAACACAAGAACGTTGGTTCAAGGGTATTGCGGGTTTCGAAAACTATATGCAGTTATGTTCTGATTTAGTTTTGTCAGAAATAATTGGCTTTCGATTGGGGATGCATCCAATACCGATAGCGAAATATCGGCGATACTTCAGGTTTTCCTATTTTGCTATAATATTAGATAATCCGATGAGCCTCTGAACATCCTAATCCGTAGTTCTGTTAAAGAACAAGTTGATAGATACCTACGCTCTCTTAATAGATCTAGAGATCCGCTTGTTTGCTGGGGCAATTACGTCTCATACTCAGTTCACATTACGCAACTATTTTCACTGCAATTTTTCTCTTGTCTTCTTTAAAGTTGAATTTGCATTTACATTGTGAAATCGTCTTTCTCCGCAAAAACTGAGACAAACATCTTAATAATATAAATTTAAAACACTAATAATTTCTTACGCAATAATTTTGTATAATAATAAAAAAATAATCTGGTTAGTTAATTTTAAATAGAGTTCTAATTCAATACGAGTATCGGTATCATCTATATTTTTTAGGAATATTCGTATCATATCGGCAAAATAGCTTATCGATGCATATCCATATTCCATGGATTTTTTTAGTTTGTAATGACGGATTTCGCTATCTAATAATATAAGCACGTAGATTTAATAACTTCCAATTAACTAATTATGTGAAAATAATTAAAAATTATAATTTTTTTCATGCAAAAGTAAATTATAAAAATAGTCAATGTTTAAATCTATTTTTTTTTCTTTTGTGCAACAACTTACCCGCAAACAAAGGATTATATGAAATAAGCTTTATTTCGAATGGTGAACCTACACTTAGAGGATGCTCTGAGAATACTACACATCTGGATAAAGCTGCCGATGTCCCCGTTAAACGTGAAGCCGCAGTCCAATTTTGTGTTAGCGTAACATTACCCGATATGCAAGTCCAGCGATGTTTGGTTTCCAATGTAGCCGGTTGTATAACCGACGTAGCTTGACAACTTTGAGAGTTCTCGCTAGTAGCATATGGTGCACGCATATCAGCCGCCGGCGATTGGGTTAGGGAAACTTGTGCACATTGGCCATACAAATCAATCACCGCCCAAACATTGGGTGAGTGACACTCACACGCAGGTCCCTGATCGACACCATCAATGAAGAAATGTATAAAGTCACCGTTGCGCATAACACCAACCCTCGCACCGACGCCTAAAGTTTCAAGATTAACCAACACATTTGAACGAAGTTTTTTACGATTCTGGAAAAAGACGGGACCACACAATATAATAGTATCGCTAGCATCCATTTCGGTGGCATACGCTGCAAGTTGTATATCCTCGGGACGAGAGCCGGTTACCCCAATTTCAATGTTGCCCGACCAATGTCGAACCATGGTCTCAAGTACAACCTCGAATAATTCTCGCTGTCGTAAGGGGCGGTTACTAAACACTATGGCCTCATTAAATTCAGCCAAAGAGTTGGGACGTGAAGCAGTTAAACCGCTGTTCGAAATGCTGGCATTTTTGCCATGTATCGTATGAAATCTTAAAGGAGTCTCACTATATAAAGTAGTGTTTGAGATAGTAGAATTGCCCGTATCAGGACTATTACACTCGGAAGTATCGACAATGGAAGCCTGGGCAGCCTGGCCATACAAATCGATAACACCATAAATACGGTCGGGTACTTTGGAGGCAGCAGGACCTTGATCAACACCATTAACAAAGAAATGTAAGGTGCCATCGTCTTTGCGCACGACGCCCACACGATCACCCACCTGCAGGCGATCCAAGTTTTCGCCATACTTCTCAATAACTGTTATGCCATTATGCATAACACCATTGCCGGTCATCATCCAAGTACCATCTCTAACAATAAAAAAATAATAATGCTCGTCAATAAGAGTCATATCCTTTTCAATCTAACATTACCTAACATTGGTCATGGTAAATGGAAAATCCAACTCTTCGGCACTATGAGTGGTAACGCCCATTTCCACGGAACCGGCCCATTTAGTTACCACACGTTCCAAACGCACTTGAAATAATTCATTGGGCCTTAAAGGTCTTCTTGTCAACACTACACCATTATTGAAGTCATCAGAAGCACTAAATTCAGAATAAATATGTATGTATGTACATGCATATGTATGCATACATGTACATCAGGGGGCAAATTACGATATTCGATATTGAACAAAATCCCATGCAAAATTTTTTGAATTTGTATGGAAATTTCGTTCGATATCGAATGCCGTAATTTGCCCCCTGTATGTTCTAACATATGTAAACTAACATTCAATTTGTAAAGGTCTTACTTTGGTCTTAAGGCCGTTCTTCCAGAGTGGGTTACGCACGCATGCGAACCACACAAAGGATGAAATGTTAAGCGATCATCGTTACGTGGATTGCCCGCAGTAGCGGTAAGGGCAGAATCTGCCATTGCAGCTGCTTCACTTTCTGGACTTAATAAGCTCAACACCGGTGTCGGACCCACCGAGTTTCCCATAATATTACCATTTGCAAGGGTATTCCCTAAGCCGCCAATGGCGGTCGCAGCATTGGAAGAAATTAAATTGTTGCGCCTCGTCACTAAATTCTGTTGCTCTCTTTCATCTCTATCTACAATCGTAACCTTTATGGTCATGCCATACAAATCTATTACACCCCATAGTGTGGAAGCTACTCTTGTCGCTGCCACTCCTTGATCTTGACCATTGATGTAGTAATGTAAATTACCGTTTAATTTACGCATCATACCAACACGATCCCCCTCACGCAATTCATCCAAATTAAATTCTCCATACTGACGACGTGTTCCCTTACCATTGGTCAGAATACCACATCCTGACATCATGATAGTACCCGAACGCATATTGGTCATGGTAGCCGGAAAATGTAATACATTTGGATTATGTGTTGTTACACCCACTTCTATAGAACCAGACCACTTGTCTACCAATTTATCGATACGTATCTCAAAGAGTTCATTGTCTTTTAGCGGTCGGTGGGTCATGACCACACCATTATTAAACTCATCCAAGGGACGACGTCTTTCAGCCGAACGACAATTCGGCGACAATTTTACTAAAGAACCGCAACGTGTATGAAATCGTAAACGATCGTTCATATCATAATAATCGCCCACCGAAGAAGATATTGAAGATGTTGTTGTACCTGCATTTGTTAAAGGCAAACTACAAAATCCGGATGTGGGTAGAGAGGAGAGGACAGCTGCTGCCGCTAGAGAACTCATGGATTCGGAATGACTATTAGTAGAGTGGGGATTAAATGAGCTGCTAACAGTGACATCTACACTCATAGGAACATCGATGCTTTGTACTACCTGTTGGGAATGTTGAGATGATAATGTATCGAAAAAATCCTGCAAAAGAAAAATAATTTATAAGGATTTATAAGGAAGATATGTATTTATAAGAAGAAGTTATTGAAAATTAATTTAAACAATCCATATGAGTGCTCTAGACTTTTTTAATACATACTCGCATAGCAAAGCGTTGGTGATATCTCTGAAAAACTAAAGATCGGTTTGTTTTTGACTATCGATGACCATTAATAAGCTGAACGGTGTTTAAAAAAATATTTTCTTCAGTTCTGATTACATCATTTTTGATTTTACAGATATTTTGATCACTACTAGATCCAAGGTATTTTGCGAAACATCATAAAACAAACAAAGCTCTAATTCCACATTCAGTCGATCCGTCCAAAACACTTTCAACCGTACTCATAATGAAAAGTTATACCAAAGACTATAAATATACTCGTATATTAATAAGTACATTGACTACATTCTAAACTTATACATTGCATTATATATATTCAAACAATCATCATCGGCATATGTACGAGGGCGGATTGATATTGAAGCTACCTAGCGCTAGATGGTAGCACAAACGTCTTCTGTCAAACGTCAGCTTTTAAAATTTCACCCAAATTCATCGATTAGTTTATTTGTTGTAGTCGTTTGAAGTAAGCAACTTTTGTGTTTCTTGAAAAATGGAAAAAAGTGAATTTCGTGCAGTGATTAAACACTATTATTTGAAAGGGAAAACGGCGAAAGAGATAAAAGAAGAGCTCGATAAACATTACGGTGAGTCTGCTCCGTCAGATTACATGGTAAAATATTGGATTGCTGAATTTAAATGCGGCCGAACAAGCACTGCAACAATATCATCAACAGGAAGGCCAAAAGAGGTGGTTACTGAAGAAAATATCAAGAAAATCCTCGATATCGTTATGAATGATCGCCGAGTCAAGTTACGTGAGATTGTTGAAATGGTAAACATATCATATAAATGCGTGTTCAACATTTTGCATATGAAAAAGCATAAACGTGTGACGTGTGCAGTCTCAATGGCAAAGCTCTATGAATTGGGCTACGAAATGGTACCTCATCCGCCATATTCTCTGGATTAAGCCCCTAGTGACTACTTCCTATTTCCAAACCTAAAGAAATGGCTCGCTGGAGAGAGATTTAGCTCCAATGATGAAATTATTGACCAAACAAAGCCTATTTTAAGGACCTCGAAAAATCCTATTTTTTTGGAAGGGATACAAAAACTGGCGAAACATTGGACTAAGTGTATTGAGCTAAAAAGAGACTATGTTGAGAAATGAATGGTTTTTGAAAAAAAAAAAATTTCCTACTTAGGTAGCTTCAATATCAATCCGCCCTCGTACATCGAATAAAAATATACATAGGTATTTTCTAACGAGCGCACAGCGGGTATGTATTAGGGGGTAATATCTAATTTTCGGCATGATGTAACGAAGGTGGAGCCTGTAAGGATTCCGAGCGGGAGTTGAGGCGATGCTGGATAACATAGCCCTAGGCGACGAGCAGAGCACGGTGAGTGTTCGACGGTGACGGTTCTTCATTTTTCTCTTTCGATTTTTTTTTTATTTCTTTTTTGCAGATTCACTTCATTCCTGACATATTTCCGGGTTCCCAAAAAGTGAGACTTCCAGAATAAACAATGCTGGCATTAAATGTTTCTTTATTATTTTATTCGTGGACGTATTGGTAAACAGGCTGATTGGAAAAGACACTCCCCGTAACAGCGGAGCAAAGCGCCATAACGCCAGCGTCGCCAACAGTATGGCAATAACATCAACAGCAGGTGGGATTTATTTAAAATGCAATGCACGAATAACAAAACTCACAGGTACACAACAACCACACCATACATATAATATTATTTTATAACAGCATCCAACATGGATGCTGTTTCTGATAGCTAAACTTAATTCGGTATCATGGCACAGTACTCTATAATGTCTATCAATTGTAAATTTAAGTTCGCAAATCAGTTAGAATTTTTTATCGTGGCTAGCTTTAAGATATTGCAATGGAACATTAAAGGTTTCATAAAGAATTTCAGTGAACTACAGCTTTATTATCCATTCAGGAAACTCATTGCAAATACACCTTTAATCCAATACTTCCTAAAGGCTACTCTACCAATTTTTAAAACTGTCTATTAAATACTACATCTAAACAAGGAATAGGTTATTTTTTGAACCTATTCAGCCTTAATCCAAATGTGGTATACCCGTCTCCAGCAAACATATTTTACTTGATTGCACACAATACCAGGATACTAGGAATAATATCTTTGAATCCGACAATCCGATGGAACTACTTGAATTCCCAGAACAGGAGAATATTTAGAAGATTTTTGATTTTATTAAACATCTTCAAGTTATCATTTAAATTAAGAAAGTTTTTGTATTTTAAAATTATGATTTAATACTGCCTTTTAGTTGTAAGTAACTTATATCATTTAAGACAAGAGTCAATAGCCAGTGCAGCTAGTGCTCTTCTCTTTGTTTAATATTAGATTTATAATTTATTATAAATTCTAATAAAGTATAAAATAATAATAATAATATATTGGAAAACTTTTTAAAGTGCGTTGCGAAAGAGGAAACAAAAAGAAACTTACTTTCCATAATTAAAAAAATACAATATGAACGACCACAACTCAGATCTGTGAAATACATACATATGTTACTTTTTACTTCTGAATGATATTAATAAGTTCTTTAACTTCATCATTCGGCAACAGTGCCTTGAGTTGTTAACAGCGTGTGTTTTGTCTCGCGCATATTAAAAAGCTCTTAAGATGAAGGAAATTTTTGGGGTAATTGTCCCAAATACAAGATGCCCAAAAGAAATGACGGGACTGTACCTAGCAATAGATTACATCTGCTGTCCGAAGATGATTGCAACATTTCTAAAGTTTTTAAGAGGTTTTTAGGACAAGTTTTCCCCAAGATAGTGTTATTGTGTTATTTATATTTTTTGTTATTCAATTACTAAAATGACCTGTTGTAGTACGTTTAAAATCTCAGAAAATTGTACTTTATTTAGCTTATAAGATTTTTAAATAAAAATTTACCCTTTTAAAACAAAAAAAGTTGATATTAAATTTATATTAATCGAGATTGCCTCGATATCTTTTTTCAAAGATTTAAAAAACTTTTGTTTGTTGAGGGTTTTTAGCTAGTCTATATACATGCATTTCATTGAAACATTTAAAAATTAGGTTTAAGGTCTACTGATGATTTGGCTTTAGCACCAATGAAATACATGTATTTAGACTAGCTAAAAACCCTCACCAAACAAGTTTTTTAAATCTTTACAAAAAAAGTTGTTTAACTTAAATAATATTTAAATACATAAAAACTTACCCCACCACCACTTCCGTCAACCGGGCAAATAGAGACTTGAATGCATCTGCCATATAAATCCACTAACGCCCACAAAGGATTCGGCATATTACGTGCTGCAACTCCTTGTGATTCACCATTAACATAGAAAATCAACTCATTATTGGAAGTTCGCATAACACCAACTCGATCGTTCTCATTTAAGATCTCCAAATCGGTACCATAAGGTTCTGTCACATAGGAAACGGTAAATCGAATTCAATTACAATCGAAAATATATTTTTTGTTATCGACTATGTATGCGATTTTATAATGAAATCTATTATTGGACTTTTAAACTCTATTTTTTATATAATTTAATTAATTTAATTTAGCTCTAAATTTTGATTTATATATATACTACATATGTACATACATATATGGCCTAATTCAGTAAATGGAATTCAAGCGTTCACTCAAGGCGTATTTAAGTTAAATACACCTTGCGTTCACTCAAAATTTTTATGAAATTTAGTTTAAAAAAATGTCAAAACTGAGTGTTTTTCATACAATTTGCACAAATATGTTTTAGTTCATTTCGTGAATCAAGAGGATAATAACTATTAAACAACAATATCCAATATAATTACAATTTATTTAATGCTCGACAAATCGAGTTTTAAATGAAATGTCTGTAGCTTTATTGGTTAAATGTATTAGTTTCAGAATGCGTTTTCTAGTGAATTTTTATGGTTTAATTTTAATTTGAGCTTGCTCAAATAGAATTTGTTGTTTAAACGTACAAAGAAAGGAAAGAACTGAACAAATTGAGAGTACAGGCAAGTCAGTACTTTACGTTCTTTTTTCCTCTCTTCTATAAACACAAATCTTGTCCAAGAAAACTGTTCATGTTATCAAACCAGAGACTTAAAAATTTGCAACTTTTGCTCTATTCTTTATTTATTTTCGTGTGGAAAATAAATCGAATTTAAAATAGTCGATTTTAAGGCCCTATTAATAGATTTTGGAAAATCTAATAAAAAAAAGTTGATCGTAAAATCGATTCGATTGTTTACCATCGGCTACTATCAAAGACAAGCCATCTTTGCGCACATCAAGGCCAGACGTTACCCAAGTACCATTACGCATCACTGTCGCACAAGAAGGTAGATCTAATTTTTCTGGCGATTCAGACGTAACTCCGATTTCTATACTACCACCCCAACAATGATTCTGCAAAAAAGTGGCATGAGAAATCAATGAGCGCCATAAATAACCTTTGTTTTTAAGGAACAATCCACGTACCTTTTTCTCTATAACTACTTCAAACAAAACATCATCTAATAATGGCTCTGCACTAAATACCAATGCATGACTGAAGTCCCTGGCAGAGCGTGTGGCTGTGCGATTTCCATTTGACAAAGTTATACGGCGACCACAACGTTGGTGGAACGTTTGTGAGAGTTGTAAATTAACATTAATAGCATTAATTCCTCCACCAGCACTGTTACCTCCTATATTAGTTGTTCCACCAGTAGCCATGGATCCTTTTAAAAATGTATACATATGTACATAATTATTCTGTTTCTCATGTATTAAAATTTTCTTATTATTTTTTTCTTTTTTGCATAAAATCACCTTTAAATTGTGTTAATTTCAAATGAATGTTGTATTCACTATGAAATTTTCTTTCTTTCAAATGTGAAAATTTTTCTTGTAATATTTTTTCATTAGACGTTTTCGCCCAGAGATCCAATTCGCCAAAAAACTGTCGCGGCGGTGGCTAAGCAAAAAAATTATCGGCGGTTGCTTAAAGTCGGCTGAAGCCGAAGATTTCTTATTTATTTTTTACGGCTGCGTATTATTTATAATTTGCAATTTTTCTTTTAGTTTCATAAACGTAAACATAAGTTTGTTATTGTAAACAATTGTAGTTTAGAAATTCTGTTTAGAATGAAGATTAAAAACAAAGCTGTCAAAAACATTTACTCCCAGGGCTGTATTTGTGCATGAACAGTGAAGAGAAATTGTTGCTAATGAAAAATTTAAAGGTGGCCGAAGCTATCAAGTACTATTTCTTCATCAACATAAATAGCATGATTTAAAATTCAAGTGCTAAGAATGCTTCAAAATCTACACGTACATCACATATTCATATGAATGAATTGATGGATTTCAAATTATTAATCTATACTGCGATATGGATCGCAGTCCATCAATGCTAAATGTACAACAAATATTGAGATTGATCGCGATCCAGTATCGCGATATTTATTGAGCGTTTTGCATTCAATATTGATGGATCGCTTACGATTTTTATATACAGGAAATAGATCATAATCTTTCTTAGATGACGTATGTGAAAACATACTAAACTTTTGCACAATCATAACGAATTAACAATAAACAACAATAAAAATACTGTTGTTGCTGCGGCGATGCCAATTATAAATGAATTCAGCTTATAAAGGGTGTTTTTTTAAGCCCGATAGAACTTGAAATTGTAAAAAATAACACAAAAAATTAAATTGTAATCAAAATTTTTTTTTATTCGAAAGATCAATACGTGACATTAACATTTGAAAATGATTTCGGGCATATGGGCACCGCGGCTGTTCTTGACGAAGCGCATTCTGGACGTCCAATTTTGGGCCACTTTTTCGAGCACTGCTGGCCGTATGTCACGAATAACACGAACAATGCTGGCCTCCAAGGCGTCAATTGTTGCTGGTTTATCAGCATAAACCAGTGACTCCACGTAGCCCCACAGGAAATAATCGAGAGGTGTCAAATCGCACGACCTTGGAGGCCAATTGACAGGTCCATTTCTCGAAATCAACTTATCGCCAAATTTTGATTTCAATAAGTCGATGGTTGCGTTCGCCGTATGGCACGTAGCGCGATCCTGTTGAAACCACATCTCCTCCGGATCAATGTCATCCATATTTTCAAACAAAAAATCATTGATCATGGTGCGGTAACGATCTCCATTGACCGTAACGCGAGCTCCGGCCTCATTTTTGAAGAAATAAGGTCCGATGATGCCACCAGCGTGAAAACCGCACCAAACGGTGCATTTTTCTGCATGTAATGGAGTCTGTAGGGTCTCTTGTGGATTGGTCTCACTCCATATGCGGCAATTTTGCTTATTAACAAACCCGTTAAGCCTAAAATGCGCCTCATCGCTGAACACAATTTTGCGATAAAACAACAAACAAAATCGACGACTGATTTTCAAAGTAAATTTGGATAATTTCGTAGCGTTGTTCAAGCGTGAGTCTATTCATGATGATTTGTCAGAGTATACTGAAACAAATAAAAAAAAATGTTTCATCAAAATTTAATTTTTTGTGTTACTTTTTACAATTTAAAGTTCTATCTAGCTTAAAAAAACACCCTATATATATGACCCAACTTCTTTTGACGTTAAATATGCACTTACAACAAAATTCTTTTTACTGCCGCCTCGTTGCCACCAGTAAAATGATTCGGTCATGACTAACTCAACTGTCATATATTATTATTTATAGAAACAAAAATGGATATGGAAGGTATTTGGATATTATTATTGCAATGTATTATGCATATGTACATATGTATATAACATTTCAAAATTACAGACGAAATGATAGAAGAACATTTAGATGAGGAATATCAGAACATTGAAATTGGCGGACAGTTTGCAGAAATTGAAAACCAAATTGAGCAATTGGAGCAGAAAAAATTGGCTATCACTTACAACAAAGAACTTCATGGCAAACTGGAGAAGGCAATTGCTTTACTGAGATTACATGTTCAAAATTATCAACACATTATAATATTCAACAGACGTAGAGCCAGACAACGGTTGCGAAGGAGACAATGCACATTGAGAAATTTTTTCCTACAATCTCTAATGGAAATGCAAATAAGATTTGTTGAAATGCTACCATTAGCTGTAGAACCTAGATCAGTAGTAGACGCCAATATAAGCAACCCTCAGCGTGAGGAAAAAGATTCCGCTTATTGTAATTTGGGTAAGGAGAGCGTTAAGAAGGAAACTTCTACCTTAAGTTTTTACAACGACATAGTTTTAAATTTTACCAATGACCAATGGCTCGATACTTTTCATATGTCAAGGAATATTTTTGAACTTATATGTACTAGACTTAAGGCATCATTGGACAATATAAATATGGATTTAGAAAACTGGATAGCAATGTGCATTTATATGTTTGCTTCTGGAAGCAAATTTTGCTCCGTTGCAATGCTTTTTAATGTGGAAAAGAAATTCGTGCGGCAGTCATTATTCAAGTTTTCCGAATGTTTGCTAAACGAATTTTCAGAAAAAATGTCTATGCCTAATAGAAAATGCGATTTGGAGACCATAGCTAATGGTTTTTATAAAGCATCAAACATGATGCCATGTGTAGCTGGTGTATTAAGTCTTTTTAAAGTGCCAAATGTTTGTGATTGTGGTCATTATAATAACTGTGGATCGGAAAGCATCAAAGTTCAAGTATGTATTGACAATAGTTTATTGTTTCGTAAAGTTGAAACAACAAGTCATAAGCCCACTATGTTCCTGAGATCTCCAAACGAAATTAGCCTATATACGAAAAAATTCACTCGAAATTGTGAAGTACCGTATTTTATAGTCGCTCCCGATAATTATCCCTTACGCAATTGGCTTATGCAAAAATACGAGTATCCTTCTGAACCTTGGGAATACAAATTTAATAAGTCATGTGGCAGTTTAAACATATATAGAGAAGTTTCTTTGAAGAGGTTATTTGGTCGGTGGCATATACTTGACTTAAGTGAATGCATATTACCTGAGTCAAAGAGCTTTATTATAAAAGCTTGTTGTCTTTTGCATAATATCCTAGAAGAAAATAAGGAAGAGTTTTCATTAGAGTGGTCTAAAAATTTTAATCCTTCAAAATACGATTGTAAATTAACTACAGCAGTAACACAATACTTTAACGATTCAAGAAAGGCAATAGAAAAAAGAAATATTATTGCAAAATTTATGTATTCAACAAATATGGATAATAAATAAAAATATACAAATTTATTAAAAATAAAATTCCACAAGAAGTTTTAAACACAATTAATAATGCAGATCTTTATTTATTGTTTTCAGCAATATCCCATTAAATCAAGGGACATCATAACTATATCGAAACGATATAATCTAGATGAGAAAAAGTACCATAAATGATAATAGTTTTCGAATAACAAGTGATAGTTTTCGTACTTTCCCTTCGTTATGCAATCGTTTTTCCAAATAAATATTTCTAATTTTCTTTAGAAATACCCTTTTAAACTAAAAATTTTTCAAATCTTTGAGCTAATTGAAAAAAAATCTATAATATATAATTGACAATATCGTTACGAAGGTCTACTGTGGTGCTATAAGAAATCGATGAAGTGGTAACGTTTTCGAAATTATATCGTTCTTTGATTTATTGAAACATTTTATCTGAGCATACATATATCAAGTTCAAATAAAACATAAAATTTTTGCTAATTGATTGAAAATTAACGATCACTGAAACGAACGATTTAGCAGACCTCTACATTCAATGTCGTTTTCAACTAGCTTCAAGTACAAACACAAAAACAGCCTCAATTTTAATATAAATAATATATATTTTTATTTCACATCTTTAGAAAATGTACAAAATATTTTTAAAAACAAATTAGTACAAACGTTGGGGTGGTCCCATAGATGATTTGATGTGTAGAGAACGGACGTTCTGCCAGTTCTTCTTCAATAAAGATACCAAGAAATTGATAGACAAATGAATGTTTTGCACTAATTCGTCTTGTTTCATACCAACGTGACCAACAGCGACAGACAAACACAAGACTTTCTTCATTTGGAACTTGATGGTGGATTTAACCTCTTCAATCTTTGCCATCATAGACTCTTGGTGAGACAAAAGACCAGGGAATTTACCAGCCTTGTTCAAACCGGGACCCAATAGACGGGGAATTTGTTTAATCAATGATTCAGAAGCCAAGAAAGCATCGTAAGATTTCGCCAATTTCTTGACCAACTTTTTGTTCTTGTTCAACTTCTTCAAAGCTTCGGCATCCATACACTCAACGCCATTAGCAGCGGCCTCGTCGCAATGCTGTTGATCACCCAAGACGCAGACCTTCATTTTTGGTCGGGGGATGTGCTTCAATCTGAAACAATTATCGTAAAACTTATTAATTGAAGCGAAATTATATAATTTAAAGGTTAAGTAAATTATTTGGATGATGCTTATTCAGTAGTATTTCCACAAGATAACAAAAAGTTTTTCGTGAATTAATAGTATCATTATAAACATCACTCAAATTGGTATCTTTTAAGCATAAATCAACGTTCAACAATAAAACAAACTCCTTCTGTAGAAAATTCAAATTATTTACAGAAGTGTCCGTTTTAAAGATAAACAATTAAAATATTCTCCTTAGGATTCTTTGTATGTAAAACTTACACAAAATCCCTCTTTGTTTTTTGCAGGAGGGAATAGCAAGTTTTTAAGATGCATTTAAAAAATAAGGGGGTCAGCTTTTCTCAAGTCAGTTTAAAACCGAAAAGAAATTAGCCTACTCAATTTGATTTTAAGACCCTGAGCGAAGGTCCGTCAAGTGTAAACACACTTGACTGCCTGTAGAGAATCAAAACCCCAAAGATGCATAAAAATACACCTCTCAAGTTTCTCATCTCACACAGGTAAAAATTCAACATACTTGACAGTGCCAGAGAAACGCTTATCCTTTTGGGGATCGTAGTTCTTCAAACCGATTTGTAGTTCGACGGTTTCCAAGAAACCACGCTTCTTTTTCAAGGAAGATTCCAGAACGCCATTTACGCTCTCGTAAAGAGTATCACGTGAAACTTTCGACCTGCAACACAAGGAAAGAAACGAATTATATTAATATCAGACTGTTAACAATGACATGTTCGTAGCATTTCCATTATGTACAATGTTGTAAAGACTTTTGATTTAATTAAAAACTTATATAACGAGTTAATAATTTGACAAACAAAAATTTTTATAAATTTATTTAGCAATTATTTCCAAACTTAAGATGAACATTGAAAACTCCATAAAGCTGGTTTATAATTGCCATAGCAAACAAAATATTGAATACAATAATTTCACACTTAAATAATTAATTGAAAAACTAATATATTTGGGAAATTATTCAAAGGATGTTCAAAATAATTCAAGATTTTAATTTGTTACACAAAAAAGAACTTACGCCATGACCACCTTCGGCAAAAGCAAAAACAGAAAAGAGTGAAGTCAAACTTTTGACATGCAAATTGACATCAGCTTAATCATAGTTGTATGAAGCAGTACTAGTAGCCACAAGGCTGCTCTAATTGGGATTCTCCAACTGCAATAAATCCGGAAATAATTATGAATTCAACTGTAATATTCACATATATTTGTACACGTATTGCGGAAATATGTATAATTTTTAAATGGCAAATTTCAAAAAACCTTATGTATTTATTCACAGCTAGACGTCCGTAAACGGTCTTTTATAATATGTTACCAAGTTTAAGCTCACTATAACTCAGCGCTTACACCTGACCGGTTATGATGAATGCTTTTTGTTGGATATTTTTTATGAATGTCCAGTACACACGCGCAATAAACTTGGATATTTTTACGTACTAAACTATCCAATTTTATTTCTCTACCACGTCATGCTCACGTGTGAGCCGCAGGAACATTTAATTGTATTACACCGGAATATAATTGATCAAACTTATTTTCAAGGTATAACGTTTAACAGATACCGTAAAATATGATTGTGATTTCAATGAGATTTGTTTATTTGCGCAAATTACATAAAAGAATATCTTGCTTGTAATTACAGTTGAACCTCGGTTATCCGGGCCTCTATTAACCGGGTACATCTATTAACCGGCATGCTCCCAGCTTTGTTTTACAACCTCTATTATCCGCTTTTTACCTTTATCATTCCTGCTTTTTTTACACCTCTATTATCCGTGCTTTACCTCTATTATCCGTGCAAGAAAATTTTTCCCAGTTAATTATTTAGACGCAGAATTATAATTCGGTGATTCCCATTTTTCGTTATGATTATTATAGTTCTCCAGGTTTTTAAGAGCCAGACCAAATGCATGTATATTGCATACAAGTTCATTTGATTAAAGATCAATTAAAACCAAAAAGACAAACTACTTTAAAAGAACATTTCAAATAAATGAATCTTTGTATTACAAATAAAAATGTAGTATATACGGATAAAAAATAAGATACTTGTACACTAAAATTTCATGTTTTAATAAAAATAATACGGACTTTTTGTGTTTCTATATGATCTCTGTTAACCGTGTTTTTCGATTATCCGTGCTAAGCATGGTCCCGTGCGAGCCGGATAATCGAGGTTCAACTGTATAGCACTTTTTTTCTAATAATACATAATAAAAAGTAATAATTTAAGTGGATATATAATTTTTAAACCAAAACAAAAAAACACAGTAGCAATACATACACTTACATTTGCATACAAACAAAATCTGCAAATAAAAAAAAATATATACATCTTTAATATTATGTTTTAAATAAAATATATGTGAATTTAATTTGATTTCAAGAAATCATTTTAAATTAATTTTGTTTAGAACAAATGTGCGCGGAACAAAATTTTTCTGGCAGCACTTTTTAGTACAATCGGCTGTCTATATTATTGTGACAGCCATTGGCAACAGTGTTCTTATTTGCCTTGTTTTGATTTGTAAAACCAATGTATACAAAATTTACATATTGAAAAAAAGTTCACTGATTTTTTTCTGTTCTTCTACTCTACATAATTTTATATTAGTGATTAATTATTTTGATAAATGTAAAATAACTTTTTCCATTGCTCTCGTTCCAAACAACCGCCGGTTTTTCATTGCATTTGTATAACGTTACACGACTAAAATTTAGAGGTATTGCACGAAATTTTTATAAAATCTGGATCTGTGTAATATTGTTTTAATAAATGTGTTCATCAAAATTAAAATGAGTAAATTAGCTGGCAGAATGAAATGTCATATATAAAATTTTTTTCGAACAAATTTTAAATACAAACTAGATATTTTAAATTATCTTAGAAAATAGATGGCATCATAAAATTAAATTTTATAGAGACATTTATATGCAAGTGACCTTATATATCATATTGTCATGATATTTATGTACGTTATTTAGTTTCCATTGATAAGTTGTTTAAATGAAAAACTGCTATACTTTGTGGTTTCTTTGACATTAAAAAATCTACATTTTAGAAAATTATTTTGAAAAAAATATAGACAATTGTATAACGCATTTTGTCCAGTCTCAAATACATACGTATATATGTACATAGAGGTATTAATATCTTGAATTTGCTGGGAAGTTTTTAAATCTGCGTGGTTATTATGTATTTCGATTCGCAACGGAAATAATTCGAATTCGTATAGCTTATACATTGTTTTTCGAAAGTGTTTTCTTTCGAATCGAAATACATAATAACCGCCCTGGCTTGACGTGGTTTATTCAACTCAATTCGAAATCTCATTTACTTCACATTAGACCAAAATGCTTTTCCCTATAAATTTTTAAACTTCTGATATAAAAAATAACCAAATTATGGACTTAAATAAAAATACGTTAGTTCAGTCACTATTTTAGGTCATCTTTACGTTATTTATTTAATATTTTGATGCATCTTTTGCGTTTCTTTGCTCTCATCACCTCAATTATCCAATAACTTTTTGATAAAAAGTTAAAATCCTGGATTTTGAAATTTAAGGAACGTATTAAAAACATGTTCCAACAAACAATTTTGTTCTTAATAATTTTTAATTATAAATCACGTCAAATAATTAATATGTATTTTATTTCTTTTTTAGAGAAAGTACCTGCAAAAACCAACCACAGCGCAACCACTTTATATATTTATTCTCAGAGAAAACCCTGAAGTAAGAGAAAAAACATCTATTGTAAAAGAACAAAAAATAATATATTTTCCTCTCTTCCATAGGAAAATATTATTTCTTTAATAACGTCAGTGGGTCAGTGAGTAAAAATCTGAATGTCAATGATAGAAAAATTGAATGAATATACAGATGGTTTTTAATGTGTAAATCATATAATTCGTAGTTGGTCAGATAAACAGCAAGGCACGGGAATTAATACAAAAGTCACAAGCACTAACTGTTTGTTTATTTTCGAGTAACAAATTTCATCGGCAACAGCAAACAAAGATTAAATATTCACATAAAAGTTCCTAATTTGCAAATATAATAGTGAAAATTTAAATATGTACGTATGAATGTACTTGCGTTGAACTTTTTCAACTTTACAGAAGTATTCAATGAATGATTGTGCCTTGATATTGAATAAATCTGCAAATCAAAAGATAAAAAAGTAAAACAAAAATCGTGCATATAAGCATATAAACATATATGTATGTATGTTTATGTCTACTACTACTACTGCCTATTTCAAATTACATAACAATTCCATAATATCAATAAGAAAACATCAAATTGTCCCGGAATTCATCTCTAAAACGTGTTAAACGTATTACGTAGTTTAATTTAAAAATACTCAATTTTATTCTGCTGTGCTCTGACGTTTATTTCAACATTTTCCCTGCCATAACCTAGCACAATGGCGAGACCAGTTAGTGATAATCATGTAAGTTTTCTCAAAGATAATTTCTCTATATTTTCAATTGATACCTATATACATATATAATATATATGTATCTATTTTTAATTTGTTTTTGTAATTTATAAAATGAGTCATTAATACATGAAAAGTATTCATATATGTATAATTACTTTCGTAATATTTATTTTTAAATTTCGTTTATGAAGTCACTATACACATATACATACACACGTACAAACCATACATATATCTGCGGCTTTAATTATATTTATTATTATTATTTTTTGTTAATTATTCATACTATATTAAATGTTTATTCATGCATATTTATGTTGGATGGCATACAATTCTTTGACTGCTTTGGCTAAACAGCTGTATTTATAATAAATTTAGTGAAACAATTTAGGGGGCTAATATTATGTAGAGTGGGTATAATTTGTATTTAAAAGCACTTTGTTGCTGTATGCATTTTAATAGTGAGATTTTTTTTGTAACAAATTGTATTCATAATTTTCATACAGATTATGAAAGAACTTATTGTAATAATTTTTTTGTAATATCTAAAATATTTGGATGAGATAACAGATACGTAAAAACTTATCAATTAATACAGTTTATCAAAAAATTTAAACTAGTTTCAATTAGTTTTTTAATTGAATCAATTTCTCTTAGTAATTACAACTTATTGTAGTTTTTTTTTGTGAATATGAGTACACAAATTTAAATTATTCATCAAATAGTTATTAACAATAAATTTAAATAATTTGAAATTGTATTTTTATTATTTAGATATTTTATTTTGTTAGTCTAATGTATGTTTTATGTATACGCGTGTATGCAATAACTGTAAAATCGAAAAAGTTGAAAATTTAGATTGTAAACAGTAAAAGTCGATGATATGTCTCTTTATCACTGAGCGCTAAGAATCATTAAATATGATAACTTAATACATTATTTAATATGATTTTCGTTTCGAAACTTACTTACAAATATGTAAGAGGAGTGGGGCTATTAGGCAGTGCAGAATATATAAGAAAGCTACATAGAAAGTGAGAAAAAACTATTATATACTCGTTGATTAGGGAATGTTGGTTCCTCCGATAACCCCGTGCTGTTCCGTTCTGTGGATTTTTTTAATAAATATAGTTTCAATTAATAATTTGAATTAACGAACTCAATTGTAACATGCTAAAACTGCCAAAGTAGGGATAGACAAGAGAAAAAATATATCAATATTTTTTAACCATGAATATTTACACATAATCCTAGGTTATATTATGTTGTGCACGCCAAAATTGATACTTTTGTGATGGCTGATGCGGAAGATTTAATATCCCAGCCTCTGGACCTATGCGAGTTCTTCCCAGTATATTGGCGGATTTCTAACAATTGTGATACTCTAAATAGTTACTGCTATATATGTATGCAATGAAAAGTATGCTCTGTTGGAAGAGAAATGTCGCATTGGCAGCTCTTGCTTGTACAATGAGTTTCAATGGAATTAGTAAAATCTATGCACATATTGATAAATCTTTTTACATCAAAAATCTTTCGACATAGAATGATATCATTGAAGAAAAAAAAAACAAATACTAACTAATGGCAGAAAATTAATAGTGTAATGCAACAAAAGTTTTATTGTTATTGCTAGTTGGTTTTTACACTGTATCTTCACGTAGCAATATCCATTGCGGCAATTGTCAAATTTGATTGCGTTCATCAAATTTGTTAGGTAGGGACCGCAATTGCCATAAGTGGCAATCTATTGCGCAATGATTGCTCAAGTGATTGCTTGAACAAGTACTGCCTATCAATCTGCTGTCATTTCTCTTTTCTGTAGTCAGTACATTTGCGAATTTGAATTTAGAAAAATAAAAATTGCATATTTATTTAAAAAAAACGCAATGGAGTGGAAAACCGAAGAAATATTTAAAATTATAAACTTGTTATCAACAATTCCCATGTTTATGTATATAAAATTATAACATATTTTGTGACGAAGCAATTTTACGTGTTCTCCACCTAAAAGCAATCAGCAATCGCACTACGTGAAGACCCAGTGTTATGTAGAAATTACATGAAAACATAAACAACTTTTGATGTAAGAACCGACAATTAAATGAATTATCAGAAAAAGTAGATTCGCTGACATTTTATTAACTTCTTAAATTACACAAATCAGTCTTTCCTTTTGTTAATATACTGTTGCTTAGCTGTTATTAAAAATAATGGTCATTCCACTAAGTATTGAGGTGAATAAAGACTAATTAAAGAAAATTATTTAATTTAACTCATTTAAATTTGTTATTTCAGATAACTAACGTAGTTAGCGCAGCCAAAAAATTAATTGCTTTTATTTTATTTATTATTATTTGTCTATGGAACTCACTTCCTGGCAGACAATTACTGATATAGGTATACCTACATTACACAACATTAAGTAAAATAAAATAACATACAACAATTCAAAAAGGAATCATATAGATTCTACTTGAATGCCTACGTGTAGTGGGCAGCCACGTAAACCAACATACAACAATTTGTTATGAATTTAAAAAAAATTATAATCGAATTTTTTACTACATTAACATTTAATGAAAAGTCTATAAATCTATATAACTGGTTAAATGTGTTACACATTCTTCTAAGAGAGATTAGTTAAAACTACTTACATACCCATATGTATGTATGTATTGTTGGTTATACTGTACTTTCTTTAAAATACTTTCGTATTTTACATATGTTTTTCTGAAGCTGTTCTGAAATTCAAGTAAAAAAATATTTAGACGTTCAAAAATTATTTAATTTTTTCAATAAATACATAGATGTTTCATTAAAGTTGGTTTTTTACAATTATTTAATTGTGTGGAATAGTAGGTATAAAGTTTATGAAATTATTTTTGAGATAGAAGGGTAACAGTTTGTCATGATATGTACATACTTATGTACATATGTATGTATTTTCATTAATCAAAAATGCATTTTTATTTTTTTATTAGGCGAATTTGCATTTTAGGTGACGATATATGTATGTAGATCGGAAAATTAAGTTAAAATAATTACATAAAATAATAACTTAATTTGTTATGAGAAATAGTATAATGTTTTTTAAGTATTTTTTTTTTGCTAAATCATTTTCAGCACATTTGAAAAACAGCTGTGATTTATACTCAATTTAAAATCAAGTTTTACTAAAACGATGTAAATTGTATGTATGTATGTTAACCTTGAAATATTGAATTCTCTTATAATTTTAAATCAAGTTTTTGATAGGTACTTTTCAAAGAGTAAAGTTAACTAGTTCTCTTTATTTAAACATGATAATTAAAACGCAGACGCGGCAAATATATGACGAAATAAATGTAAGCAATATTTCTGTGAAAATTATATGCAATCATACATGGCATATTTAAGATATAATTATACAAAAAAAAGTTGAATAAAATAAATATATTGCATTTTAATTTAAGCTAGTGTTTACTTCTTGGTCGAAAATCGACCGTCAGTTTTTTTTGTTAGTCGCATCTTTATTTATTTATGTATGTATAAAATTTATGAATATTGGTTTAAAGCGAAAAGTGTATTGAACACCTACTTAGTGGCTACGTTTTTTTCGTCAAATTTTTGTCACGTCTGACCTTAACTTAACGCTATATTTTTCGTTATTAATAAACTTTACATAATATACAAAATATAAGCGATTTATAAGCATGCCATTGGGGTGTTTTCACTATACTCTTAAATTTTATAAAATATACAGAAAACTATCTTATTCACATTAGGGCTTTCCCAATTTCTATATTTGAAAAATTGTTAAAATGGTATTTCAAATATGAAATTTACGTGAAATTCTAATGTACATAATGGTTACCTTTGAAAAGAAAAATATTTTAAAGTTATTCATATCAACCTGCTAGTCCTCGTGAGCGAATTTTTTTAAACCTGTTTTGAAATACAGACTGTTAAGCCCCGTTCACTCCATGAAATCTCTCAGTAGCTACTGCGAAAGCGACTTTTATATTATTGTTATGCTGTGAACGAAGATATGTAAATGCTAAGATATTAGTGTCGTACAGTCGATTGTGACAGTGTTGATGCGACTGTGACTGCAACTACCGTCAAGTGAACAACTTTGACAGTTAACTTTTTTTGTAAAATTTCAAAAGAAATTATATTTTTTGAACATATTTTCAATAATGTCTGAAAAGTTTAATAACCATTCATTTTTTGGTAGAATATCAAAAGTATCCTTTCTTGTGAGCGGAGCATTTGTGACACAGCTTTCACTATCGGGCTGACAGTACTGTCACAATGTCTCTTGGAATTGATCTACCATAACTTTACCATCATGTCATGGAGAGAACGAGGCTTAACATTTTATCGTAAGTGACAATTAGTGTATAGAAATCTCTTTCGATGTATTAATTTTTAAATCAATTGAAAAAATAGAGATGTACAAATTGATATCTTGAAAATGAATAAATCTTTTATTTTCTTCTTCATTCAGTGTACAGTTTAAAATGCTAAAAATTAGAAAAATAAAACCACTAGTAATAAATTTAGTAATGCCTGTCAATGCGTTTTTATTATTATGAGTTAGATGCTTGAAACTTTCAACATATTTACTCGTAAGTAGATCGGGACTGAACAACAATATAATCTGCAGCAATTTCTGAGCTAATTATTAAAAGTTAAAAAATACATATGTATGTCGAAATAATTCATGTGTAAAGACTTAATGAAATGTAAATTGTGCACAGCTGCAAGCAAATGGTATAAGTTGTCAAAATTCTTCGCTTCGCTTCTCGCAATGGTTATTTCTCACATCTTTATGAGTTGTCGGAGAACCAAAGGTTCAAATTCGATTTTCCGTAACTGAGCCACCTCAAAATATTTTCAATTGATCTAAAAATCGTTTTACTTATGCATACATATTAGTTTTTAGACTATTCACGCATTTAAAAAAGGTGAGACCAAAGTATTTTAATACTTTTTAGTTCTTTATACAACAGAGTGTCCCCTAATATAAATGCATACATACATATGTACTACTTGTTATAAGTATTTACCATTCCTACTTACTTTTTAGTATATGTAGTGCCGATTTGTTGTTTTATAAATTTAATCTCATGAGTTTTGAATTGAAGCTACATGTATGTATGTATGTATTTTTGTTGTTGTTCTAAAATATCAGGCGGTTATGTATATGGAACTTTATTCTAAGTACAAAGCGCCGCATCAGTCAACAACGGCAGTAGCCAGCGTTTAGTTATATCTTTACTCAACTTTTAATTTCTTTTTGAAAATTTAAATAAATTATAGTTTTGTACATATTTTGTATTTTTTGGAAATTCTAGATAAAGTTATAGTTAAACAAATCAATTTGTATACATAGGAAGCAAAATGCCATTTGAAGCTGATGAGTCTAATGTAAGTTTTCGATAAACAATGTGTTTACTAAAGGTACATACATACATACATATAGATACTATGTATACAAAACCCTAAATACAAAAATACATCCAGACATAAATTGTACCGAGTTGGTTTAGCGCTGGCCAACTCCAGCGCCAGAGTCTTTCAATGATTCCACATCGTAAATAAAAATAAATATGTGTAAAAAACACATACACTTACATTCTTCTTAATAATTTTACCCTTATATTACGTTTCAACTATTGACTTTTAAACAAATAGTTGTTCGTAATAATGACGTGCTCTTTACTTCAACCCATATTTCTTCACGATAAAATTGTGTTTGTGCCGTAAATCATTGACTAATTTATTTTGTGATACACACTTTTAATTTAATGTTTTCGCTTTTTTGTTCATAAGTACCTATCACTCGACATTTAAGATGAAATATGTATGTTACCAAAGCTTCTACTAGTGTCCCACTAGTTCAGCCAGCATTTATTGTAGAAAACAACTAATTGCACAATAATGTAAGGTTAACGTTTGAAAAGAATACTTGTTACACATATCGGGAACTACGGCAACATTTTATTTATTGTTGCAATCGAGTTCACACAAATTTATTCCATTCACTTTATAGTTTCCATTGAATTAAAGTCAAAGTTCAGTACAATTTGTTACTTTTGTATTAAATAGTTTTATTATACATTTTTACTGAGTACATATCGTCATATGAATTCATAGAAGCCCTGCGTTACTCTATTATGAAAAGTTAGCCAACATTTTTAAAATTTTTTGCAGTTTTAGCTTATTTCTTATTAGTACAATTTTAATATGTATAATTTTCCATCGACATGCATTTTTATATGGTGCATCGTAAACAATCAAGAAGTTTATTTTGAATTTTAAGAAACTTAAGGCTTTTTTGAAATCATATCGTCATATGTAGCTATTGTTTTTACAAAACTCGCATTTGAATTATTCATTTTGCTATTTGAAAAAAAAAACGTGTGTACGTTTATTAATGTTTAATTTTAATTTTATTTTTATTCTATACAATTTACTAATAGAAAGTAATTATCAATAAAATACACCTAATCGTGCTTTTACGCAGTTTTTAAGGGTTTTTGTCCAACGGGATCATAAAGTATATAATGAAAATCGATTTTAAAACCGAAAAAGTTGTAATGAGCTTAGAGTATCCAATTGGCTTGAATATAGTTTACCAAGAATTGAAAAATAACAAGAAAATATTAAGTGAAAAAGTCTCGGAAAGGCATAGTTTCTAGTTAAGGGCCGCTGAAGTTTGTGTGAAACATTCTCGCAAAAAATTTTATAAACGATGTTCGTTATAAGCGAACTTCAATTTATGTATATATTACATAAAAACAAAAAAATTGTGAATTATAAATGATATAATAATAATAATAAAACCAAGAATTCAGTTTTAGTAAAAATAAGGTGCAATTAGTGAAAACTGTACGGTTAAGTACTTTTTGACTATTGTAGAAATTAGTATATTGGATAAAAAGAAGTATGCGTACTTTCAACGGATGTAGTTCTTCCGGTCTTTACAGGTTGCTTCGAACAATAATCAAACATTTCAGCTGATAGTTCATCAGGATCATTGTTTTACAAACAGATTCACTGACATTTTTTAATAATTTCAATATTTCGTATTTCTTCACCATACCCAACGATATTCAACGTGGTTTTTGTTTTAAAATATGTAAAAATCTAGCGATTTTGAAGTTTCTTTTATTTCGAATATTTATTTTTCGTTGCTTTTACGAATCTAAATGAAAAGTAATTAATACAAAAGATATATTAAAAAATAATTAAAATGCGTAGAAATAGAAATAAAATACTTATTTGTGTAAATTGATATCCGTTGTAAAAGTACTGAGATCAAAACGAGTATCCAATTCTTCATAGGTACAATACCATTTCATTTCTGGGGAACTTGCTAAATTGGAAACATGTTTTCCCATAATGGAATGGTTAAAAATAGCCCTATTTCTCTGTGTGTGTTGTATCTCTTCTATATCTTATACACCTTCTCTCCTATTTTATGTTCTTGTTTCATGAAAGTCTTCATAATCGACCTCCGTTGGTCCTCGAGTGGAAGTGGCACATGCACTAACCTTCCTCACCTAACCTAACAAGTCAGCCAGTGAGTAGGTACTAAAATAAGCACTTTTTACGTGTTTTAAACTTCACGTATGTTTAAGCTTACCCATATGGGACATCTTTACACTATAAGTTTCATTATTTTATAATTAAGTGAAGCCAAGTTATGAGATGTTAAAAAAGAATACGGGTATCGTGTAATATATACATATGTACACTGTTTATAGCCCTGCCGTACTCCCGTAAGCCTTAATAAAGAATTTGTTTCCTGATTTTACATTGGTAACCTAAATAATAACTCGCATACTGCGTATACGATGAATATTTTGTATGCGGTTGCTTTCTGTCTATATTCTGCTCAATTTTATCACAGTAATGCTAATTTATAAGGAAGTAGTTCACGAAACTTAAATAATTGATAAAGATAAGTGACAATAAATACCTGTTCACTGCCAACTTGATATTTATATATTCAGGCTGAAGCTCTTTTTTAAATATTGAGGAAGTTTTGTACACCTATATTATTTCCAGCTTCCAAACAAACATTAAAACTTGACAATTAAACAACTTTCAATCGGTAATTGCCCTTATTGCCACTATTAACCGGTACCAAATCAGATATTGTGGTCAATAATTAGGTTCAGAACGGACTGTGCTTGTGCTCATAACGAAATAAATATTTCGTTATTTCACACCACGAATGTGTTTGGGTTTGTTTCTGTAAATGCGAACGAAAATTTCATTCGAACATTTATGTACGAAAATAAAAACCTCAAGTTTGTTTTTGTTTTTATTTACAATGAAGTTTTCTTTTGCATTTAGAGTAATGGGTCCTTTAATTATTTCGTAATATGTACGAAAGTTTAATATATTTTACAAAAAAGAAACTGTGAAAATGTTGTATGGATTATTTTCAGTGTAGTTTTCTTTATTGGTAATTTAATTAATTGAACAATAATAACATTAGTATAGATTAACTATAATAATCTGATATGCATGAAAGTTCTAATGTTTTTTCTTTACTGAATGCTTGATACGTATTTATTTGCTAAAAAAAAGTAATAATTAGTGAGGTGTTATGTAAATAATTTGTTGATGACTTTGCTTTTATTATCATTAGAATAACAAGTTATTGTAAGCAAATTTTAATAGGTGTCTATATTATAACATTTTTTTATTAACGTATTGGTATTAATTTTTAATGTATTGATAACAAGTAGGTATGCAAAATCATATAGAGGCGCTCAATTAGATTTTGCTTGTATAACTGATAAAGATAATGATAGATTATTATGTATTAAAATTGTTAATTATAAATTTTTAGATAATTCCCATTGCGGTTGGCGTAGTTGCCGTTGTAGCTGGTGCTGTTATAATTCATTATTTAATAAATAAGAAATCCACAAAGAAACCCCGCCCAGAACCAAATAGAACCGTTCGTTTACGTACTTTGGTCGATGTTAATGATAAATATCAATTACCTTTGATCGAAAAAGAAGTTTTGAGTCATGATACACGTCGTTTTCGTTTTGGTTTACCATCACATCAGCACATATTGGGCCTACCAGTGGGACAACATATACATCTTATTGCAACCATTGAAAATGAACTAGTGATACGTCCTTATACGCCAATATCATCTGACGATGATGTGGGGTATGTTGATCTTGTGGTTAAAGTGTATTTCAAAGAGGTTCATCCCAAATTTCCAGCTGGTGGCAAAATGTCTCAGCATTTAGATCAAATGCAAATTGGTGATAAGATTTCTTTTCGTGGTCCTTCGGGCCGTCTGCAATATTTGGGTAATGGTAGTTTCTCCATTAAGAAGTTGCGTAAAGATCCTCCAAAAACTGTTAAGGCTAAACGTGTTAATATGATTGCTGGTGGCACCGGCATTACACCGATGCTACAGTTGGTACGTGATGTCTTGAAGCATAATGACACAGACAAAACAGAATTGGCTTTACTGTTCGCTAATCAAGTAAGTTTGTGTTGACTTTGAAATATTCTTTAAAATTCGTTTTACAAACTGAGTTTTTTTCTAGAGTGAAAAGGATATTTTGCTGCGCAATGAACTTGATGAATTGGCCAAGAAATATCCAGAGCAACTTAAAGTTTGGTATACTGTTGATAAAGCTGGTGAAGGTGAGTTTAGTTTTTTTTTTATTATGTATTTAATAATTTAGCTTAATCATATTTTTAATTTGTCACACAAATTTTAAGTTATTACGGGTATGTAATGGAAAAATCTATCGAGGTGTAATGAATTTCGAACGATTTCGGGAATCATTTTTATACCAAAATAAAATCATAAAATACGAACAACATCGAAAAAGTACATATAAAAACGAATTTTTAAATATTCAAAATTTTTTGCCCTTAAATAGTTTAATTTTTGTTACATACCTGATAATGTTTAAGCAAATTCGTTGCCATTCTAATTGTGAAAATATTTTATATTAGAAAGCTAAACAAAAATATACATTTACATACGAAAGATGCACCAATAATAAAATAATATGCAAAAATATTTAATTTTTTATTATTATTTAGCTCAACAAGAGCATAACACGATCTTTGTAATTCAAACTTAAAAGCTATTTATATACAAAAAATAGCAGTAAAATACTAGCAAGATCTATTAAAAACAGGTAGTTTTAAGTGATCAGTTGATTATATTAGTTTATCTCCCCGAGCTGTCAAAATTTGTTTACTTTTAATATAAAAATTGTTAAAATAATTTTCGTTTTGTGTTTACTTAACTGAATTGTTTTTCCTAAAAAGAAAAATATTAAAGATTTTCAAAAATAAAAAAAGAAAACTACTAAAAATGAAGCAATTGTTTGACATCCCTAGGTGGTTTTTCCAAAAACAAAATATGTGTGGTTCTTGTAATGTTGTTGTTGTTGTACTATCGAGTATACCTGTTTTTAAAATATCTTGCATACTGGCTTATACTTTTGTAATTTCTTAAATTCTCATTGGTTTTTTTTAAGTTTTTGTATAAGATAAGAGGTTTGAAACTTTTCAAAAATATGGTCTACGGTCTACTGATGATTTGGCATTAGCACCAATGAAATGAATCAATCAACAAACAAAAGTTGTTCAATAGTTTTTTTGTTATAAAATACAGTTTACTTTAAGACTACGAGATATGTGAAACCAATCTTTATTTACATATAATCGCTGCGTTCTATTATTAAAAGATTCGTCCAGACGAAGTATATTATTCCACGTACAACAAATGTGTGTATATTTAGTTTGACAATCAGAATGGTAGAGAATTTGTTTAAATACGCCGATGCATGTAGATAGATACCTTATTTTTATTCTTTAATTAATTTAATTTATGTTTGATAATTATTTTTGAATATCTATCTTATTACCACGCACAGGAAGTTTATGCAAACGCCTGTTTTCTTTCAGCCTAAAAATGGCAAGACCAAAATATGTTTGTGAATCAGCGAATTTTCTTTAAAGTTACATACCTCAATTCATTAGTCTATAATTTTAGTAAAAAATTCATATTTTGCATTAAAGGCAAAAATTTTGTGTCAATGAAGGCATATCAAAACATAAGATCTTAAACAACTTAGCAGAATCGCATGCACAAAATTATGCTGCGTTTGTTGGAGACTTTAATATTTAATTTTGCTATAATATTGGGAAAGATATTTATTTAAAAGCACTTTATTCGAAAATTGTTCATGTCACATGTTTGTCCCACGCAAAGTTTACTTTGCAAAGGCTTGAGTTTGTGTCAGATTGCATGTTTGTTTGTTTCGTTTCTATTTTGATGCAACAAAAGAACTCTGCCGTGTAAGTTGAAATTAATTGATGTTAAAACTTGTCCTTGTTCCTTTGGAATATTGTCTCATGTCCAATTCTTTCTGACTAAAAATGTTACGAACATTATCCAAAATAAATAAAAGTATCCTTTTAAAAATCTAATACAATTAACTAAAATTAATTTATTTTTATTTTAATTTTGGCCACTTCGAAAATTTTATGATGGTTGATGAATATTCTTTAGCTAAAACGGCCTAAAAATTTAATTTCTTTCGATATATTACGGCTTTATTAGAAATAACAAATATTCCTATTGTTTATGGAACACGATTTCATACATGTGACTGCCGCGGCTGGCTTCGCAGTAGCTTATCTTGTAAGTCCAGTTTTCACGAATAGCTTGGACGATATCAGTCATAAGGGTTTGCATAGTTTCTGAATAGCATAGCATCGGCCTTTAATGACACCCTACAAGAAAAAGTCTAAAGCCGCCATCCTGTTGAAACCAAAGATTATCCAAGTTCATATTCCCCATTTCTGGGCATAAAAAATCCCTAACGTAGTTCTATAACGCTCGATGTTGGCTGATTTCCCGCAATATTTATCACCGTTGATCAAGCGTAAAGTGATTTATTTTGGTCCGCGGATAGTGAATGTTTCGGACAGAAAAAAGATATTGCAGTGTTAAAATATCATGATTTTAAAAGGTACTTTTATTTGAACCACCTGTTACAAGAAGAAACTCTTCCTCCTCATTAGTTTTTAAAATTGCATCTAAGTAGAATATTACAGCGTACAAAAAATTTACATATTTTTTATATTAATTTTTCGTGACGAATACATGATTTTTCTTATGTACATAAAAATGTGTAGAGTATAAATATAACTAAAAGTTTTCTTACGGACAAAAGTTCTTATTTAAACCAATTTTGCCCAATTATTTCTTAACCTGTTTATCGAAAATTTTGCGCTATTCTTGACGTAATGATAATATGCCCACCACTTAATAACAAAGTTGGCATTAATTTATATTATATTTATATCTTGCAATTAAACAACATAAAACAAAGTTTCTTCCGTTAAATAACGATTAGATAATTTTCTAAGCATGTCCACAAGTCATTTAAACATGCATAAATACAAAATCGTCTGTGGAATTTTCTAGTTTATGTTAAGTTATTTAATTTTATTTTGCTACATTTTGTCTGCTCTTTTCCAATTCGAAATTCGCACATTTTTTTTATTAAAAACAAAATTATCTCTTAAATATTTTTAATCCTATTTAAAAAAATACTTTTGAAAATGCTGCTCAAAAAATGCCAACACCACGACGAAAACTTAAAGGCTGGTCTTATAATACCGGCTATATAAATGATGATATGATGAAGGATCACCTATATACACCATCAGATGATACATTGTGTTTGCTTTGTGGACCACCACCTATGGTTAATTATACTTGTATACCAGGGCTTGACAGGCTGGGTCATAAAAGTGAAATGCGTTTTAGTTACTAAAGTAAATCGTGACGTATTGAAAGAAATGTCCTAGAAGGAATTAATTTTAACAAATTTAATCCGTAGATAATTACAATATTTCTATTTTAAAGTATATCTGATACTGTCGTTGTATTGGGGTTTATTCATAATACTTTTTATCCACTGTTTAAGAAAAAGTGTAACATATCCATTTTAATGAATATCAATTGTATTTTTTACATAAATAATTTATTTTTAAATTGTTTTACAAAATATTTGCAACGAAATAAGAAACAAAAATATTTCTACAAAGAAAACTTTGCAATAGGGATCGTAACCTATTCTTTTCTTGTGCTTTGATTGTTTTTATTGTTGAATAAAATCTTTTTGTTAAGTTTATTTTCTAGTTATACACCGCGTATTTCATTGTCTATTGATAGATTAGAAAATGTATTATGAATAAACCAATAGATATACATACAGTGCACAATTTTTCAATATGAATTAGAACATAAATGTATATTTTACTTATTAATTTTAATTGTTTATGTATTTAATGCTGCCTTTAAAACTGTAGTTCAAAAAAGGTACAATAAATATTTATAGTTACAATTTGATTATAAACAATTTTTTTTTAATTTTTAGTATTTTACTAATAACATATATGTTTTTCAGGCTGGACCTACAGTGTTGGCTTTATCAACGATACGATGATTAAAGATAATTTATTCCCCGCCGATGATTCCACCATTACTCTAATGTGTGGTCCTCCTCCCATGATTAATTTTGCCTGCAATCCCGCTTTAGATCAATTGGGCCATCATCCAGATAGTAGATTTGCTTATTAAATTAGTCAGAACTTAATCATTCATTATTATCAAGAACTTACTCATTCATTACTTTCTATTTGGTTCAATTGTAAATCAATTTCACTTGCATCTTGAAGTTGACTTTGAAAATTAAATTTAAAATTTCAAGTATTCTCGAACTGAAATACGTATAAAATACTGTCTGTTCGATACTTATCTTTGGGCACATTTTGCATTGATAACAAAGTTGTTTGTTCATGAAATAAACTTCAAAAATTTATTTTGTATAAAAAAATAAAAATATGTAAGTACATTGAAAACAATTAAGAGTTTTGTGTTTTATTATAAATTAGAATTTGAGATTTTTAGAGAAAAACTCTTACGACTGTACAACAACAAACATTTTGAACGAAGTAATGAAAATTTTTCAAATGAATATATATATATATGATTGGCAAAGGTAAAAACTTTGGCATCTTATGCATTTGATTTAATAAGATTCATTAATTCTTTGCACACGCTGGACAATGTTTTAATTCAAAATAGCATTGCTAATCAACTGAGTTTTGATTCGCTGAACACTAGCTACTACTCTCGCTTGGGCTATGTTGGAAACGAAATTGCTTGTGTTAATAGTTTACTGCCAAAATTTTATGTCTTGAAAATTCCAGTTGCCCACAGAGGCTAATTTTATTATTTTTTTGTATATATTTCTTTCCTGTTCCTGTCTAACATTAATACCAGTATATCAAAACATTATAGGGCATTTTGATAATTTCGTGAGTTGTTATATTTCCAAAGCACCAGAGAGAATTAATTACTTTACAAAGTTTAATTCAGCTGCGAGAAAGTATCCATCTCTCTGTCTTTCTCCCAGCTGAATTAAAACTTTGCAAAGTAAACTTTGACTGTGTAAAAGCCGTGTTATCATGGTAGAATAATGCAGGTACTGTCGAAGATACAAAAATACAGCTTTTAGGTTCGAAGTGTGCTTTTTTAGTGTTATGAATATTTCTGCTTCCAGATTTTGTCGTTTTCTGGTTACGAACTGCTACCCCATCAAGCATACTCTTTGGATTTAGCCCCTTGTGACTATTTCCTCTACAGAAGACTATGTTTGGAAATAAAAGCCGAAAAAAAATTTCATTATCCAAAAAGTCATGGAATTAGCAAACTGCCCTGGTACTTAATTAGATATACAATTAATATTTAATTTTTATGGGAGTGCAACCCACAGACACTTTATGTGTAAAGAAATCAACTAAAACATCCCCTTATGCGAATGTACTATTGTAGTAAAATTTCAAAATGATCAGTCTGTATCTTTCGGAGATTATTGACTTTGTACAAACGAACATTAAATATTGTTGCCTTAATATAGAAAGGTCCAAACTGTTTTTTTTTACCAAAATCCAGTATATAACCTACTTCGAAAAGTGATCCTTGATTTTATTGAAATATGCAAAAAACTAGATTTTGAAAAAATTTAGTTAGAGCCTTTCTATATTAAGATAACGATAAGTGGATTTAGTTCATTGAAAAAATAAAAATAAAATAATGTATTTGGTTACATTTGCCAAATATTTTGAATACTTTCCAACTATTTTTAATATGCATATTTTTTTTTTGGAATGTAGAATAACATTTGAACATACATACATACATTTTATGAATGTATGTTCAATAAAGAGCTTGGGGGTTACTCTGTAATTCGATTCGAAAAGGAAGCTGTTCGAATTTGTATTTTATTTATGCAAAGTATATTTATGTTGAATGGTATTGTTTAGCTCAAGTTCAAATCCGAATTTACCAATTTCTTTTTAATTTAAGAATTTTTTTTGTAACTATTCTTTAAGTAGTATTGCTTTTAAGCACATGTTGTTTTTTTTTCAGAAATTACTGTAAAATACAGTTATAAATAAATATATGGACATTTTATCCTTGTAAGTTTTTATGCAAAATTACCTTTTATTTCAGTTAAGATAAAATTAAAAATATATAAATAAAATATTTAATTTAATAAAATATGCATGTTTTTTACTATTTATTTATCTGCGGTTTACGTACTACAGTTATTTGGCCGATTATAGAATTTAATTCATAATCTGAAAAATGTTTTTTTTTTTGTTTTTCAGTTCACCGTTCCTATCACTATCATTATTAGCCAGCAATGAATTGGTATTTAAATTAATTCACAATGACCTGCTGCCAATTCTAATTTGTTTTTTGATTTTTTTGTGTGATTTTTTGACACTGAATAAATTAAACAGAAAAAGTCGAATGAAAAACGTCTTGTATAAGTATTTTTTAATTTACATAAGTAAATAAATTTGACACTACGAATACAATTTTTATAGTATGAAAAGGAATTAATTAATAACACTAATCATCAAATTCGTGTTACTTGCATACGTACAGGAGCATATCCATATTAATCAATTTGGGAGAATATTTTATGAAACCAAACATTTTTAACGCCATTAGTTTTTGGGGAAACTATCCTCTCTTCCATCACCTTCAAAATGCGTCTGCTTGTAGTATGTTCTTCCTTTGTAAAAAATATATACTTTTTAATAATACTTTTAATATACTTTTAAATTCAACAAAAAAATCAGCCTTATGCTCTTAATAGGAACTAAAGCAATAGATATAATAAATCTAAGATGGATCCTTAATGAATTAAAGAAACAAATTAAAATGCCAATATGTCCTTGGCTCCAAATTAGACGACTGTCACAGTGTAATCGACCGATAATATTGTCTAATGTACGCTGCTTGTATGGAAATTATTGATTGGCATTTGATTTTAGTAAATTAAAATGTTCGTGAAATGAATTAAATTCTTGTTAAAATTAATTAACATAATTTCATAATCAAAGACCAACAAGAAATGATGTAGAAAGTTCTTTTCGAACACTAAATAATTATTAACAAAAAAAAGTAAATTTTCAGTCACTTCTTTGAGTATTTTACTTAACTGTAATTTTTTAATTATATATGTAAGTAAATATGCTTGTACGTTTATAAACTTATGTAGTTTTCCATTAGAGGCTATTTTAAATAAAAATACATAATACAAAACCAATTTATTCTATTTAGAAAAAAAATTCTGTAACTCAAAGTCTCCGTAGTTGAAGTTTCTTTTGGGATAATGGTGATTCGAGTTACAGAAGTTCGACTGTAGATCTACTATACGTATATATCTATATAAATATATCCATAATATATAAATTAAATAAATAATAATAAAAATAACACATTTTATTTTGGAGCAATAAGTTTGTCATTTTTATTTTTTATGGCATTAATTTAATTATTAAAGTAAATGTATGATTATTTTATATTACTAATAATTAAATTAATTAAAAGTAATATAAGTGTACGTGTGTGGGATAGTGAAAAATTTCATTTATTTGTAATATAAGCGTCTTTTTGTAAAGATAAATACATATATATATATATATATATATATATATATATATATATATATATATATATATATATAAATATAAATATATATATAAATATATAGGAATATATAAACATATGTATATATAAATATTTATTTTATTTTATCCAAAAATCTTAAATTATGTAACACAATTTAGTCGATTTTAGGAGCTTCTCTTTCTAATATTTTATATATCGTTGATTATTAACTGCTCATCGATATAAAAAAAAATATTTCTTACAATTACATTTGAAACAAAAACAAATTTTGAAATTTGTTTTTGTTTTAAATGTATGTAGTTGTACGTAATAAAATGTTCTTTTAATATCGGCGAACAGGTAGGAAATTGGATGATTTAAGGGGGCAAAGGTAAATAAATAATTTTGTTTTCTTATGCCTTAATGTCTTTTCTAGTTTAAAACTAATGTGTAGAAGGTTGCAGTGTTGAAAGTTTTACGGATTCAAATGTTATAGATTTTTTTAAAACAAAAATTTACATATATTGGAATATTAAATATAATTTAGTGATGATTTGCTAACTTATTTGAATATAGCTAATAGATTTTTTTATAATTCGTGTTACGAATTTTGTTTAAAACCACTTACACAGTGGTATGTAATATTTTTGAAAGTTTACAAAAAAGAAAAGCAGCTCAATTATGAATAAAAATTCGCGGGGAGATTTCTCCCTTTTCCCAAAAAGGGGCTGTTCACATATTAATTGTTAGCATATTATAATTGAACATCCCCTTTTTGGGAAAATAGAGAAATCTCCCGCGGAATTTTTTATTCATAATTGGGCTGAATGAAAACTAAAAATTTTTTTCTCAAGCTTTCCATTTAAAAGCATCAAATTTTCAATTCTTTAAAAATCTATTTCTATACTTTACCATATGGTTTTTTGATGTTTGTTTTCTAATTCGTATTTAATAAATTCATTTAATAATTTTTCATATATTCTTCTTTTTAATCGCAATACAGAAAGAAATTTATTTTATTGCAGAAAAATGTGTTTCGTTTATATTTTAAATGTTTATTTAAAAGTTTCGGTAAAATGTTTCAAGGTGTCTTAATGTATTTCTAATTTTTTTAAATTCAATTATTGAACGAAACTACATAAATGGAAACTTGTTTTTATATCGAATGCCATAGTTTTCCCCTGGCTGAACTCTAAATTTGGAAATACTGTTCGAAAAAAATCTTGCCTTTCAAATATAAGGAATAGTCACATTTCACAGTGCAGTACTATAATTATTTATGCAATCGTTTGTCATTGGTTTTTTTCTTGAGAGAATTCGACTTATTGACAAAAATTCTAAGCAAGATTGTTCGTTAATTTTTAGATTAATTTAAAAAAAAAACAACTCAAGTTCTGGATTCGAAAAATAACAAGTACTTAATAGAAACAATAAGCAGATTACCGATTTAATTCCATTTTTATTTTATGAAAGGACTGATATACATATTTTATTATTTTAAGCAATTTGTATTTTTTTTTATTCGAAAATAAATGTCAAGTTCAAGTAAGTTTTTGCTTTAACTTTGAACACCACAAATCAATTGTTGAGTACGCATTTTTAAATTTTCGAAAACACATCACGAATCATATGAGTTTTGTATTAGTAGAAGTTACATCTGAAACACCACCAAACAACTTGAAATTGAATTGCATAGTCAAACTTATATTCCTACAAAAGTGAATCTTTGGGAGCACTAATTGTAAGTTAAAAAGGATTAAAAGAATAAAACACTTACATAAAATTGAGAAAGGATAAATTAAGTGCGTATTGTAAAAAATCCTGCAACTTATGAAAATATTTGTTTTTCAGGCTTTCTTAAAATAAGAATCTTACTATAATAAGGGGTTTCTGTTTAAAAAAATTTTTAATTTTTTTTTAATACATTTTTGATATTTTTTTGTTGGTTCACAGAACAAAAAACATTTATTTTATATAATATATAAATAATAGATGACTATTTGCGCCATGACATTTTACATATTAAAACATAGAATCATTTATGTACTTGCAGAATTTCATGAAGAGTATAAATTATGTTTAATATATGAAATAAAATAGAAAAAAAAACGTTTAAAATTTATTCACTTAAGTTTAACAAAATATAATTAAATTTTTTATAATGGCAAATAAATACAGCTCGTTTTTTTGTTCGTAAAATTCTAAAAAATTATATATTTGTAAAAAAAATCTTTTCAAAATGGCAAAACATTTGAATTTTGTCCTAAAACATATATAATTTTAATTCTCTTTATAAGAAAAATTTGTTCGTAGTTTGTTCTGCTAAAGTTCACAGAGTCAAAAAAGCATTATATTTTATTTGCCATTCATTATTATTTATAAATAAATATTTTTAAATAACATTTAAAACGACACAAAAATTCAAATTTGTTTTTTTTTCGTGCTTGTTTCGCTTTGTTAAAAAAGAAATTAATTAAAGAAAATAAAAATAAATGATGAGTCACTTATTAATTATTTTTAAAATTACAGCTATAATCTATAATTTCTTTTAATGTTTAAAATTTAATAATATAAAAACGAAAAAAAATACATAAAACAAAAAATATAAAATTTATATTAAATTAAAACTTAAAAAACAAATTTACTTTCGATGAAGCTGACGTTGTTGTGTTGGACCCTGTGTTAGCTGCGGAAGCATTAAGTTTTTCTTTACTTTTGTTAGCCAATTCGTTGTAATGTGTTAAAATTTCTTCAAATTGTTCTGCCTCGATGTTTTTTGGTGTTATAATTGAAACTTGACGGTATCTTAAAGTAAATATAGAATAATTATTTTTATTGTTGGTTATTTTCGTTTTAATTCGGCCTGAAAGTATGTCATTTTCCAATGAAACCATTATTATTCCTTAAACAATTTATAACGCTTAGTGATGTAACGAATATTAATTTTTAAGCATTTCCCCGAATACGAAAGCAATTCTTCATTTATAGACGGGGTCGAATTGACGACAGACTTGCCTCACGAGTCGTAAGAAAATTTATATTTCTGGAAGGTAAATAAACATAAGTACGAGAATATTTTTCCTATAGATTGCTGATCAGTGACCGGTCACTTTCGTTCAATTAGCAAAAATTAACCCTTTCGTTCAATCTTTCCATTGAAGGACAGTACGGCAATAACTCTATTTTTTTAATTCATTGGGTATTTTCTTAAGAAAATCGGTTGTAAATATTTGAATAATTTAATTAAATTAAAGAATTTGTTAAAAAAAATTGGCTTAATAATTTAAAATCATAGTTAAGTTAATATTCGAGACAATTTCTTACTTTTTTATGGGTTGATGCTAAAAAGACATGTATATTTAATTTTTAAAATAACTCTGATCAATACAATTGAAACAAAAGAATACTTCATAAAAATGATCCATGAAGGACAGATGAACGAACGAAAACAAATTTTAACTCATCTAAAAAATAGAACGGTACACTATTGAACCAAACGCGTGCAGTAAAATGACCGGATCACTTCGTTCAGTCGGACGTTAATGATATGCCATTGGGAGTTACAAATCCGCTAACGATCTGGAAAATCTCATCTCAGTCAATGTTATTAGGGATCGTAAGTTAAAATTAAGAAATTATCTAGTAAATATTTCACACAACAATGAATTTTTTTAATGAAATAACTTTATCTACGAGGTTTCATTAGTTTTGACACCCATAAGCTGTTTCTGCTTAAATATACAGAAGTGAAATAAATATAACTCTTCTAACACTTACTTATCTGCCTTATATTTTTCTTGTATAGCCTGTTGATGCAAAGCTGCAGCAGCATTATGTGTTTTACACAAACAAAGAAAAACTTCATTTAAAAGCTCCAAACTGTATGTAGTGATTTCTTCCAACTCTTCAGACCAAATGGGTAAATTGCATAAATAACGTGCCAACGCCAAGGCACCAGCCGAAATAATAGAGGGATGAAAACGCAAATAGGGATCAGCTTCAAGTAAAGATAGTTCGGCGATGTACTATAATAAAAATAAAAGATAAAAAACAAAAGAAGCATGTTTTTATTGAAAAACTAAATAATCGTGCTATTTAAACGTACCAAAGCGAGAAACTTCACTTTATCGGGTATATCAATGAGCACGGAATAGGTATTAATGAAAACATATGCAGTTGGTGTGCACAAGTCAAAAGCCAATATTTTCAAAATAATTTGTTCCATACGCAAAACTTGAGCTTTGTTATAGGTGTCATCGGTAATGAACACAAATTCAGCTACATCCGGTGGGTAGATTTCTTCGTATTTTCTGGAAGAAAAAAAAAATATTGGAAAAATATGTACATATTTAAATTTAAATTTTAAAATTAAATTTAAGTAAGATATCTAGCTAAATATTAAATAGTTTGGGAAAGGGAATTTGTTTTTGGGGAATCGGTATCTTTTGCAAAGACGCACCTGGTGCGGGCAGTTCTCTGACTGTCATTAACTTATAAAGTGTGTTTCATAATTATAACAACAATTATTTTTTTTACAAATTATCTTCAAATCTACAACAGATCCCTATTTTTTTAGTAGTAATATATTTTAACATTTACTATTTTTATATGTAAACAATTTTAATCTGCAAATTATTGTTGTTTATCTAAAAGTTTTCCGTAACTTTTGTGTTTCATATTTATAAGAACAATTGAAGAAAACATCAATATGCAATTTAGTAGAGCAGTAAACCTTTGTTGCATTTCAAGTTAAATTAAAGTTAATTATTTCATTTTTTATTCCACGTGGTTGTAGTTTGACTGACATTGAAAAAGGTTTAATTTCTGCTTTTAAAGAGCAGGACTTAAAATTTAGGGAAATTGCAAGAAAATTGCGAAGAAGCATTAATGTTGTGCAAAATATTTGAGCAAACCTGATAGTTATAGGAAGACTAAGAGGTCAGGACAGAAGAAAATTCTTTCTCAGCGAGAGATATCGCACATAAACAGACTAGCCAACAATTCAACATTGAGCTTGAAAAAAATAAAGGCGGAGTAGGGAGTTTCTGTATCAAACACAACAATTTGGAGGACGATTTCGAAAAACGAAAATTTCAGATTTTCCAGAATGACCCAAGTTCCTCATTTACTAACACGACATGTTACAGCAAGACTACAGTTCGCAAGAGAAAAAACATGCAAATCAACTAGAACCAAGTGTGTCATAATTAAGTATTTTATTATTTCGAAATTAACCATAAACTTTATTTAAGGTGATTTTTTCGGATGAAAAAAAACAGGAATTTGTACGGTCCAGATGGAAACAGAGGCTATTGGAG
Organism: Gymnocheta viridis; assembly: GCA_956483585.1. Lineage (NCBI taxonomy): Eukaryota > Metazoa > Arthropoda > Insecta > Diptera > Tachinidae > Gymnocheta > Gymnocheta viridis. The sequence continues at coordinate 77,514,154 of OY101444.1, read as the reverse complement.
AGATTTAAGAAAGGAACCCCTACGTTTTTCAAAGAGAAACTTTGGCGGTGGATGGGTGATTGTTTGTGGGCAGCTTTTTTTCGAGATGGATGTCTTGATATCCAATTTGTTTCATGAAAAATTAACAGCAGAGACTATACCAGAATTTTAGAAATGAGTTTATTGCCTTTTATAGTCCAAAGCCACACAAAAAGCTACATTTTCCATCAGGCCAACGCCGCTATCCACACAAGTACATTTACCAAAAACTGGTTTAGTTCAAAAAAATATGAAATTGTTATATTTGCCAGCATGTTCACCTGAATTAAGCCCCATGGAAATCTTTGGGGAATATTATCCAATAGAGTTTATTTGGGAAATAGGCAATTTGATATGATAACAAATGCAATTTCTAACGAATGGTCAAATTGTGACAAAATCGCTAGTGGAAAGTATGAATTCTAGAATATATAATTTAAGTAGAAATAAAGGTGGCTTAATTAGTAAATAATTAAATTCATTTTGTTATTTTCCTAAAACTAATTGAAATGTTTTTATATTTCTGAAACATTATTCTTCTTGTTATTAAGAATATTACTATCTCTGAATATTAATATCTCTGAAGAGTAGATCCAAAGATGAATTACATTACAAAATTAATTTATAGAAAAGTTTTATAATTAATGAAAGCCCTTATAATTCAAAGTGTTTTTATAAATATGAAACATACTTTATTAGTACATTTTAACATCTCAAGCAAGTTGGCAAATAAACATGAACATTTAATGGCTTTGTGGCGGGTAAGGGACTCGTGACTGTTTGAAAGAGTGTGCGAGAAGTCAAGGATGCGTGATTCCACGCTTATCACAAGCGTTGAACATCAGTTTGACCAGTTCGTGGCGAATTTCGCGGAAGGACTTGGTTCTCCGCACGTTAAAGATTGAATTGACTCAAGAACTAAAGCCAAACAAACCCTTTTAAGCGTCGCAAATTCGATAATTGTGCTCTGAACCAGATATAAGCTGATCGCCTGGCCAACACGTTCGTGAAATTTAGCCCCTTTAGAACTTTTCTTTGGGGTTACACTAAATCGCTGGTCTATGCCAACAAGTCAACGATATTAGGAGAGCTGCAGGCCAACATCGAAGTTTATGATTCCGGATTGTGTGCTCCGAGTCATGGATAATTGGGTCCAGCGTATTCACTCGTGCCAGCGCTTGAGCGGCTAACATTTGAACGATGCCGCATTCAATAAATAATGGCATCGATTGTACTTTCATTTGGAATAAAAAACATTTCCATAACTAATCTACAAGTCTCGTAATTGAAAAATAAAATGCGTCGCTCTTAGTGAAAACCCCTTTATATTGTTTTTAAGAAATCAACAATGCATATAATTATTTATTTGCTACTTATTTTTATTACTATTATTACTTTGTTAAAATACTTACGATGCAATATACATGGCAGCTGTGCCAACCAATTGTAATTTATTACGCACTACCGACATGTGGCTGAGGAAACGATCAATATAGGATACTGACAAATACAAAGTTTCAGTATCTAAATTATATTCTTCGGAAACTTCCACTAACCAGTCTACTAAAATTGTGCGCATAGAGTAGTTGATATCGGTTTGACGACGCATATAATTAGGCTTGGGACGATGTTTTTTCTGAAAAGATAAAAATGAAAGATTCGGGGGTGAAAAAAATTACACAAAAAATAACAAGTTTAGAAAATGTATTTGAAAAATATTAAAATTAGCACAAAAATTTCTTTCTTATTATTTCACAACACTGCAAAATCTTAGTAAGATCATTCTAGCATAATTCCGGACTTTGTATAAAGGTACGGACACACTTGGCAAACATTTGCCCAAAAAAACGTAACCACTACTTTTTGCACAAAATGAAGTCAATTATGCCGCAAAATGCTATTTTTACATTATTTTTAATAAATGCGAACCCATATTTAAAAAAAACTATTGGAATTGAAGAAAATGCAAATTTAGCTTGTCTGTTGGTTACGGTTTTTTCGGCAAATGTTTGTCAGATGTGATCGTACCTTAAGAGATATCGCAGAAACAGTAATATATTCAAAGTGATGACCATTTGCCCTACAGAACGATGTTGTGGGATTTTTACATACAAATTCTTCACCAAACACACGGAAAGAAATTTAGTCAGAAAAAAGTTGTTCCTAAAAAATTTTAAATTTTTAATACACTTTATAAAAAATTAAAACTAGTTTCAATTAAATCCGTAACTGAATCAGTACTCCTGTGATCAAAAACCAAATGTTCTAAGAATTTTTACAGTAAGTTTTAGTAATTGATTATAGAACGAAATTCATAGCGAATTAAATATTCTTAGCTATTACTTTGAATTAATTACAAGATATGTTACTTTCTCTTAAAATTTATTTGGTTAACCGAAAAGCTGTTTAAGTGAACTACATTTTCTTTATAAAGGCACAAACTGAAATGAAACAGAGTTTGAGAGAAGATATTATTTATAAAAACGGCAACAAAATACTTCTCTCATAATGCATATTATCAAACCTTTGTTTTTTGAATAAAATAAATTAATGATCTCGAAAACATAACAATTTATTTTTAATCTTTTTAAACGAATGTTTTGAAAACGCACATTTCTGGATTTATTTTTCAATAATTTAATTTTAAATAAAAATTTTTTTCCGCGTTCACGCAAAGACGAGAAATGAATTTTGTTCCTTTTAAACTTCTAAAACTGAGGCAACGCTATAGCATAAAAAGTGGTTTCAGGATTCTTTAAAAAGCTTTTGTTTTGTGACAGATACATAAATTAATTGGAATTGTCTAATGGCTTTTTCTTTTCTAAAAAAACAGGACAATATTTTTTGCCCTTTTTATTTTAAATTTGCAATATATTAAGATTTTTTTAAATTGTGAATTTATTTGAAATTATTGTATCATCACTTAAAGCCCTGATTTACTATCCTACACGATTCATTCACAGGAAAATATTACACAAGTCTGACCGGCTTTAAAAAATCACTTCGAAATGGCGTTTTAGGTGCCACACTATTCAAAAATAATGATGCACGAACATCTCTTTGTTATTTTGTGTGTATACATGAAATCCATTATTATAAAAAATTCTTGGCTTTCGTTGTTTTAAAAATATAAAAAAGTGAATATAAAATTTTAACGAATAAAGAAAAGTTTCAAGTATTATCATCATTGGTGCTGTTTAACAATAAATACTACTCTGATCGCACGAACACTATAATATTTTAAAAATTTTCATAAGATTTACAAAATTGCACGACTTGCCAAAAAAAATCTGTCACACAGTAATATTTTTAGTCCACACTACCACACTTTTATAGCACACATGAGATATTTGGCAGATCGTACGATTATGTAGGATAGTGAATCACGGCCTTTATGAGGCAAAATTTTTGTCTTTAGAAAACTTTGAATAGCAATTGTTTTGATAAGTCTCATCATCGTTCTTTAAAAGTTTTACTAATAATTTACAAATAAATATTTTTGGAAAATAATATTTGCAACTCATTTAACAACAAAATCCATCTTGAATTGTTTTTAAATTTTTTTTTGCAAGTGGGCACATCGGGTTTTTTAAACAGTCCCAAAATTTCAGAGGGGGCCGACAGACAAGTCGTTTTTGTGCCATTAATGCAAATGGAAAGAAACATATGTACATACCGAAAATACTAGAAAATATTAAAAAAAATATAATTTGTTTTTTGAAATAATAAAAAATATAATTGCAAATGAAAAAGATTTTATTTAATGTGATTATTTTACATGAGATAAAAACTACGTGTAGCATGGGTTAAATTTAACGTTAATTAGTGATGCTAAAATTTAAATATTGATAGTGGTGAAGTTGTGTTTACTGTAAAAACAACTAATAATACCTTCCACAATACAAATAACTCTCGTATCCTTTTTCGAGCCACCTAAACCGATACATGGAAACACACATGAACACTGATGATGGGAGTTTAGCGGCTCCCGAAAAACAACGTTGTTTGTGTTCTGCCGTGTAAATTGAAATTAATTAATGTTAAATTTTCCCTTGTTCCTTTGGAATATTGTCTCACGTCCAATTCTTTCTGACTAAAAATGTTACGAACTTTACCCAAAATAATAATCACTTTGGATTAAAAAACCACGAAAAAGATTTTATTTTTTTCATTTTTCTAGTATTTCTGGTTGTATGCTTCTACGAATGTCTGACTAAGTACGACATTAAGCATTAAATATAATTTAAGTTTAAACATATTTCTGGAGTTAAGTTAAGTATGGACCTTGGTATTTCCGAAGACGTATGGTAAAATCTTATAACAAATATTTTTGTCATAATAGAGAGTTATCGGGTTAAAAATGCTAAGCACAAGGATTACAAGATTATAATTTTTTGTGTTCTACAGTGTAATCAGCAAACAAACGATTAGAGCAACTTGAGTATTTTCTATTTGGTTACGCTTAAACAAAAATTAGAGATACGTTATCATCATTACTGTGATAAAATTTCAGACCCTTGCACTATTCATAGTGTGTGAGATTTTTTTTTAATGAGAAGATATTAAAATTAAAGTGACCATAAAATCCATTTGAATAAACTATTTATCAAGGTTGGCAACCGAAACGATTTTTTTTATTTCGGTATCGGTATTGGTATTTCAACTATAATTTTTTTAATATGTTATGTTATTAAACTTGTAGAATGTAGTTTTATATATTTTTTGATTAGATTTTAACGACACATAATTTGCTAAAACAAAATTTTGTAAAATATTTGTAAAATATATTTTCAGCCGCAAACTTTTCATCGTCTTTCAAATATTGATATCAATAAAAGGTATGCAGAGGAAATGGCATAACATTACATCTCTATTTGGGGAGCCCAAGTAAACTACTAGATAGCGTACTAGACTACTGGTATGGCATGGCAGTCGCAGTTACATTTGAAACATAAACAAAATTTTAGAATTTGGGTTTGTTTTAAATGTAATTGTACGAAAGAACGAATACGTGTGAGATCGTAGGCCTGGTAGTACGAACAGAATATAATTTGGAATATTGTCTCATGTCCAATTCTTTTTGACTAAAAATGTTACGAACATTAGTCAAAACATAATGAACAACCAATTTGTTCGAAAAAATAATCACTTTTAATAGAAATTAAAATTTTTGGAACTCATAATCAATATTTTAATAATTGTCTTCATTCGCTTACAAAATATAGGATTTTTTTAAATTTATTTAAATATTAAAATTTATTTAAATATTAAATAAAAATTTTAAATAAAAAATGTTGAAGCAGACAACAAACAGACAAAAGATCCATTTTCGACTCTTTTACGCGCGTCAGCGGTTGAAGGTTCAATCAATAATTGAAGCCTTATATCATTCCATATCACTAAGGCACGTGCCGGTACCACAATTTGCTCTAGACTGTTTGACTGGTAATTATAAACGTTCATTCTTATCAAGTAGCCTTTAGTAATCGCTATCATCTGACTTAGGCTGAGTTTCGCTATCGCCTCCGTACACAAATAGCAAAGAAAATTGCTTTGGACATTTTATTTGAAACATTTCCTCAGTTGTTGCTGTATTATTAGATTTTTTATACCGAAACGGTATTATAGCGGTATTGAAGGAAACGACATTTGAATACTGGTATTTTGCAATCGAAATCAAATATGGTATCGGTATTAATGCCGGTATCAATTAAAAGCGGTATCTGCACTAATTACAGTATCGGTTGCCAACCTTGCTGCTATTTATGAATACAATATCTTCGAAGTATGCATATCAATTTATATGTATATACATATGAGTGTGTGTGTTGGTTTCACTTTTTTTCCTGGTTTCATTTGAATTTATAGTATTTACGAGAGTGTTAATAAAAATTGTAAATAATTTAAAGAAATTATGTATATTTTGATGTTTGTTTTATTCATTGTTCAAATAATTTGAAGAAATTATGAATATTTTAATATTTGTTCTATTCATTGTTCAAATCATTTTGAGTACGGTGGTTTTATTATAATTTTATTTTCTTGTTTATTTTTCATAACTATTAAAAAAATCAACTTTTATTTTAACACTCTTAATTAATTGTATTCATATGTAAAATCAATACAACTTCTAAACACTTAGAAATCTATTGATCTGAAATTGTACATACATAAATTAAATAAGGTTTGATATACTTATTTAGATATTTTTTGCTTTATAAATAAGATACCAATACTTGATGGCATCTCCCTTCCATCTCTTTATCCAAATGATGCCGCCTGACTATCCTGTGGTCGTTCCTATTTATTTTCTCCCGAAATATAGTAACAAATCAGACATGATTCACATAAAGTGTTTATTATCAGTTGAAGCCAAACATTCACTAATTATACCTCTCACTAGAAGCAAAAGTCAGCAAAAATTGCTAATTCCAAAATATTGCTAAAATCAGAAATAGGATTCAAAATCTTTTAAAGGTCATTAAATATATGTATAAAGGACAAAAAGTAAAGAAAACATCAGCCGGGTCCGACTCGTGCAGCCTTTAATTTTTAACTGAATTATATTTATAGTATCCATACAAAAACATGCGTCCGTGTGAAAACCGCATAACTGTGAGCAACTCCGTTGCAGAGTCGTGGGAAACAATTACTAAGAACGAGATATGTGAAGACTGTGTGGTAAGCTCAATTCCAAAGCGGTGTGCTGCCGTTATTGTATTATTGTATATTATGTCACTCGTATTCGTTCTTTCGTACAATTACTTTAAAATCAAAAACAAAATTTTAATTTTATTTAATTAATTATAATTTATGTATCCATTAATCGTTTTATGCTTATTTTTGTGTTTTTATATTATTTTGTGTTATCTATAAATGAAAGTGATATTTTTTTACCGACATATTTTCATGTTTAGACAGTATTTTGCGAATAATTTCCATTAAAAGGAAGTATATGTAGCAGAAACTATTTTTATTATTTTTAAAATTTTTTATTCTTGTTAAGTGTCATAAGCGCAATTTGTTTACTAAATAAAACTGCAATACTGTTACGAACACAAAGTTTCCCTATAGTGCTATTTTTGTATATATTAGAATAATAATTCTCGTATTCTTTTCTCATAAATGTAATAATAGACTTTAATTTACCTACAGCCAGCCAGAATACAATTTTAACAACTTTGTAACTGAGAAAGTTGCAAAATTCAGATAGAACACATAAATGATGACGAAATAAATATATACATATTTCTTTAGGGTACGTATATACAATATAGTGAGAACTCACAAAAAAAAAAATAACAAATGCATTTCTTTAGAATGACAAAATTTAGATCAACACTCGGTAATACCAGAAAACAATAATATCGCATGGAAAATAAACTTTTAAAGGCTCTTTTACTTGAACACATTGCTCACACTCTTATGAAGGGTATATAAGATTCGGCATAACTGACGACTATAACTACAATCTTTGTTTTTTATGCCTTTTCCCTATAGAAGTAAACATTGCTTAGTTTAATATGTACATATTATGTCGGACTTTACATAGATTTTCGATTCTGATAAGAAATTGTATAATTTTGTAGTTACACATGTATGTCGATACATAAATATCTGTAAATGTATGTATTAGTAGTAAATTCACTCGCACATCTGTTTATTTCAATTAAATTTGCAAAACTTAATTTTAGAGAGAACTTTTGTTGATTAGAAATTCCAACACTTTCAAAAAAAATTGTGGTACTGGAGACAATAATTTTTTTTAACGTAATTTATGAAAGTTCAAAATTGAATTCAAATTTTATTTAATTAAACGAAAGAATAACCATCCCACACTTTACCTCTTTCATATCGAATTTTATCACATACCTGACTGTTAAATAACACTGTGCTACAGTGAAAATATACTTGAAAAAAGATTTACGTGTATATTGTAGGCCCTACTTTTGTATATAACAAATAAACCCAATTTGTAATTTCAGTTATTCTGAAAAATCACCACCTTCACATAGCTTGCAGTACGCCGAATTTCGTTTACGCGAATTTGATTTACCGCGATTCCAAACAAATATTTCATTCTGTTTTACGCGATTTTATTTGATTTGACGCGGTCTAAAAATGTGGAAAATGCGTGCAAAAATGTTTCTATTATGGACTCTATCAAACATTCTGGATTATCGATATCAGAATTAAAAGAATCCACGTTAAACGCTTGTTGGAAAGCAGTTTGGCCATATTGCGTTTAAAATAACTGCCCAGTGCCTTCTAACAATCATGATGTTGGGCGAAAAGATTTTGATGATTTATCGTCTGCAAATATTGATGAATTATTGTTAGATAAGACACTTAGCGATGATGAAATCATTGGTGTTGCGCATGGGACACCCGATACCAAAAAAAATAGTGATGATTACGAAGAGGTAATTAAAGAAGGACTCCAAATGGCGTCTCGTAATGAGGAAAGAACCACGAAATTTCCACGTGATGTTGAATTATTAATGGGTAATTATCGTAAATTACATAAAAGTCTTATCAATACTGTAAATCAGCGATTGATAACATAATTTATGACTAAAATCTCGGAACCATCTCCACCGATTGAATATGCTTTGGAAAATATTTATAGCGATGAAGATGATGTCTCCCGTAAACGAATGCGGTTATCAGAAAATTAAACTAATTAGAAATAAATTTTTATACGTTTTTAGGTTTTATGATCTTTTCTATTGTTTTTTTTTATAAAACACTTTGTGTATGAAGCAACATGAATTTTAATTACATATGTACATATGTATTTATCTTTTTTACTTTTTAAATAATTTATTGAAGCTTTAGGTCCAGAAAGCTTCTTCAGGGATATATTTAGTTAAAAAATAATAGTAACAGTTATTGTTTTCACAAACCAATAAAAACTTATTCTAAATTCCTTTGAAAAAATTAATAAAAAATTTTCAAAAAAAAAAATTGATAATTAAATTACACAAAAATACAAAATTGCTTAAATCTAATGCAAAAACATAAAAAATATTCAAGTTCCTGTTCTATTTTTATAAATTGACAGCCTGTTCATGAAAGTGTCAAAAATAAAACGAAACTGGGCGACTCGTTAACGACTACGTAACAAATAGGGTTTATGTAACACGTTTTCAATTATTCGTTGTACGACATTTAAATTAATATTTTGAGCAATTTGTTAATAAAATTTTTTTTTTAAATTTTATTAAGTTTGTCGTCTTATTATATTTTTCCACAGCGAATAACTTATTCTATTCGTGTTGCTTTCACCTGTTTGACATTTAAAAAACGCGATACATAGACCAAAAAAAATGTGCCAGTTGTTACGAGTTTTGTTTAAAAACTTGACATTCGTGTTGCATGAACCCAAACAGGAAAAACGTTGATATTTTTGCTCGTTATTTTATTTAATTGTGTTCGATGAACAGGCTGTAAATGTCTGTAATTTTGAGCTACATTTTCTGTATCCATTTTGAAGTTAATTCTTTGTTCTGTTGGTGTATTTATAATCTGGAACATTTCTAGCATGAAGCGACATTTGTAGTTTGTTTCTGTGCTCAAAACTGTTGTCTTTTCAAAATCTGCTGTATGTTGAAACATTGCACAATGTGATGTTAATGCAGTTTTCTGAGTTGATCTGTATTTGTATTTCTGATCAGATTTATGTTCGGCTAATTTAGTTTTTAGTTTATTTTTAGTAGTAACTTTATATACTTTATTACGCCCTCCGTTATTTCCCTTACATGGTATTTTGTAAACTACATTAAGTCTGTCTAATATTTCAGTCTTATCCTTAATTTTACTGAATAAACTTCCTAATATATTATGACAACTCTTAACATGTTTTTTTTTGTAATTTTCAGGATACAAAAAAACGTTATAACTCCGTTACTAAGCCGTGTGGGAAGTAAATAAAAAAATCAAAATTAGTAGAAGTAGGGAAGGAAATTTAAAAAAAAATATATGAACCGTACTAACATTCAGAAGGACAAACACAGTCTTTTGGCATCAAAAAACCCAATTCGATTTTTTTACGAGCTAAGAATTGTTAACCTGTGACCGATAGAATTCTCCAACCTTTCAGAAATTATTGGTACATAATCGAATTTCTAAAAATTATTGATCTCCTCTAAACTAGACTTACAAACCGAACAAATTCGTTTTTCAAGTATTTTTCAAGTCCTATTTTGTAGCACAGTGTAATTACAAATAGCCATCTAATTCGCCACCCATATGAATGAAAAATATTTTAATGTCCATAATAGCTTGTTTACATATCATCATCAATTCTTCTAATAAAAAAATTGAAAAAAACTCACACAACTATTATATTTTTCTATCTGTTTTCAATTGTTAAGGTCCGAACCACTTTAATCTAAAAAATCGAAAAGAAAACCAGCGAACAAAATAAAAAAGTGTTATTAAATTCTTCACACATCTGAAACATGAGCGGATTATTTAGATGTGTCCATTACTACTTCTTACTAAATTAAAATGCACGACGCGTTGCTGCAGGTAGAGAGAAAAAACACCAAACTTTGTAAAACAAACCTAAAAAATATTACCAAAAATTATAAAATGTACACATTAGGTCGGCCCGAGTAAGTAGGTTTGGAAATAACAACAACATAAAAGTCTTAAACAATTAAGAAATATAAAAACGTTTACTATGTACTATAATATAGTAAAGCGTGTAGTATTTTGTTTTCCTACGTGCGAATGAGTGATATAATTTGCTCCAAGAACGTCATAACTCGGAAAAAGCAGTTTTACAAAAATCGAGTTTAAAGTTTTCAATTTACTTACAACGTGGACAAGTAAAAAATATTCATCCATATTACAGTTGGCGACAGCGACTTCACGTCAACACAATACCAAAAAATTGGAGCTTGTCTACTCGATCTCCAGAACAACTTTGTGCTAATGAAAGTGTACTTCTATTCTATAAGGTCTAGAAAATAACATGATCCTGTCAATAGTAGTCAATTGTTTTCGACAACGGGTAGACAAACCCCAATTTTTTTGTATTGTGAAGACGTGACGTCGATGTCGCCAACTGGAATAAGGTTGATTATTTTCTCAAGACGTGCGTATATAAGATATTTGAATGAAATTTATACACAACATAAAAAACGATATGTCTATTAATTTTGCATTTTCAATTCAGAAATCACGCTTTATGAGTTATGTTGGTTTTGCAGCAACTGAACAATGTGTACTATTTATTTAAATGTATCTTCATTATATGTATGTATGTTTTCGTGATTTTGTAATATTTATGAACAAATATCTGAATTTACAATATTATATGTATGCAAATTCCAAATTTTCAAATTTTAGTTTTTGGGTCAGGAGAAGAAGTAAATGTGGTAAAATATGAATTGGATTTACTAAATTATTGTGTTCAGCAGCTCCAACTTGGAAAATATAATGGCGAGAACCAATCGACAGGAATTTATCAACCAAACGGTGAATAGCCGGCCGAGAAGAACAGCCATATGAATGTATGTATAGTGATTTATCTTTATAAACAAAAATAAAAATAGATAAAATATTATAACCACCATGTACTGTTAAAAATTAAAGTATATATTGGATAGTGAGTAGCTGTTCAATCACGCTCACAATAAAATAATTTTATTCACCCTCGTAAGCGACCTTTAATTTTTTATCTCATGCTCATGCATGCGACTTTATTTGTAATGTGAGCGGCGTCCATATTGATTGAAAAGATCTGTACTGTAAACGACCGTTTAACAAGAATATGTATGTTAAATTCGTACATTCATATTCAAAAACATATTTATTATACACAGAAAAAAGTAAAAACAAGATTAATTAAAATTATAAAATGCAAACCTATAATTATAACACACTTTTAAATGAAAATTACCATCAACAAACATACAATACTGTATAATTAGACGATTACACAACACATACGACGTTAATGCGAGCTTGTGAATTGAACAATAGTGAATATGGTAAATATTGTCCCTCTCATATAATGTTTTTAATCTAAAGATGATCTTATCTGACCGAAATTATTACATTGGCAGTTTTCAGATGTTTTTTTTCTTTTTGTGAATAATATGAATAAAATGTTATATGTACTATATTAAGCTGCTCTTTATTTTTGTATCTTTACTAAAATCTTTATATTACGTATAAATAATTTATGAGGAATGTGTGTGAACATATAAAAATTTACAAATTTCAACGATTTACAAAAAATAGTCAACGACTGATCGTGGAGAAGCCCTCATACATAATATTTAAATTTTTTATTGAATCATTTTAGCAGTTCGCATTGGAAAAATATTTTGTTTTATTTATATTTTTATTTCACATACGATGAGTACAGCAAAACCGAATTATACCGATTTTTGGCTATTCTTTGGTCGACGAATTCGCTACGAATTCATGATCATTAGATCATATTTCGTAGTAGCAATGATATAACATTGGATTTAGAAACAAACTATTTGGGCGATAATATTGAATTAATATATTGTCATATAATTTCAAAAAAGCCCTAAGTTACAAACAATTCTAAATCGATTTCTTGATTGATTATCAAAATACATGGTCCTGGAAAATTTTATATATTAAAATTGTAGTCACCCCTATTCTGTGTTTCGATTCGAAACGAAACTTTCTCAGTTTTACGAATTTGGTATTCTGCGTTTCGATTTATTTTTTTATTATATATATTCTGCATTTAAAATTAAAAAAAAAACAGTGAAAAAATATCTGCATGACCATTATTAATTTTAAAATCACGTGATTTGAAAAATGTCATTTTCAGAACATGCCTGTATAATATGCTATAAAATTATTTTGTAATAAATTCTTTTTATTTTTGTCAAATTGAAAGCTTTATTTAATTTTTTGCATGTCGAAAAACACAATACCTGAACGATATAAAAAGCTCGTAAATTTAATGGCAGCCAAGGATGATATTGCGTATGGATATCAGAAAAGAACACCCAAGGAAATTATGTATAAAAAATGAAAATATGACCGGATTCTTCATAATGGAATAGTTTGGCCACAAATACAGTTTACTTATATTCTGGCTTTTTTCTTAAGGCCTCATTAGTTTTTATTTTTCGTTGCCGTTCTGTGACGATCTTTTCTGTAGAAAATATTTCTTACTTGTTCTGTGTCTGAACTTTCGGATGTGGACGATGTAATTATAGTAATGAATTTTGTAAATGTTTGGAAAATATTTTTTATTTGACAAAAATATATGTATAAATCTTTCGAAACGAGTAATTACTTAATGAGAAATAAGCTTAATCTGAAAATTTTTTAAAAAATATTGGTTAACTTTTCATATAAGAAATCTTTGTGCTTGTCCTCTAAAATTTTTTACAATGTACCTCAGGGTTTTTATGAATTCATATAAGAAGCAATATTTGCCGTCTCCTGTGAAAAACACGGTTTTAAATATGCTGTAATTTATTTATTATTGAACTTCTTCACTGATAGAAAATACGTCGCCATAACGCTGATGTACTATAAGAAGTATCCTCGTTTAAGATCCCATGACGCTTGCCATCATAGCGATGTCATTGTTCTCATCAATGACAATGAGCACCCGTAGACTAATGGATAGCGTACTAGAATATTAGTCCTGGAGTCGCAGATTCAATTTCTGCCTAGACACTGGGTGTTACTTAAAGCAGACAAGCCAAAAATATAGACTTAAATAATAGTTTGTATTGTCATAGTAATGATGATGAAAGTTGTACATCAATGCGATGCTATTTTTTTATAACGTTTTAAAAATGCGTTTAAAAGCAAAACTCATAAATAAAATAACAAATTTGTATGAAAATACAAATTACAAACAAAAACTCTTTTATACATATTTTACTTTTTAATAATATAAAAAAGGTGGCATCGAATTGATGTCACGGCATAGATGATACCAAAAAAAGGAAAAAATTCTTTGAGGACGTTTGTCATTAGATTGATATCAGCTTTCATCTTATTGATGACAATTGTCATAAAATTGATGCCACAATTCTGATGACAGGGTGTCATCAATCTGAAGATGATTTTTTTCTATGAGTGCAGAGTTTATTTTAATAGATACATACATATGTATGTGTGTCGGAGAACGACAAACGATACAATAATAAATAAATTACTTTAGCATATATTGAATATTTTCAATACAAAATATTTTTCGTATCTGTTCAATTTCATAATTGTCATAATTGTATGCATCGGCGCACATTTTGTTTGTATGTATTTTGTATGTATGTATTCATGTTCATATTTGTTTATATTCCTGCGCACCAATGACTATGAAGCACATTTATTTTCCAATTTTTGTTTGATAAGTATTGCCAGAAATTTCGTCTAGTTGTATTATGGATTTCATTTCATAATTATTATGAACCATTTTTAAGCAAAATGCGATAAAATTGTATTAAAAAATTCGCGCTAACTGGGAAAGTATACAATTTTACTTTGAAGCAAATTTTTGCAAACATTTTTAAGAATAGGAAAAGCTTAAAAATGGATAAAGATCATTAAACAAAAAGCAAATGAAAGGAAAAGGTAAGTTGCTTGCGAAAATTTCAAAAATCCGCAAAAAATAATTTGAAAATTTTTCACATTCCTTAAATTTTTAGATTTTACGCCTTTTTCAAAACTTTGCAACTTTTCGCGGAATTTCGCGTTTTTTACAATGTGGGTTACTTTTTCTATTTTTTTTTATTGTTTCATCGACTTTTAAATGATATTAAACATTTTAATTTTCCCAGTGATTGGAAGTTATGGCAAATTTTCGTAATTTATGCAGTTTTTTGCGAGTTTTTCACATTTCTTGCATTTTTATCCCGTTTTAGAAGATTTTACGGCTTTTACAAATTTTGGAAAATTTGGCGAAATTTCGCTATTATCGCGATATGATTTATTGCTTCATTGAATATTTAAGATTTCATAAAAATATGAACACAGAATATTGATCCAATATGCATGAATTTCATTGACTTTATTTTTATGCAAAAATTGTTTTTACTCAAAAAGTTAATACCAAATAAAGAAGTGCAATACCCCTCGATACATATTTATATTTGTACGTATTCCTAGCAATAAAAAAGCATTTTCTATTTATTTATGCTGCACTTATCGATATGCGCACTTACATATTTATAATTGAACCCTTTGGTAGTCATATCTTTCTGTGAAAATTGTATACCTTTGTCGTTCACTGATGTGTGTCTGTATTTTTGAATAAAAGAGAAATAGAAATAGATTTTAAAATGTTTGCTTTATTTGGGAGGACTTATGTATATACTTCCATATTGGCCCCATTGTTTTACTTATTTTTTTCCTTGGTTTAATTCATCATTAGTCGGTCTGTTTTGATTCTTTGGATGATTTTATTGTCGCAGGTACGCTTTCAGAAATATGGTAAACAAGTATTGTCTGCCGATGGACAATAATTTGAATAAAGTACATTTACAATAAATGCTCATGTTTATTTTTTTTGTAAAAAGAAGTAAAATATTTATTTATACTCTAATTATATTTTACATGCATACATATGTATGTATGGATATGTAAATCAAGCAAGCTCTTTTAAATAAATATCTTTTTCTTACTTCATTCATATTTTTGAAATGAAAACTATTCAAATCTTCTCATGTATAAGGGTGATTCATTTTGAGGTTAATTAAAAAAACCATATCTTTCCTCTATTGCAACGTAGTCATATCTCAAAAAAACGTGATTTTTGAGTTAAGAATGCAAAATTATTTATCGCATCGATCTTCATCTTGTTCGCAAAATTCATACAAATATCTTGATTACTCACCTCTTGAGGGGAGAATATTTTTGTATATTTTCATTTAAAAAATTTAAAATCATTTTCTGAAGAACGATTTTTTCGAGATATGACTTACTTTGCAATAAAGGAGCGACCAATGTCAGTAGTGGATTTTCAATGACACGCACATGTTAAATGTCTATAGTAAATAGCATTGTCTGGGGTATCATAATTCACTAGTACTGCTGACTGTGTCAATAGTAAATCAGTATAGTTTCACTATTGACATTTCCTGCAGGGTAAGAATACCTACATTCATATGTATATGATTAACAAATGTGCGTGTTTGTATGCAATTTTATTTTGTTTATTGTTTATTCCATGGGGAATGAAATGAGTAATTAGGTATTTTTTTCTCTATAAATAAATGCAACTAAAATAGGTATTCATTTAAACTGGCGGTCGAATTACGACCACTAGACGTACTCTAGTAAATAGAAATACATATGTACATCTATTGCAGAGTTGGCCGCGAATGGCGAATTTCGCCGACGCCATGATTGTGTGCATTTTCACATACAGAAATGTATTTTATTTTTGGCGGCCAATATTCGCGGCCAAAAATTTGTCGTTCGTCTCCTGTGTTCCTAGTAGCATCATGCTTTCTCTGACCAAAACCGTGGCATTCCAAAAAGTATATCATAATGAATCACCCTGTATGTAATTTATGACAAACCGCATCGCATCGGTGTATTGCGGTTGCGGTTTTGAGTTTCTTAGAATTCCAAAAACGAAACAATATACAAAAAATATATTTGAATCTTTGTAACGTATTTTTTCTGTTGCTTCAGCCTTTTTCTGGTCGATATTTTAACAACAAAAACTATAAACATGGGCAAATAGCGTATGGTGAGTTAACATGGCAATCAAGCGTTCAACTAATGTGTGTATGAATGTATGTGTGTGAGTATGTATACATGTGCAGAGCAATTACTAATGGAAACATTACATTGTATCCCAAGAAACACAAAAATAATAAATATATTTGCTTCATGTCAACAAAAATCGGAGAAACAATGGAAAGTTAACAGCAAAATAACAAGGAAAGATGTTTAAACAACACACAGCAATTGGTTTAAAATATGTATTTCAAAATTTACTTTGTTTCCTAAAGCAGTAAATTTGAAATTCATTTTTGAATGAATAACTTTTTGATGGCAATTTTGTTTTTATTTAAACAACAAACGACTTTTGACAACAATTATATTTTAATAACAAAATCAGTTTTATTTTAACTAATTATTTGTTGTCTTTTCAATTTGACCATAAGAAAACCCGACTTTAATTGAATAATGGCTATGAATATGGGTATAATGACTCAGGCTGATTTAAATGAAGCTGCTAAATTGGAGAAACGCAAGCAGTATGAGGAGGAACGTAAGAAACGGATATTCAATGCCAGACAACGCTTGTATGGGGTAAGCATTTTTTAAATGAAGGGCCAAACAAATATTAAACAAAAGAAATTTAATAATGAAGAACTAAATTCAAGTTCAGAGATAAAAATGGAAAAAACAGCCTTTTGAAAAACGATATTAAACGTTATAATAACAATTCAAAATATTTTTCTTTTGTTCCAGCTTGATTTAGACACTTTAGATCGTCAAATAGCTGAAAAGAACAAACTAAAACAAATGGAAACCGAGCGTGAACTTCGCTATGAACAACAGTCCGATATGATACAAAAAGTGGTGCACAATAAACAATTGGAGTTGGAGAAACGCAAACGTGTGGTCGAAAGCGACATCAATTATTATCGTTGCCGTTTCCAACGTAACGATCAACGTCGCGAATTTGATCTCAACGATCCGGAATTTATGAAAAAGTCCCAACCAACACGTATAGCAGACGATGATTTTACATTGGGCATTTCATCGGCCCAAATCTTTTATGGTGAAGATCTGGGTCATCGTGAGCGCAAGCAAAAGCAGCGAGAACAACAAAGAGCCTGGCTGGATCAACAGATTTTGGAAAGAAAAAAAGCCGAAGATTCACGCATGCAGGCCGATAAAGTACTACAAGAATCCATGGAATCTCGCGACAAACGCTTAGAAGATATGGACAATTCAGAACGTAAGATACGCCATCAAATAGTGGACTCCATAAGGCAATACAATTGTCAAATGGCTAAGCAAAAACGTGAAGACAACTTACGTAAAAAGCAGGAGAAAAATGAAGATGACATGGCGGAAATTTGCAATATGCTAACTAGTGATATGTTAACGGAAAATCCCGATGTGGCACAATCGAAAACAAATCCGCATAAGAAAATTGCTTTTATGTATCGTGGCATGACACCAGAAGAATTGGAAACATTTCGTCGTGATCAGAACCAGCAATTGTTAGATAAAAAGAAACTGCAAACGGAACAACAATTGATGGATAGACAATGGGAACAGTATGCCTTTAATATGGATCGTGAATTGAGATTAAAGGATTTGGAAATGAATCGTAAAAAACAAGTCGAATTTGAAAAGATCTTAGAAATTAATGATAAATTGTCTAAAGAGCAAAAAGTTCAAAAGGAGCTCAGCAATACGGTTTTAAATAAAAATGAAGTTTCCAAAGAATTTTATGAACAGTTCAACAAGTCCTCGCGCTAATTGTTGAAGAAAATTTAGATTTCTATATTCGAAAATTGTATGTATGTATGTAGTATTACCAAATTTTAATAAAAACGAGAAATTTATGCAAAATATAATTATAACGCTTTTTTTGTGTAAAACTAGTACAATTGATTCTTGGTTATTTCACTTAAGAGAAAAGTTTAAGGACTCCTTCGAGCTTCCTGCTAATTTCGAGAACAGAACGTTCGAAAATCTATGGAGTTTTTGAGTAATAAAACAACTTTTTTTGTCGAACATTTATGACGATATCTCTCGAAACAATTAACCGATTTAAATGGAACTGGTGGCATCCAAAAGAGACCGCATACAAAAAAATATGGCGGAATTCTTGGGGTGATTAAAAAAATAAACAATCAGAACGTCGATATCTGAAGGTTTGCTTTATTCGATTCGAAAGGAAATGCTTTCGAATTGCAATGCGTATAACATACAAATTCGAACAATTTTCTTTTCGAATCGATTTACAGAGTAGGCCAAGCCAGGCCCACCCTTGACAAAAACTTGCATTTCAAAAAAATTTTAAATCAATAAATTCAAACAAATTTTGAAAAAAAAAAAACATTTTCGATAGAGCTCCCTCGAAGAAATTTATAGCAGTTTGCGTCATACAACACCAAAATCTAATTTACTATATTAAATAGGTATGTAAGTTTGCTAAATTTTTCACAGTAAAACCTTAGCGAAAGTTAGAATAAAAAATATTAAAGAAGAAGAAAAAAGCGTGTGAAAATTATTGAAAAATAACCACCCCTATCGCGCATAAATGTTAAAACTTCTCCAATTGGAAACAGACTTATTCTCTTCATAAAAGTAGGACTCAATGTAATTTATTTTGTTCCATTTTCTTTATGATCAATGTACGCAGTGTCATAAACCACCATGTGTTAAACAAAAATGGTAGATCTAGTATGTATGTGCATGCAGAAGAAAAAGTTTATTTTGAAGCAATTAAAATTTAACACGTAAAAAACATGATACATATATAAAATAAAACATACAAGGAGAAAACACATACACACGAAGAAGATGTTAAGAAAATTGTAATCAAGTTAAAAAAACAGCTGTCAGTGATGGCATTTAAACAGGACAGAACGAAATATGGAGCACAGAAAGAAGATAATATAAAAATAAAACGACGGCAATTGTATTGAAAAACGATGAAAACAACCCTCTTAAAGAAAAATATATATGTATACATATACACAAATGAATATAAATAAATATGTAAGTAATATTCAAATGAAAACTGTTTTAAAGAAAAAGAATAATTAAAGTAACTATTATTTACGGCAACGAATATTATGCAAAAGTAGTGAGAAATCTCTATGGTAGATTTAGTCGATTCGTATCGTGTTACTTTATGATTTTCCATATCGTCCAACTTTGTTTGCTAGTTAATCAGAACGCAGTGTCCCAAAGAACTCTTCCATCATATTTTTATATTAACCCTAGAACGCCATCCCTTTCTTGTGCATTACATACTACGACATACTATAATTAACTATAAAACACGTCATGAGCAAAAATACATACTGAAATATAATTTTTATTTATACTAAAGTACGCCTAGTGGTCGCAATTCGACCGCCAGTTTAAACGTATACATATTTTAGTTGCATTAATTTAAAGAGAAAAAACTGCTAATTACTCAATTCCTTCCCCATGCAAATAACAATAAACAAAATAAAATATCATACAAACACGCACATTTATTTTGTTAAGTTTTTTGCTTGAAGCTAACACATCCATACGCAATGAACATGTACATCAATATTTAATTTTGTCATCTCTTTCAATTCGGATCTCTTTTTCTTTTTCAAGTTCACACATTGGAAGAGAAAAAACTTTTTGATCATATAAATACATATTTAGGTACTCTTAAAAACTCGCGTTGCTTTACTTGAACCAATACTTACATAAGTGAATGTACGTGTGTATTTTTAGCGCAATTGTTTTCAAATCAGTCTTTCAGTTTCTTATATCAATAGTAAACTAAAAAAGGAACATTAGTTTCGAGGTAAATTATTTCGTGTAACAAACTTCATATTGTGCTCGTTATAAACTGTTTAAAATATTCGAGAGGATCAGTTATGTTTTTGCATTAACGTGGTTGGCCCTCGGTTTTTTTTTTTTAAAGAACAAACACAAACCGCGAAGCCATTTTGGCTTGTCTGCAAAAACACCCAGGGTCAAGGCAGGAATCGAGATTGCGACCCCCAGACTAATAGTCTAGTACGCTATCTACTAGTCTACGGGGGCTCCACACAATATTAAGTCCATAATGATGTGTAGAAATAAATAACCGTCATCCACTTTTTTCGGGTTTTAGTTCTTCAACTCAGGTTTTGCAAATATGTAATTGTTTGTTACTGTTTTTTAGTTTGTGTTGCTTTTTATTTTTGGCAGAAGTCAAAGTTTAACGTTCTCTACGTAAAAATTCACTTTTCCGTAGATTTTTAATTTACAACTGTTACGATACATATTGAATAAACAGTAAAATGGTGATCCGTAAGGACAATACTCATATAAAAATACTCAAAAAAAAATTAAAATATCTTTGTCTAATTGCAATTTTTTTTATAAGTAAAATCTATCGCTCCTTTATTGCATCCATCGTAGTCATATATAAAATAAACTCGTTCTTAAAAATAATATTTAAGTTTTTAATGTACTCAAACCTTAATGGAAAAATAAAAAAATATTCTCCCCTCAAGAGGTGACTAAATAAAATATTTATATGAATTTTTTACACAGGATGAAGAATGATACGACGAATAATTCTGTATTCTTAATTCAAAAATCACGTTGTCGAGATATGACTACGTTGCATCAAAGGACCGATATGTTAAAATTTGTTTTAGAAAAGAAAACGGTGTAAGTAAAATTTAGCTTTAACTATAAAAATGATCGGGGTAATACCTATAATAAATTAAACTGATCGAATGCAGCTAAAAAATTTTAAGCCAATGCACTGTTTATAGCAGACTAATTGAGGATAGTAAAATTATAAAAACACAAAACGAATCAGAAAAATTCCATTTGAAATGTATTCCTTATGAAAAAAACATCTGCTTATAAATGGAAATTTTTATTGTAGTTTAGAAAAAGCCTAAATGACACAGGACCATATGGTGTTGTTGCTTTTGTATAGTAGATGGGTGAAATAAAAAAATGTGCACAACCACGTAACCGGATATCTAAATGATGGACACAGTTTTTTATGTATTTTTTTCAATTTGATCCTAGAATTTAGTACTTTGCTACATACTCGTAACTAAACAAAGAATTAGCGTTGATAAGTTTTTTATGCAAATTTATTATAATTTTTGTAGGCCAATTGTAAACTCCATGTCAAATAGCCAACCACTAAAGATATTCAATACCAAATAATAATTACTCGGAAATGGCGGTATGCAATAACGTTCGGGACATTTTCCATTTCCTTTGAGGGAAAAAAAATTTTATAAAAAGTTTTATGTTTTTAGGCTGAAAGATTCGTCTTCCTTGCCAGCCTTGGGCGAGGCTTAAGGATTTTCTTCTCTCGGTAGTCGAAAGGTTGCACCGGCGAATAAAGATTTTCTGCCTGGCTTGCCTTTAGCTATTAATGAAAAAATCCTTACGATGGAATGAAGAGAAAACTCTTCAGCCACTATTATACCTATCCAGAGAAGAAAACCCAAAAAACGGACAAGACAAGAAATATTTACTCAGCGAAGCGACTATTCGGCACACTGAAAGGAGAAAATCCGTAAATCAAGGCAAAAAATTTGTTATTGCTCATTTTTGATCGACACTGAAAAAACAACAATTACATTGAAAACAATAATTCTTTTAAGGTTATCATGTAATCATTATTATTAATACTGAACCGATTTCGGAAAGATTTATGTGGTTTTAATGGGGATTTTACATTTAATTTTATTTACATCGGTTTAGTATTTTAGGAGCTATAAGCGTTTGAAGTTGCTAACAACACATGCACACTTATTACACATGCATGTATCAACTTTAACTTGAAAAATAAACGAAGTGTACATGTGTGATGGTCCAATTTGCTTTGTGTAGAAATGAGACAGAGTTTTTTCTATATGTATTATATAATACGAGAGAGATAAGTAAGAGAGTTTTAAGTTGTTTATTTAGAATGTTTTTTGTTTTTGTACTTTATCGTATATATTTATGTAAATGCTTATGGTCTTATTCACAAACGATTAATAAAGTTAATGTGTGCATTAAAACCGGCTTTCCCATATAAAAATCCAACATTAAAACTACAATAACTTTATTAATCGTTTGTGAATAAGGCCATTAATATTTAATTACCAGAATGCGGTCGATTCGCCGACTACCGCTGGATACACTAGTAGAGATTATTGAAGGTCACAGGTTCGATTCCTGCCCATACACTCTTTCCGCAGACAAGGCAAAAAAGCTTCGCAGTTTGTGTTTATGATAAAAGTGAATTTAACATGACAAAGTATATATGTACATACTTCTGCAGATAAATTCATGTCTTGCAAAAAATAAACAAAATTTTACATACTTGGAATACTACATATTGATCCTTTATTGCAACGTAGTCATATCGCAAAAGGCGAGATTTTTTAATTAAGAATGCTGAATTATTTTTCGTATCGCTCTTTATCCCGTGTAAAAAAATGCATACACATACATATTTTGTTTTCTCACCTCTTGAGGGGAGAATACATTTTAATTTTTCCATTGAGGTGGGTAAATTAAAAATTTTAAACTCGTTTTCTGAAGAACGTTTTTTTTAGATATAACTGCGCTGCAATAAAGGAGCGACATGTGTTATAACCAGTATATTAGGGAAAACCCATTTTTTCAAAAACAAATTGGAAAACTCTAAAGGTGCGGTCACACTTGGTAAACATTTCCCAAAAACACGTGACCTACAGACAAGCAAAATTTACATTTTCTTTAATTCCAATATTTTTTAAATGTGGGTTCGCATTTAATATAATAAAAAAAACAGACATGTGAAATTTATACATTTGCCCACTCACAACCTACTGTAGGATATGTAAGTTGTATGAATGTTGTTGGTAATTTCCACATAAAGATGTTTGTAAGCAAATGAATATATAGAAATTATCAAAAATATTTGTACAGCTTACAAGAGTTGTTAATTGAGCAACAAGTATGTACCTTATTTGTTTAAATTTGACAAAATTGAAGTATCAAATCATACATATCATATTTATTGATAGTTTGATGAAAAAACAGACTACTTGAATATATTAAAAGAAAATTTGGAACCCAGCGTAAGAAAGTTAAACCGTGACCGTGACCTTGACATATATCTTCCAACAGGACAACGATCCTAATCATACCTCCAAAATTATCAAAGAATGGTTGCTGTACATCGTACACCATAACAGCTGGACCACCCCCCGCGGTCACCAGACAATAATCCCATTGAACATCTCTGGGAGCATTTAGATAGACAGATCAGGAAAGGAAATATTACCAGTAAGGGCACTCTAAAGTATATCTTCCTTAAAAGTGGTGCAAGATATCAAAACAAGTAGCAATAAAATTAGTAAAGTCAATGCCAAGGAGGTTTGGAGCAGTTTTAAAAAACAAGAGATGTCAAACAAAGTATTAGACACTATTTCTTTTTAACTTTGGATAAACTTTACACTCTCTTTTGCGCGTAAAAAATGCAGTATACATATTTGTTTTTGTTGTTATTGTATTTGTTGATTTATAATTAATTTTGTATTTAGTTTATATATTGTAAGAGCACAACACAAGCTTTTGTTAATGATACTAGAAGTGGGAAAATTTTAGGTTTTTAATATGTAAATAAAGTACTCCATATGTGAAACCAGGTTGTACACTTTCTTTTGACACTGACAGTATGTTTGAAGAACATCGGTCCATGCGTTTGAAATTATAAGTTACTTTCTAATTGACACCTTGTTTTTTGAACAAGTCGAAATTAAACATTCCGTTAATTAATGGACCTTATTACGTACGGTTGTCGAATTTTTCGACAGTTTTTAATAGATTAAAGACACAACGCAACATAGCACTTTGATCAATTAAAAATTATCGAAAAATTCAATAATAAGGTAATAAGATCCATTAAAAAAATACAATAACCTTGAACTACTGCCACAGAATCGCCTGCACCGGCGTAAGTAAATCAATATACATACATAAGTACATTCTCACACGAAATTTTGTTGTCATTTTTTAAAAAAGGGAAAATTAAATTTTATATTTAACTTTAGAGAGGCACATTGACTTACATATTTAAGAGTTCGACCACTTTGCTCAAATATTTAATATATGAATTTTCGACGAAGTAACAAAATGATCCCTGCAGGTTTCGTTTATAGTTAAAAGACAAAACTGCCTTACATTTCTTTGCTATCCTACTGTACACACACAATATTATAAATAGCCTGTTGTTGCTGAAAAACAGTGCATCTTCATAACATCAGATATGTAGTGAAGAAAACAACAAAGAAAAATACTTATAAAAAATATTATTATGCTACAAAATGTCTACTAGCACAACATTCAAACAACACATACTAACTAATGTAACTATATTCCCCAACAAACACAAGATGAAACGTTGGAAATATAATGGTTTTATCATTTGCTATCAAACGTTATTTTCAAACCCTTTTTATATATAGACAGACTTTTGAGACTAATATTTAAATTAAATTTTGTATTTTTTTTTATTTGATAATAGATGATTGACATGACACTCTCAATTTGACATCATGTGTTACTGCATTCTGAAAAATAACTTTAAAATATGAAGATTCTTCCATATACGAGTACTTTAAAATTCCTACGATCAAAAATAAACTGAAAGTAAAATTTTTTTACACAAATCACAAAAACTTCTTTAATTTGGGAAAAATTATTAACAATAATGTGCGTCAGGTTGCACTTGAGTATTAAATTCATTAGAAGTTTCACAAATTAAATGGATGAGAAATTTGAAACAACGACAAAATATATTGACTTCACTAATGTTCCACATTATGAGTATTTACAAACCCCATTTTTTTCGGAAAACATTTAAGAACAACCTTTGATATTAAGCTTAGGAATAAACCATTTTTCTAATTGTGAATAAAGTCCCTTTATTTGTTGTGAATGCTATGCTTCTCAAATTACATTCAATCATTTTTCAATTAAAAATCAAACCTGAGTGTTTACTGGGTCTAAGCAATTGAAAAGGCTTAAGAAAAGAATTTACAATAAAAGAATAGAATGTCATATGTATAAGGGATGGCAAAGAGATTTAAAATTATACCAAATTGTACTTTTCTTTACTGGAAGTTATTTTCACTCTTGGTAGTAAAATACTATTGTTAATTTATTTTACATAGTATTATTTTATTTACAAAATCACTTCAATAAAATGTATTAATTAGTAATTTACTGTGCTGTGTTTAAAACGCAACGCAAAATGTTGTAGTAAGCAATTGCGAGAAATTTATCAGAACTAAACATTGACGAAAAAGGCAATCAAAATCGGTGGCCAAATCACACCATTCGACATCGCACGAAATTTCATTACAACTCTTAAATGGAAATTTCGGTCGATATCGAATGTGGTAACGTGTCAGTTGTTTTTTTAAGAACACAAACCGCGAAAACATTTTGGCTTGTCTGCGGAAACACTCAGGGTCTAGGCAGGAATCGAACCTGCGATCCCCTGACTAACAGTCTATCTATCTACTAGTCTACGGGATTACGATTACTAATCTGGGGGCAAATTACGGCATACGATATCGAACGAAATTTCCATACAAAACAAAATTTTCTATGGGATTTCGTTTGATATCGAATTAAATCCTAGTCTTTGATACGATCAGTTTTTAGACCTAAATTTTGTTTTAAGAAAATCAACACTAATATCTCAAGCGGGTGCGTTAATTCACTATCGCACGAAAGTATCGATTATAACAGCTTTCTATATAGTACATGGAGTTTTTATTGAAATCCGGTCCATTCTGTTTTCAACTTTCACATCATACATTTCTTTTACTATGGTTTACTGTCTTTTATTTACTTTGGTTTTATCGCTACATAGAACATTATGTATTACAATGGAAACATTTTTTTTCTTCATGGAATTATGCGATACCAAGACAACTTTTGATATTTATTTCCACTTCATTTTCTTTAAAAAGTGCTTATTAAATGCACATAATTTTATTTTTAGTGGTTTGACAGTTAAAGAAAAATGTTAGTGCTCCATATAAAACAACTAGTTTTAGAAGTCAAAAACAGCTATTATACTCTCTTTATAAATTAAAAAAGCTCTAGGTATTTTCTTAATAATTCCATTTAATTTACCTTCAATTCTAACTCTTTTATATATTTATTTTCTTTGAATTTAAAAGTAAATAAAGAATTATTTTATCAATTTCGTCTTTTAGCTGTTACATCGTGTTGTTTACGCTTTCGTTGTCATTGAAATTGTTTTAACTTTTGTACATATATTTAACCCAAAACACAAGATTGTATGTAAATAAAAATACATTTAAATGTAAAACCAAATTACATTTTTTCTTCAAGTCGTTATAAAATTCTAATCATATTTTTTATACCTGCTTTTTTTCTGTATATATACAGCCCCATAGTGTGATACTTTTTGTGTAAGTTTGCTTGTTTAGGTTTGAATGAGATGAGATAAGGATCTACATATGTACATATGTATGTATATGAAGGTACACGTGTGTGTACAATTGTAAAGGTCATTGACTAAATAGTCTTAGAGCATAAAATAAAATAGAAATATACGAGTAATTATTAAAAATGTCATATTAGATGGTATTAAATCGGCCAATTGTCTACATACATATATTGAATACCAATCAGTTTTGCCAAATTTTAACGAACGCCAAACTCTTTTGTACTATGAAAATCAATTTAGAGCAAATCGGTTACAATACTTTTCCATGAATCCATTCATAATTGAAATTAAATCGAAATTCTTGTTTGTAATCCTATTTCGCTACGGATTCTATAGATGGCTGAACTTTTCTTTTATAAATTAGTTATTTTTTTAAACTTTTATAACTTTATAACTTTAACTTTTATAACTTTTTATATAGCCAAGAATATACTCTTAAAAAGTGGGTTTCTTCATGCTGCTACACATTGGTTAGCCCCGTAGACTACTAGACTATTAGTCTGCGATTCGCAGGTTCGATTACTGCCTAGACCCTGTATGTTTCTGCTCCGCGGTTTGTGTTTAGTTCTTAAAAAACTGCAATCACGACAACAATTCATTCACTGTTGCAGTAGTTTGTAGACAGGATGTACAAATTCACTGCATTTACGCATGAACACACACGATAAATCTACGTCAATCCGAAATTTAGTTTTTATTGTTCTTAGCATAGACTATGAATTAAATCCTCCAGCTTACAACATTATTAGGTTTTTTTAAACTCTTGCATGTTTTTTAAATTTTCTAACCTATACAAAAACAAATAACCTTGTATATACAGTGGCGAGCAAAAGTAATACATGTTTTTTAATCTCTGGTCTATGGTGTCTTATAATAATTACATTTTTAGGAGAGCAAAATAAACTTATATTTGATATTGTAGACTTGGTATAAAATTTTGATAACTTACTTAACAATCAATGTACAATCTCTGGTTTTTATTATTTTTCTTTCTTTTCGTTCTTGCTATTAATTAGCCTATAATAAGGTTTTAAGCCTTCATAAACTGTTAGTGTTTGCTTAATTTTAAATCGTATTAGAAGAAAAAAAAAGAGCCTTTATATACAGAGCCCAGCAAAAGTGAATAAATCTGTGGTTTTCCTGAATAACAACTAAACTGAAAACTATTTAAAATTGTGTAATCGGTAGAAAAGTTTCCGGGTCACATAAATATGAGAGAAAATTTCCTGCAGTAGAATCAAGAATTGCCGAAAGAATTAAATCTGAACTCACCCTATTGGGAAACGTTTATAAAAATCATATCTTCAACATTTACCTTCATAAACTTTATGCTAGTATGTATTTAATATACATATATGATATGATAAATTAAATCCATTCATTTATATTTAATAATACTCTCTTCCTGATTTCTTTTTAATCCAACTTACCTCACTTTCACGAAAATATTCAAGTATTGAACGTTGATATTCCACAACTTCGAAAAAACGTTGACGATCATTCCGTGGTAACGATACTCTATCTTCAGTTTGCTCAGCAATTTCCTTAGAATTGCTATCGTCAAATAAATGTGAGGCTGACGTTGGACGATCTACAGACATGGGCGATAAGACATCGGTAACCGACATGGGTGTTGTATCCAAACTATATTGGTTTTCTTCATACTTATGGATTTCGCTAAAAATGATATATAAAACGGCATTTTTGTTTAATTTAATAATAATACGCGGCCTTTCATAGCAAATAAAAATAAATAAGAGAATTTTATAATAAAAAAAAGGTTTTCCTTATAATCTACCTTTTGTCTGTCAAAATGTTTTGCTGCTTGACACGTTGTTGTTGCTGGTGGTGGTATTGATGTAGTTGTTTTTCATAATAAACATTTTCTTTATCAACAACATCAGGCCTAGTTGTTGTAGTTGCAATTGTTTCATTTTGTTTTTTTACTACTACTGACTGATGTTCAACCTCTTCCTCTTCATTATAATCCTCATAAACGGAAAATGTTTTAAATTGTTCTACTGGTACAACTGTTGATTTTTTTGCCGCCAATGCTGTTTCATCTTTGTTATTGTTGTTACTGTTGCTCTTAACATTACCAACATCACGAAAAGCCTGCAAGGAAAAACAGAGTAACATAAGAGCCCATGCACAAACATTATAATAATAATCTTCATTAAACAAATAAAGAATGGCAAAAGGAAAAGTGTTTCAGCGACAAACGTAAAAAATATATATGTACATATGTATATATAGATATATAAAAAATGGAACATGAAGAACAATATTACTACAGAAACCAAACAAATTGCTTTCAATGTTATTGTCACATTACAATCTTTTGAACAGATGTTAAGACTTTTTAAGCTTTAATTTATAAATGATTTTTGCACTCGGGAAATTCGTGGGGGTTGGTATTGTGTTGTAGCAAAAACCATAAGCAACAAGTGTATAATAGATAGAAATAAATAAATTGGCATATACTCGTATGTATGTACCTATAAGATTTTATACAGAATTCAAGACACGTTGCTACGTAAAAATTGTAAAAATATATGAATATGTATCATTTATTCAATTAGAAAATTTCCTGAATCAAAACAAATTCACTATATTTTTCTTAATTCGGCAAAAATAGACAATGTTGAAACGCCAAAAATATTTTTTGGATAAATAGTCATTTCATTCGAACAGTTTGAACGCGATTCCATTCCAACAATGTAGGCCTTGGATAGAATAATGTATTTTAGGGAGAACGCAGATTACTTCTACTGACATGGCATCATTTGGCTACATATTTGAAAAATTCGTTAAATCATGGGATCAAGTGATGTGCCCCACTGCTTCTTTTTAGGTGAAACACTAACATAATCTTATAAGAGTGAAACCTGCTAATGTAGTTTAAAATTGCCGATTACGAATCATGCATAACGTGCCACAAACATATTAAAAGTTGTACATTGCCCTGCAGCTAAATTTGTGACTAGTAAAGTTTTGGGACAGTTATAATACTAGTTGCAATGAGAATATTGAGTTTATGAGAATGAAAAATAAATAGAAAATATAAAAAAATTACAAATATATTTATTTTTTAAATTGATTTCTAAATTACATATTTTCCTTTGACGTCTGATGAAATGATCAGAGATTTGAAGAAAAAATCAGCGCTAACAAACACGATATACATATGTACACGTAAGTAAAAAATCTGTTTACTATTTATTATACATATATATTTATATTATTTTAATGTTACATGAATATAGGTCTCTACAATGAGCAGACTATGGAGGAACTGCATTGTTATGCAGTATAACATTGACGGAACGCATGGAAAATTGCGTTCAAAAACCTATACAAAGCACTGATTGGTATATTTGCTGTAAAATTTGAATTATACCAAATTTCTTTGACAGAATGTTTAAAAAACAATGTTACGCCAGGCAATGCAGCTATGAAAAAAGAGAATTTCGACAGCAAGTCCAAAATAAATAAAAAAAAACTAGAGGACGAAACAGAAGCTAACAAGCTTTGATTTTAGTGTTATATATAATACATTTTTAATCAAATTTAAATACATATTATCTTTTTAATAACTTTGTTTTTCGATTTATACTAATACGTCTTCCTATGAATTCTCCTAAAGAGAAATTTTTGTTAAATAAATATATTGTAAAAGAAACTAGTGTAGTATACTTTAATAAGTACTAGTAGAAGACTATAATTACGAACCAAGTCAAAGTTACAGCTAATAATAACTAGTGACCTTACTAGTATAGGATGGAGTGGTATATATTTTTAAAAAACCTACTGGTATAAAACTGACTCAAATAATACTAGTAGTTGAACTAGTATATGACTATACACGAATGAACTAGTTGGGCTCCTATGACAACCTAATGTTAAAATCGATAGTTCGATATATGAAAAAAGACAGTCAGGGAACCAGTCTGAAGTTGAAAGTAACTATTATAATTCTAGCCACGTACTAGATATTTTGTCTGCAGGGTAATTACACAGAAAAAAGGCATACAAAAAAGAAGTTAAAACATGGATTGGGCACTGGTTCAAATTCGGATGAAAAACGAGGTTAAAAGTTGTATAATTAGCTCTGTTTCGTAATCTTAAAAATTTTTTTTTGCCAAATTCAATTTTGCTTAACTAAAAATCTTAATTACCAAATTAATTAATTTTGGGACATTTTTGCTTCTTCTGTATAAATATTAAAATGTTAGTTAACACGTTTTGCTTTTCATCTGGCGATATGTAAATTTGTATATGTATTTACATACATCTATACTATAAATAGTTAAAGCGCCTAATCAAATCTATTGTTTGTATACATACATACATATGTATTTTTTTATCATTTTAACTGACAACAAACAAGCAACCAAAAGGAAATTAAATAAAAATTGAGCGGGAAATATTTTGCTTTTGAATTGAAAACAAACAAGAAATATCAGATAGAAAATGAGGATATGCAACAAAATTTTAATTTAATAAATAATTGGATACTCTTGTTGATCATTGGAAACAGTGCAAGCAAAACTACATTAAACGAAAATTATTGCACCACTAAGATTAGCAAACTTGCGCTTAAGGAGTATTTACTAGGGAATGGTAAAAAAAGAAAATCTACGCGACTTTTTGATCAACCATTTTCTGTTCCGATTAATTAACCGATTAATCGTAGCAAAAATCGATTATTTTATAGTCGATTTGTATTTTTTCTTTCCTTTAAATTAAATTGCTTGTTTGGTGATTATATCAAATTTTAAGTAAAACTTAAAATTATATTTATTAACTGCCTGTCTCATTAAATTCTAAAGAAAGTTTCTTTCGTAATTAATATTGAAAACAATAACCTTTGCCTGTGTAAAAACGGTCTAAGTATTGTTTATAATAGTAAAATTGCAATAATCAGTGATAGACATGCAAAAAAAATTGCTCAGAGAAGCAGGAACGTAAATTTCCAGCTGAAGATACGTCGCAACCGGTTGTTCTTTTAACCAACCCGCCGCCGCTGATTACACCGGCTCATAGGCACCCGCCAAGTTTGTAGACATATTTTTTTTAATTCCTCTTCTTTATCTCATAACAAAATATACATATATAAGGAATCAAGTCGCGGAAGCAGAATATGACAAAACACCGCCGTTGATACTTTTGCCACGATTTTTCTCTTCTATAGTTCAGAAAAAAAAGAACTAAAATAAAAACATTCCTATTTTCATTTTTTTAAATACGTAGGCCAAGGCAAATTCATAACAGGCTCGCCTCAATTCGCTTCGAAAAATACCTGCTTTCATTGTCAAAATCAACGTAAACAAATTTTTACAAACAAAACAGATCAAAATGCAAGGAGCAAAAAATGATCAGATGAGTTGTCGAGACCACCTGTTATGAATTCGCCTTGCACGTAGGGGTACATTTGTGAGATTTAACTCTTTAGTATGTGTTACTCAGCGTTCTATTTATAAATACAACAACTTACATTCCTATATGGTATTTACATTGAAAGTTTCAAATGATATTGAATTATAAGTCTTTGAAGGTGGACTATTGACATCTTTTTTTTCTTTATGGGTAGAGTTAATAACTTTTTAATATATTTTAAATATTTAAAAAGATCTATTCAGAAGCTTTCAAATGATACCAATATTGGTCATATGCGTTTAGAAATGTATATGGAAACTTCAGAGACCCATAACTCGAAAAGTTTGCGTGTCCCCCTTTTTTTATGTAATATTTTTGCTTATTTTTGTATTTTCTACCCCCTGTGTAATTTTTTTTTTTTGAGCTGTGTCACTAAATTAGACCTACATAAGTCCTTAAAATATACCTCAAATGTTCTTTATTATTATATTTTTGGCAGATAATTTTACTTTTTAATTATAAAACTATTAAAACCCGATGTCCTGCGACACCGTGCGTTATTTTTATATTTCCTACTACATTTGCTTCTCTACATTTATTGCAATCAATAGAAAAATATATGCAATTAATCTCATGGATTATTGCATCGAGTAAGTTCAGTCAGTCACTGCTAACAGTGCTATTTGACTTTGGTTTACAACAAACTTTAAGGTACCAAACGCGTTTGGAAGCACCAAAATTGTGCACTAAGCTGACATCACTGCTAGAAATGTGCATGAGATTGAGAGAAAGTGACGTCACATTTTACAAGAGGCAATATGATAGGGACCTTTTCACTTTTTTTTACATAAAAATACCTAGCACCTTTTTACATAGATATTGTACATACATATTTGTTTATATTGATAATTATTTCTAATGACTTACTACTTTATTATTGTTGTTGGCCGATATAACACCATTGCTGACTGTTAAGCTTGCACGAGCATTTGCAATGGCATTACGTACGGCAAAATTGGCGCGTCCTTGTTTTAAGGAGACGCCACCTAAGGTGGCACCCAGTGGCTGCAATACATTCAATTTTCCTCCAGCCATCGTTTTATCCTTTAAGTGCATATTACGAGGATTCTCTTTTTCAGAATCATTCGCATTTTGAAAAGCTGTTTGAGTAGCCGCCATTGTTATGTAGTACTAAAATATAAAAACACACACAGACACAAGAATACTGCACAATTTATTACTAAATTAGAGGTATAGTGCTTTATTTACTGTTTTATATAACGTTGTACTTGCAGGAATATTCCTATAAAAATTAACAATTTTCTTTTTGGTTCTAAAATATCATCAAATATTGATTAAAAAATCTATGTAAATCCAATATCTTTTTTCTACAATAAAGCGAATAAAAACATATTTTATTTGTGTTAAATTTTTAGTCCCGTTTGTTACTGCACATAAAATGGTGGTTTTTAAAGCTTTGTCATTGTCTTAATTCTTTAAATTGTTTTTATTACGTTTAATTCCCGTTTTGCTCAACAAAATCTACGGCTGGCAATTTTTTCTTTTTTTTTTGTATTTCTTTTGTTGATTTTTTATCCTCATACACAAACACATATACACACCGCAGATCTCTCAATTCAATACCCGAAAAGAAACGCTTACTTAACATACACACGTACACAATAATTGAATAAATTATTAACTAATTTTTTATTGAGATTATATCTTTTAAATAAATTCTTCATACATATTTTTTTTAATTTTTATTGAGTTATAACATTTTTTAGGATTTATTTATGTATATCGGAAACACTTTTTCTTCACAAAATTAAAACTCTGCGTCTTTTGTTTTTCACGTTGCCGATGTTGTGTTGTTGCCGTCATAAAATCAATTGGGAGACTCTGTGATCTTTTGAATTTGTGCGCTTGATCTATGTGCTGCCATACGTTTTTCATGATGCAGTGGTGGATTAATATACCTCGAGTGTTGTATCACAGAATTGTTGAATTTTTCAATTAGATGACGGTTCTTCTGTAAACAATTGCCGAGCCGTGGTACAACTATTATTGATTGTGGAATGTGCAGCGGCTTGTAAATATTAAAGCCGAGAACATTGACTATTGTCACAAAGTAATACCCTGTGCTATTGTATTATTATTAAATATAACATTTTGTGGTAAGAATTATCAATATGTGTATTAAAAAGTTAGCTATTAAAAGTTAATATACGTGTTCAACGTTACCAGCATAGTTGCAAGATAAAATCTACATGAAGTCGGCAATACGACTTTTGTATATGTGTATGTAGTACAAAATCGAGCTCTCATATTTATCAGGTAAAGTAAGTTTAACAGAAAACAATTTTTCATGAGCTTTTTGTATATCTAACGTCTAACTATTTATAAAACAAGTATATTTCAAAAACTGATATTCCACTCATCTTATACATACATACATACATATGTATGTATATAGTAAATACGCCTTGGATAGAGAACATAGTTTTTGATTAAAACGAAATTATGAAATTTATGGATATTAAAGTAGTATTACACACATACATACATATTTTACATTGATTTTATTTAATTTCCTTTAACAAAAATATCTACATATATATGTATATATGTACATATGTACTTTGTATTTAAACTGTTATGAAAATGGATTATCAAAATATTGATCAAATGTGTTTAATCATCAAAAGGCTCTCAAATCGATAAAATTACGATAAATACTTAAATTCTCGATTTTGTAATGTTCTGAATGCGGATTCTGTAAGCGCTAAATTGTTAATTTTTGCCAGGTTGGGCTTGATTTTGCTTAAGAATGGCACAGGCGGATTGAATGAATGATGGAGGGACCAGTTGGCCTAGTAATATTTCACCATCCATCCCAAATTCACTTTCATCATACATGCAAACTCAACGCCGTCCAAATTCGTGCCTTAAATCAATCCTGAAACGGACTAGATTTCAAATGGTTATTTCATATTTAAAGTTTATTTTGTTGTTGAACTCGAAGCCAGCGCGTTGCTAATAAGCTCATACATAGCACATTTGATGATGACATAATGTGACAAATTTTTCTCTACATGAAATGTTTTTGTTATTGGATGCCATTCTGCAGTACCAAATTGTAGAAGAACAACGGAAGTCCTATGTCAAAGTCTATCTATTACAACAAACAATGTTGGAATATTTATAAAAATTTTTTATCAGGAATAGTGATGATTTGCCATAATCACCAATGAAATGCAGGCATATAGACGAGCTCGACCCACAACAAATGAAAACCCCTTTGGAATTTAGCTATTTGTTTTAATTGAAAAATTCCATAGAGTTTGCAGATATTGCACAATCTGCTGATAGAAAATAAACATTTTTTCTATATAAGATAATCAAATAATTAAAAATTTGGTTCGTTATAGGTATAAAATAAAAAAATTACTACCTATAACTTTCGCTATTTAAGTCGAATGTTCAAAATTTGGACGATCGTTTTATCGGATTTTCGTTAAAATGAGTTTCATAATATCGAGCTTTGCCAGTACTTCCGTTTTGTCACCGACTAACAAGCCGAAAATATTTATAAAGGACTCTAGCAGACATGAAATTATCTAATTTGCAGTATTTGTTTTTCTTAAAAAAAAACTACCTCAGTTTGTTTTCAAAAACTCATTGTTAAATTAATGTTTAGGTTGAAAAAAAACTACTTTTAGTTGTGTGTCGTTTTGTTTGTGGGTTTTCTTAAATATCTACCCTGCTTCCCATTGTTTCGCAGTAAAAATTTTTTTGATTCTTTTCTGCCCGACAGTGAAAAACATCTGCGGTGGAAAAATTGCATTAAAAAATTGAGAAAAGAGCATACAGCGCCACGAAGTTCTTACACTGTGATCTTGATCTTGTACATATTTATCTTTGCGCAAGGACATTAGTGCAGTTTTAGCGCGAACAATTACCTGAAGTGTTACTAAACAAGTTTTCTGTGCGAGCAATTTTTTTTCCTTGTCTGACTGCTGTACACAAATTTATTTATCCTTATTTATTTTTTGGTCTCTTGGTGGAGGATTACAACAAATACAGCTGAGAAAAAATATCTATATACCTATATAACAAATATGTATTTAATTTCATATTCTTTAAATTTTGTATTATTTTTTTACTGATATTTTTCTGTGTTTATTTTCTTTGTTTTATGTTTTTGATTTTATGACAAATTTCAGTAATTTTTACAAATTGATTTAGTTTGATTTTTTATTTTAAGAATTTATGGCATTTCTATTTTATTGTGAATTAACCATTATAAAGTTAACAATCTCAGCTTGCAAAGTAAAAGTTTATTAAAAACATGGGCCTAATCGTCGCTTTCGATATCGAGCTGATTCGATCGAGTTTTCTTAGTTTGAGATTATGGCATTTGATATCGTACAATATAAACACATTATTCGATATCGAATGTCATAATCTCAAACTAAGAAAATTTGATCGAATAGACCCCAGTATTTCACGCAATAATGTTTTATGCAGTAGCAGTCTGGACACTGTTTCTCGGAACTTAGAAGTTTTATATTACAAATAAAATACTTTGAAAATGTATTGTTTTACCAACACATTAGAGCCCCGACTTGCGCCGTTGATGGGGACCGGAGAAATGTGACGCAAACCGAAACGACACAAATTGTAACTTTTGTTTCTTTAAAAATGCATTGGTTTTTTGTTTACTGGGTCAAAAATTGGAACATCAAGGCCTTTTTCTTGTCTAAAAAAAATGCAATTCAAAGTTTACTTAAGACAAAAGTTTTGCCTCGTAATTGATGATACAATAATCTATATACAAATAGGCAAAGAAAAATTGTTATATCCCTTTTCTCCTTTGTTTGCCAGCTGATTTTCTGCATTCTTTTACTAAATAGGGTGCTGTTGGCTGAAGTAGTTAGCGCGTTGACTGCAAAGCAAATAATGTCTAAGAACGTGGGTTCGAGCCCAGCTTCAGACAAGTCATAACATCCAGCATTTTTCAGATGTGCATTAGTATGCGATTGTATTTGTTGTTGTCAGACTGTTTAAGTGATGAAGGCATAGCACTGGTCACTGAACAGTTCTGGCAGCAATTGATACTGGTGTATGCTAGCGGACATCACAGCGCCCTCCTTCGTCGGTATTGTAGCAAAATCGCCGGCGAAGTAAAATAATTAATAAAATGGCTACAACAGCTTAAAAAAAACACATTTAATGCGCCTACTTGACATCATAGGCGCTGCAACACTGATCTAAAAACTAACACAACGCGCAATATCAGAGTTGTAAAAATTAAGCTTTCTCTCTTTCACCATCTGTCCTCTCTCACTATCCCTTTCCCAAAGAAGGTAACACACCTACGGGTTGGTAGGCATACTAATTGCCTGAGTGTTACTTCTCTTTAAAAAAAAAAAAAAAAAAAAAAAAAACATTGTTGAGCTTAGTGACCCGACTATATATTATATAAATCGGTTCAGTATTAAAGGAATAAAAGGCTCATAAAGTTGACACCACTACAAATGCTAAAAATATACACGTACACGTATTAACTTATGTAAGTGTTGGTTCAAGTAAAAACATAAGCAAAGCAATGAGATTTTTTAAGAGTAATAAGGCTTTTTTATAAATGTGCGTGTTTGTTTGCAATGGAAAGCTTCTTCAGGGATATATTTAATTAAAAATTAGTAATAACAGTTATTGTTTTCACAAACCAAAAATAATAAATTTTTTATTATATTTTTAAACAAATTTAGAATAAGTTTTTATTGGTTTGTCAAAAAAACAATGTTATTACTAATTTTTAATTAAATATATCCCTGAAGAAGCTTTCCATTGAGAAAGCGAAATATCGGATTAAGTAAATCATTTATATTTATTTTCTGGACTTAAAGCTTGAATAAATTATTTAATAAAATTTAATAAAAAGGTCGAATAAATCAGAATAATTTTAATGCAACTAAAATATGTATACGTTCAAACTGGCGGTCGAATTTCGACCACTAGATGTACTAATTATTGTTACTAATTAATTCACTATTTCAAAAAATCAATATATTGCAAATTTTCATTAAATAAATAAATAAAGAAAACGCTATTTGCATATAAAATTCTATTTTGTTTAAAGAAGTCATGTGATACGTTTTATTATATTTACTTTTCAACAATTCTTTGTTATTATAAAGAAATAATTGAAAATATATTTTTGAACTCAGGAACAGCACAGGGGCCTAATCGTCGCTTTCGATATCGAGCTGATTCGATCGAGTTTTCTTAGTTTGAGATTATGGCATTCGCTATCCAACAATATAAACACATTATTCGATATCGAATGTCATAATCTCAAACAAAGAAAACTCGATCGAATCAGCTCGATATCGAAAGCGACGATTAGACCCCAGTTTTCCAACCAATCTTAAAATAAGGCTGCGGTCATTCAACCTTTTAATTAGCTCAAAAATTTGTGTACAAAAAAAAAGACGTGTTGCTCTCGGGGAATACCGCGGCAAAGCTATTGCATAGCATTTTTTTATCAACTTACGCAATTATAATTATTTATTTATTTTTTATTTATGCAGTATTTTTTTTCTTTGACATTAATTCAAGTTTTTTTCTTTGATATTAATTCAAGTTACACTTTTTGAGCGTGGTGACCGATAAGAAAACTAATTTTCTTTTTTTTATTAAATAAATGAGAAGTTAATAACGTTTAAAAACCTACGAATTAAGATTACGAATTGTGTGATAAAAGCTTTACAATAGTGTTGTGTTTTTCTTCCGACGGGGTTTGATACAATTTGGAATGAATTTCCGTCATCCCACGTCAAATTTGGTTGATAAACAGACCGGTTTCGGCTATGTGCCATCTTCAGTGCTCTCTCAGTAACTGAGAGTTACTGAGTTACTGAGAGAGCACTGAAGATGGCACATAGCCGAAACCGGTCTGTTTATCAACCAAATTTGACGTGGGATGACGGAAATTCATTCCAAACTTTACAATAGCTTTAAAATGTAAAATGCGAAAATCTTGAATTTCATTACAAAAAATTTCAATGTGTAGGCAGGAATGAAAGTTTTAAAGAGATTTCGAAAAAATTTCAGAAAGAAAACCTTCATATTGTGAAACGAGACTGAATGCGGAATAGTTTTTATTTTCGGGTGAGCTCGAATAAAATATGTATTAAAAATTGTATTGCATTGAATGAAAAGATCGTGTAATGAAGGCTTTAAAGTAGTAAGAGAACTTTTTAGATTTGATGCCAGCCAAACAAACGTAGAAGTAAATTTTGTTTTTTAATGTAAGATTTGTTATTAATTTTAGAACAATAATCTTGAATAATATTTCTCCACAATTCGCGAGTACGCTGCATAATATAGTGCATACATTTCATAAATTTTCTTTCATATGTATTTGTTTATTATATGTATGTATGTATGTATTTCGTTTTAAGTGAGTGCAAAATGAGGAATTTCTAATTTTAACAAAACAAAATAGTTATTCAAATACAAAAAATATAATCAATATTTCTTTAGTCTAAGTTCATTCAGCAAAATCAAAGGTAGACACTTCGATTGAACGCTACTTTACCATTTTTTTTTTTTAATTTAATTTATGAATTCTATTAAGAATTAATATGTATAAATATTTATTATCAATTGTATTATTGATAGTAAATTTAGCTGGATGGTGTCGTACCGCAACTATACAGGAAGTTAAATTTG
This sequence comes from Gymnocheta viridis, assembly GCA_956483585.1. Classification (NCBI taxonomy): domain Eukaryota; kingdom Metazoa; phylum Arthropoda; class Insecta; order Diptera; family Tachinidae; genus Gymnocheta; species Gymnocheta viridis. The sequence continues at coordinate 77,473,830 of OY101444.1, read as the reverse complement.
AATTATTTGATGATAAATTTCGTCTTTCCATACCAAGTAAGTGTTAGAAGAATTTGGAATTTTAAAATGAATTTGAAAATTCATTAACACGATTCGCTTTCTTTGTAAATATGTATATGCAGATGATCCAGATATTAAATATGTAACTTTCAGTGTTAATATTAACAAAGAACTTGAAACCTTTGAAAATGGCGAACTAACTGGTACAGCAAGTATACCAAGAAATAAAAAGTGGTCATACGAATTTCATAGAATACTGCAAGACGATGACATTGTCTACGTTTGGCTGGAAGTTCTGTTTAATAATATAATATTTCGGGATAAAAAAAATCCAATATCGGTGAAAGCTTTTAAGAATGGTGATCGCAATTTTAGATTAACTACGACAACCAGCAAAACAATAACAAGAACACGTATAGATGATTCGACGGATTCACCACCTATCAAAGCAACTGATGCTACGAAAGAAAATAAAGCAGGTTGCATTCAAACCCTTTCACAAGTGCCCATAGAATTTGGTGGTCCCTATTGTCGTGATGATTTAATATTTGACGATAGTTTCGATACACTTAATAGCAAGTATTGGGCCAATGAAATACGTCTAACGTTTAAAAGTGTTAATACTGAATTTGTTTTATACAATGGTACAGTGAGAGTGGAGAATAGTACGTTGAAAATTGAAGCAATTTTGAATACTAAAACTTCAAGAAATGATACCATTGATTTGGGAGCAAGGTAAATAAATACTTTAAACGTAAGTTTTAGGTTTTACTAAGAATGTTATCGCTATGTTTTTCTTACATCAGGCACATATAAAACTATTGCTAGTTCCATTGAGAAATACCTTTTCCCTCTAGAATGAAATCACTTTTGACAGCAGTAGCTCTGTTTTAGATTTTTTTATTCCTTGATCCATTGTGGTATCACAGAATTTGGGCTTAAACTGTGGATTGAATGTCGATATTAACTATATAATGCCACAAATTAATCGAAGGCAGATAAGGTCAAGATTTGTAGGGATCGTGTGTTAATTGCCATGATCATCTGTGTGACGAAAGGCAATATGATTTATTGGTGCTTTTTACGGGAATTGCTAAAATTTTAGTATTTTAAATTTTTATTCGCGCTTTTTACCAAAATTATCTTATATATTTAGTAAAACATTAACAATTTTGTTAAAAACAAATTGAAATTGATTATTGACGGGTATAGCTTGTTCCTATGCGCATTTCACTGTTGCTAATGCAGATCATCAGGGAACTTTACCCAAATAATTCTTAGAACAACTGGAGATATCTATATATAAATAGGCAAAGGCAATTTTTAGATCCCTTTTTCTCCTTTGTTTGCCAACCTATTTTCATCATTGTTTTACCAAATGGTAGGCATTGGTGAGCTTTAGTGACTTAATTATATATTATTTAAAACGGTTCAGTATTAGAGGAATAAAAGGCTCATAAAGTTGACACCACTACAAATGCTAAAAATACACACGTACGCGCATTCACTTATGTAAGTATTAGTTCAAATAAAAACACAAGCAAAGCAATGAGAGTGTTTAACAGTACCTACATACTTATATATTTACATATGTATATTTATATGAGTAATATGATTTTTTTATAAATAGTTTTTTCTCTTTAAATGAATGCAACTAAAATATGTATACGTTTAAACTGGCGGGGCGGTCGAATTTCGACCACTGGGTGTATTCTAGTTATGTTAAACTTTCATTAAAACAAATGAAAAGTTTAAACAATATCAAAGTTGTAACAAGAACTCAATGATTCGATTCGTTGGCTCATAGTTATGTATACCCCTTACTGAGGAGTTGGTGAACATTTATAACATACACGACACCTTGGGCTATTCTCTGTTGTTGTTTAATCGCAGCTACCGGGAGACTCTCCCTGTTCTTGTTGTTTCCCAATCATTGGGCTGATCTGAGAAGAAGCTTATGTATGTACAATGTACATTGTACATATGGATGTATGTGTGTAGTTCGATTCGAAAATCATTTGAATTTGATAGTTTGTAGCAAGGCATATTATTTGTAAGGTAAACTCAGTTCAATTGATCGAAATTTAACAAAAATAAAGAATTATTGGTACATACATATGTAAGTATGTGCTGTGATATAGTTTCCAATAATTGAAAAATTGCAAAAAAGGGGAAGAATTATTATAAAAATTGACAATTGACAATTGAGGAGAAATAGCAAAAACAAAATGCCTGTTATTTTTGTTGTTATGAAAACGAGGGTAATTGATTAAATATTTTTTGTTTTATATATACATTAAGTTAGGCTGTCCATTACATCTCTTTTAAAGAGAACATGTTCTCTTTTTGTGTTCGTATCTTTTTGTTCACTCTCTTTTTTTGGTGCGGTAGTTTTTTGTCCAACAGTGCTCTTTATGTACTCTATTTAAAAAAAATCCTAGATTGATGGAATTTTATTTATTTAGTAGGAATTCGCCACAGAAATCGGGTCTATGGACTTTTTCTCGTCATTTCGATAACACGCTCTAATTGTTTACTGGGTTAAATCCAAGAATAATATATACCAGATTGCGCCACTTGAGAACCGCTATAAAAATCGCTCAAATCAGCTGTTGGGGGTTTGCATATACTTTACATGAGAAAGTCAGGGGCAACGTCATAGCTGTCATGCAAATTTCGTCATAGCTGTCTGCAATCAGCTGTTTATGGCGGGGGTGTGGGTTAAATCTGTTGACAAGTTAAATCTTTCATTCTGTCAAAAGCAAACCGTTTGCTGTCAAATCAAATACAAATTGTTTATTGTTATTTGTTTTTCCACGCTGCAGCGTGGTTGCTTTGTGTAAAGCCTTAAAGTTAATGGTTTAGCTAGTTTAATAAGCAATAAGGTAATCTATTTTTTTAACTTTGATTATTATTTTATATTTATATAAAAACTTTTTTCGTAGCCTAGAGATGAGCAAAAGAAAATGTGTTTTTAACCATGATTTACAAACAAAATATAAATCGTTCATTGCCAAACCAGAACTTGCAAAACATGAAGCATTCTGCACGATTTGCAACACCAAAATATCGATTGCAAATAAAGGACGATATGATTTGGAGCAACATATTGGTTCGCAAAGGCACAAACAATCATTACAGGCAGGTGAAGGTTCGAGTAGTTTGACCCAGTTTTTTATACCAAAATATACAAAGCTGGATGACAAGGTAGCTGCTGCAGAAGGTACCTTAGCTTTCCATACTCTTAAACACCATTTCAGTTTCCGTTCCACCGACTGCAGTTCAAGTTTATTTAAAGAAATATTTGAAGATTCCCAAATTGCAAAACTGGTTAGGTCTGCGCATACAAAAACCAGGGCAATTGCAAAAAATGTAATAACACCTTTTTGTATTGAAAATATTAAAAAGGAAATTTCCGAAATTCCATATATATCTGTTTCTACAGATGGAAGCAACCATGGTTCAATTAAAATGTTTCCATTATTAATCCAATACTTCAATGCAAAAACTGGAATTCAAACGAAAATGTTACATCTGAATAATTTACAAGATGAAAAATCCGAAACCATAGCGAATTATATAATAAAATATTTAACAAAATTTAATTTGTTAGAAAAGTGTATTGCATTTTCCGCAGATAACTGCAATACGAATTTCGGTGGAATAAAGAGAGCTGGCGAAAATAATGTTTATTGCAAATTGAAATCAAAACTGGAAAAGGATTTAATTGGAATCGGATGCCCAGTTCACATTACTTCTAACTCAGCCAAAACTGGTTTTGATTCGTTTCCTGTTGATGTAGAATTGATTTGTATAAAAATCTTTATTTTTTTTTCAATTTACACAGTAAGAACCGAAAGTTTAAAGGAATTTTGCAGCTTCACTGAAATAGAATATAAAAATTTGCTAGGACATTCAGGCACACGATGGCTATCATTATTTCCCGCAGTGAATCGAATTCTAGAAGTTTTTCCAGCTCTAAAATCTTATTTTTTATCTATTGATAACTGTCCAGTTATTCTGGAACGATTTTTTAAGTCAAACTTAAGTGAGGCGTTTTTGTACTTTGTACATTCATTGCAATATGTATTTCACGAAAGAAGTAAAGAGATGGAAATGGAAACAAATTCAATCTTGGAGGTATCGTCAATCGTGAAATCTTTGAAAACCACTTTAAAGTGCAGAATTGACCAGAACTTTTTGCCAATTTCCACAAATACAATATTACTTGAATTAATCAGGAACGGATTTGAAACTGAAGTTAATTCTTTTAAAAATGATTGTATGAAGTGCTACCGAAAATCATTGGAATACCTCGAAAAATGGACAATTCACTTGGATGAGTTCAGTTGCTTCAATTGGATGAAATTGGACGAAGTACCTGAGTGGACATCAGTTGAACTTACGGTCAAATATATATCTTCGAAAGGTGTCGAATTAAGTTTCAATGATTCAAAAGGTTTTGACCAGTTTTGTAACTTAAAAAATTTTGTGGCCGCGAAACTATCTGATACCGATGATGAATTTAAAAAACTAATATCAAGTGCAAAATGGTTAAAGTTTTTTGAAAATAATAATAATTCAGAGTATTATTCGGAACTCCTAAAAATTTGTCAATTTTTTTTTTGCATACCAGGACAAAATGCAAATGTCGAAAGAATATTTTCTTTAATTGGGGCACAATGGACGAAAGAGCGGAACAAACTCAAAATTTCAACCATCAGATCGATTCTCACGGTTGTATACAATCTTAAGGATTTAAAATGTAAATCTTTTAAAGATTTAATTATTAACGATAAAAAATACTTAGCCCTAATAAGTAGCTCAAAAAAGTATAATTCCGATTCATCAGAATCAGAATCAGATATTGATCTCAATTAATTTTTATATATTAATTTATTTTGTTTATGTTTTTTTAAGAAAATGTGATTTTTGAATTTATTTTGTTTATTTTTTTAAGAAAATGTGATTCTTTTTGTTTTTTATTGTTTTATTATATATTTATTTCGTTGTTTCTATCATTAATAATAATTAATTAATTAATTATAACATCAATAAAATTATTAATTATTTAATAAATAATTTTTTTATTGTAAACTCTTTTTTAGTTAAAATGTTCTCTTTTTTTAGAACGAAAGTTCTCTTTTGAAAATAAGTCATATGGGAACCCTACATTAAGTGCGTTTCTTTACATTTTGGGCAAAGTCTTTGTTCACACAAGTCATGTCTTCTTGACGACCTTCAGGCTTAAAATTTCGAATGAGAGAGCAAAGCGTAATGACAGTACATTGATTTGAGTACTCGTTTCTTTTCTCATCGCCTCTCTCGACTATAAAGTAACAATTACGCCTGGTATAATTATTACAGGTATAAGTGATTCTACAACAAATTACAACACCAATAAAACACACGCATTTTGTTGGTAGAAACGTAAAACGTTTATGTCAAAATCTTTTGTGTGTGTGACGCACACATTCTCAAATTTATTAAGTCAGCTGTGCCATTATGTGCCATTACCATTAACTTGTATTAAGTGTGTTATAGTACCCAAACGTTTTTACAAATTTTTACTAAACTTTACTGCATTTTACTAAATTGCGTTCGTTTACTCAAGAGAGCACACATTGAGAGCGTAAAGTGACAGTTCATGGCTGAGAATTTACTAATTTTTACTGCAGAAATTTCTTATAGTAAAATTTAGTAAAACAGAAAAACATATGATTCAAAAGGTAAACAAACAAAAGTAAGAAATTAAAAAGTATACAATTTGTGAAAAAATACTTTAAAAAAATGAACTCAAGCAAAATAATAAAAACGATAAGTGAACAATTATATTTAAACTATTCCTTCGTTAAACTTGTATGTACATATATGTATGCTTTTTAAAAGGAAAGTAATATTGTTGAAACCATTTACAGCCATTTTCGTTGTTATTTTGTTATTTCTTTGGAGATGCGAAAATGCTAAGTATGTGGTTACTTAGTACTGCACTTGCTTTTAAGGTAGTCAATAGCAAAAACAAAGAATCACATACTTTTGAATAAATTTAATCAGACACAAATTAGAAAAATCAAATAAAATTAAAAGAAACACATGAACACAATTATAGAAAATAATTTTATTTAAATATTCGTGTTATAATAAATATTGCATCGAGTACCAACAAGAAAAAGAGTTGAGTAGTCCAAAGTGTAAATATATTTCAACACTATATTGATTTGCAAGCACCTGTTTTCTTAATCTTACTAATTTTTGCAATTTTTCCGTTCGCGTACTTTTTTGGGCAACAGCTTTTTTTGAAAGTAAATTTTTCAGTTTAATCAGTAATTACTCATTTACTGCATTTTGCTGTAAAAGTACTCGAACGCAGCTATTATTGTACTGCCATGCAATCACATCAATAAGACATGACGCGTGTGAACGTAGACAAAGCTCGGTAAAATGAGAGTAAACAAAAATTACTATCAGTGGGCTTTCACACACCGTCATAATTATGCTGACGTAACATTTTCGGTGAAGTGAGTGGTTTTGGTTGGCATAATTTTTCAACCAGCTACAACCCCGCATTAGCAGCACAAAACTAATCCATACACAATTTAAAAAAAAAACACACATGTCAAATGAATACAAAAAACACTAATACACACAAGCATGTGTATAGTACATATACAGTTATATGCCAGATGAATTAATCCAGTGTGTTTTGGAAAGAACAAAAGTTAAGCGGACTAAAAATTAGTCTAGTGTAAATTGGCCCATTTGGCATAGCCGGTTAAACTTACTCGGAACCATATAGAATGGAATGGTTAGCAGTTTTAGCTCTGCAGGCACAGTGTAGACCAGAGATTAAACAATGAGGTTATGTTTTAGCTTAAATCAGTTTTTTCGCCTTCAAATTATAAATGAAAAGATATATCAGATTATCGTGGGACTGAGAAAGTATAACAACAACTACAACAGCACTTATTCTCGTGTCATCTCTGGTCTTCATCGTGCTGCAGGCTTTTCGAATAAAGGCTGGCCTAGACTTATATTGAAAGCGTCAGCAATTTTGGCAGCCAGCAACTGGTTTTCTTTTGGTTAAAAAAATAGAAGTTAGTTTTTAAATAAATAAAAAAAACTACTGCATGCCACAATTTTAATATGTAGATGCAGTTCAAAAAACATATGTATGTATGTACCTATGTGTATATTGTTTGCTGGGAATTTTGCCTGGAGACTGGCAAAAAAGCACAATTGAGCGGTTCCTACAATATGAATATAATTAACCTTATCACAAATTTCTTCTTCAGTTTTATTTATTCTTAGAGCACAATTTGTTTTATTTATGTATGTATGTAAATGTGTTTTTTTTTTATTTCGACAGTCTAAAAATTAGACTCTAAATGTAAATTCCCAGCAAACAATATTCACTCACATACTTGTTTTATTTAAATGCACCTAACTTTTAATAATTGTTACATGGATTGTTCTCTCCTGAGAAAAAAGAGAGAGAGAGAGACTATGAACCAGCTTAAACTTGTTTAGATATTTTAGTACAATGAGCGCTAAACTTGACATTAAAAAGATCAAAGCCATACAGAAATCAAAAAACAATTTTAACACTAAAAAAACTTAAGTTCAGGGGATTTTTTTGGAATTTTTATTTTGTTAATTCATTCAATTGCAAAATTGTATCTGTGATCAGTGTTGCCGCGATCAAATATTCTGCGAAACCAATTTTTCCGTAAAAAAAAGTAACCAACATCGGTATTAAGTTTTTAATTTTTATTTGCTCACAACCAGGGAAAATTTAATTGGGGTATTCACACGGTCGTCATAAAGTCATATGCCTTAAAATAATAACACGATAAAATATGACTGCTTTGAACAACCCCTTCATAATTTAGTGTGCCATTTTAAATCTGAGTCAGCTGATAAAAAAATATAATAATAAAACGGACAATCGTTACAATCATAAAAATTATATATTAGAATGCCGAAAACAAGTGAAAAAACTAAAATAATAGTTAGTTTGTGCAAAAACTACACTAATGTTTAGTTATGACAAAACAAAAACACAGCATAAATAGTCTTATTATTTTAGGACGTTTTTGTTTGAAGCACAAGAAAAATTTTTTTAAGACGTCATAAAATAATAAGACATTATGACATGATAGGACACCGTGTGAATACCCCAAATGATTTGTTGGAGAATTGTATGGACTCGCCGTTGTTCAACGTGGCTTAGCTCGCAAAATCGCATTTTATGTTTCAGACAGAAATAAAGCGGATTTCGTTTTTAAATATGTATGGGAATATCTAGTGGTTTTGAAGTTTACTTTGAAACTTTTTAGCCATACCTAAATTAGAGCGTTGAGCGTCGCGTTAGCAAAAGGGTACAGATTTTCAGTACATTCAGAGTAAATTTTTTACTTAGACTACATTGTAAATACGTACCCTGTTGATAACGCGACGCGCAACGCTCTTATTTAGGTATGGTTGTTTGTTAAAAAAAAGCTACAAAAAGTAGTACGGAAAATTCCTGGGACTTCATTTGGTAACTCCCCGGAAATCCCGGGAAAACTCTAGTTAAAGCATACTAAGAAAACTATTTTGCAAAATATTAAAAATAAAAACAAAAGTTAGGAACTGCTACATTATCACTTTATTTCCTTCTGAAATCCAAAATCCGATTTTGAAAATCGCTAGATATGGCGAGCAAATGCCTAATAAGATTAATTATTTAGTGGAAATAAGTAAATAATAAAATAGAACTACGATTGCCGAAGCAGCCTGAAAAATTTTGAAAGGCTTACTACATCCGTTGAAATTTGTAACAAAATTTAAAAATAAACATTCGCTTGATTCCTTTAAAGCTTTGTCGGTCTTAAAAAGTCACTATCAATACAACGTTACGTAATGTTATTTGTTCGTTTATTTTAGTTTTTGAAATTTTTTCTAGTTTTCAACAGAAAAAGAATTTATTTCTATCATATTTTTTTCCTTTTTAATATGCCTCACAATATAATTTTTTAATCAAATGAATTCATCGAATTCATGCTCCACCTAAAAGCAATTGCAAGATATATACATACATACATATTGATTTTGTACACATGTACAGGGTGACCCAAAAATGACCGAAAGGATTTTAGTTCATTATATGCGAAATAGTTCGTTCACCAAAGATGTTGTGTAAAAGAGCCATTGTATCCCTCGCAGTGTTCGCTGTGGCTTGGTTGGTTTTCCACTGCTGGACTTACAAAATATTTCAACATTGTCCGACATCGAACACCGGTGATGGAAACGGCGACAACGTGCTCATTTTCCAAAAAAAAATATATGGGCTAATTATTCTTTCCGACGAAACACCCCACCAAACAGTATACTTTAGTTCGCTGTTGAACTATTCTTGGATTTTCCGTAGCCCATATCCTGCAGTTTTGCCCTATTAACTAGATTTTTCGCTCATGCACGCTCACGATAAAAAAAAATACGTGTGGCACTCGGGGACTGCCGCGGCACAGATATTGCATAGCATTTTTTTTATCAACTTATGCAATTATAATTATTTATTTATTTTTTATTTATGCAGTATTTTTTTTTCTTTGATATTAATTCAAGTTTTTTCTTTGATATTAATTAGTTTTTTCTTTGATATTAATTAAAGTTACACTTTTTGAGCGTGGTGACCGATAAGAAAACAAATTTATTTTTGTTTTATTGAATAAATGAGAAGTTAATATCGTTTAAAATATTTTTATTATCGTACAATACATGTGGGTTATTCAGGAATTTTTATCATTAAAACTATAGGGGTATGGCAACTGAAATAAGAAACATAAGTTTGAGACTTGATATCCTCTAAATATCTGGAAAATACCGCTTAAAAACCTACGAATTGTCTGTTTGTTTGTGTATATCATTTTTTGTCAACCACGATTGCTCGTAAGTACGCCATTTTGTGTTTTCCTACATGTAAAAATCTGTTCTGGCAATACTGTATGATCATGAAATTAATATCATACTTTAAGGGTCAACATACGTAAGGCGATTCAAATATTAAAAAAAAGACTTAAGAAACAAACTTAGTGTTAGGGTTTTTTCGTTACGGAATTTATTGATTCGGTCGCCGCGCTCAAAGCCCGCGATAAAAGCTATACAAAAGCTTAAGAAACTTTATATATATAAATATAAAAAAGACAATATTTCACAAATTTACTTTAAAATTGAATATTCCCGTATTAAAAATTTCGTTAGTATGATGTTACAAATCGAATAAGGTAGCAAAATTAATAAATTTTTTCGCCACATTATTGAAAAGTTCCTGCATTTTAATGACTTCAATAAATCTGTAATTTTTTCCCTATGGCCATTTTTTGTAGGAGAAAATCCCTACGAATAGAGATTTTTTTTGCCTGCGTACAGGGATGGACAATATTTGAAATACATGTATTTGAAATACATCAAATTTGGAGTTGGAATTTGCCAGTTTCCTCAGTGACAAGAGCAAAGACATTATCACTCTTGACAGCTATCCAAAAATATAAAAAGAGTATTCATAGAATTTAATACAAGTTTGTGCTCATCAGGGCCTGTAGAAAGATTATTTTCTTCAGCAGGTTTTATCTATTCTCCAACAAGAAACAGTTTGTCTGATGCTACATTCAAAAATCTGATATTAATGAAAAGAAACAATTGTTTTGTTAATTAGTTTTATCTAATGTATTTTTTGGTTTGAATAAAATAAATGAATACAAGTATTTTGAAGTATTTTGTATTTTAAACACATGACCAGCAAGTATTTTGTATTTTAAATACCGCAAACCATGTATTTTGCCCAACTATGCCTACGTATAACATCACTGACGACGATATGCACGCTGAGTCAAAATCACGAATCAAGAAAACAAGATTGCGTATTGCACAGGTCCGTTATTTTGCTGTTTGTGATTGTGTCGTGTTTTGACGTAGACATAGAATATGTGTTGTAAGCAAAAGTACATTTGTGTATGGAAAGCAGGCCGAAATGTAAAACTTTGGTAGCCCGAGGAACCTCTTCTTCAAATAGCTTCAAGCCCAAACTCAAAAGTTTTACTCGACTGCATCTCTTTTCTGTCCATTTAAAATTTTGTTCAAATCGATGCACCCGTTTAGAAGTTATTTTGTTATTTTCAGTTTTGCGCCAAAAATCTCTTACACTTTTTACAGCAAGCACTCATTTGCATTCTATGATGACGTAGATGCGCAGTAGAAAATCTTTTGTGCGCAATCTTGTTTTCTTGATTCATGAGTCAAAACAATGGACTGTTGATTTGAGAAATAAAGTTCAACGGTTTGGACACGTTATTCAATTGTATACTGTACCATTTTAAAATCCCCTTCGGTAATTTTGGGCCACGCTGTAGAAACTATAAAGTATGTGTACTATTTTTATTTATTTGTTCGGAGCTGCTGCCTATTGGTTTGAATTAGTAAATTTTCTTAAAAAGAACGTTTTGATATGGAATTTTAAATTTTATTTTGCAGCTTTTTATTATTTTAGTGAATAGAAATTTTAACTCGCCTCTTCACTATTTTCATAAATAACAAACATAGCAACCCATCGCTATGGGTATTCAAACATTGTTAAGCTGTCTTCCCACGTGGCACAGTGGGGCCAATTAGAAAAAAAAGGGCAATAAATCTTTATTTTTGAAAATTGCCATACGATTACAAAACAATGTATGTAGGAATCATAGAGGAGGACTTCTGCTTTAAAGATTTTTTAATTTGAAGCAACCTGTTGAAACATACAGTGGGCTACAGGGTGTCGAAGTTGACTACCTCGGGCATGTAAAACTTTGATGGCCTCATAGCTTTTACAAATATTATTTGACCTTAACAAATTTATGCTTTTTGTAAAGCTTTTTAATAGATAAAGAAAATACATTTTGTTTCACAAAAAATTTCTTCAATATTTTCAAAGATATTTGGCTTTCAATTTTTAAATTTTGATTTTTCGCCTTGACTTTGCTCGCAATTTTGTCAATATCTCCGGTAATAGCAAAGATAAAATTAAAAAGAAAATATTATATGATTCTCAATACAATCTCTAATAATATGTAGAAAAAATTTTTATTTGATCTTAATTCATGTAGTCGTGAAAAAAAATCAAAGTAAATTTTTTGAAATGTGAATGAAAATGGCAAAATTTTGACAAAAATAGAGCTTGATTGTTCGACGTTTTTCTCAACATTTTTTCTAAAGCAAAATTTTTCTTTTTCAATATATCAAAAGATTAGACTTCAAAAAAGACTGCAGCAGAAATTTTAAGCCGATTAAAGCATGCGCGCTACATCCAGCATTGGACGAATATGGAGAATTTTTTTTTTTACGAAATTCTAAATTAATCGCTTAAGAAAAATAACGCCCATCGAGTTTTATTTTTTTGTATAAATTACATTAGATATATTTAATGCAATGAAACTGAATTTTCATTGTTATCCGCCCGGTCAAAAATGTGCCGAGGACAGCAGACTAGTAAAAATGACTAAAAATAGTCAAATTTTCAGAAGCATTTAATATACCTGCATGAAAATTATACTAAATTTCATTTTTTAATTTGTATTTCTTCACTATTTATTAAAAAACATAGCAATTCTCTTATATTAAAAAAATTGCAACGATATATTAAATGGATTTTTTTAATGAATTTACAAATCTAAAAAAATTTATGTGAAGAAAATACGATTGACTATTTTTTTAGGGTTTTCAATCAAATGCTTTATTTATAATAAGTGAAATAAAAAAATTTTTCCTGAAGAAGCCAATCAACGATATTGGCGAAATATCGATATAAAAATAAATAATATACGTTTTTTATATAAACTGACCTAAGGCTTGAATAATTACTTATAAAATACTTACTCGAAAAATAAGAGAATATTATTGCGAGCTATAGGTCAATTTTTTATAAAAAACGTTTATAAAATTTTATTAGATAACCGATACATCGCCACTTCCTGAAGAAGCCACACAAGGATGTGGCGAAATATCGGCTATCTAATAAAATTTTATAAACGTTTTTTATAAAAAATTGACCTATAGCTTGAGGTAAATTAGATTCATTTAAAAACAAAAGGTTGAAAAAAATATATAGAATAGAATATTATTGCCTTATTTATTTTTAAAAATTATCTAAATTCATACAAAATATATAAATACGCACCACTGTGCGTGGTTTCAAGTTATAACTGCAGCCAAATTACAGTTAAAATTCAAATTAATTACATAAGTGCGGAATAGTTTCTATTTTCGTGTCAGCTCGAACGAAATACGAGGGCGGATTGATATTGAAGCTACCTAGAGCTAGATGGCAGCACAAACACAAAAACGTTTCCTTTTTTAGAAATTGCAATCTGTCAACCGTCAGCTGTTAAAATTTTACCCAAATTCATCGATTAGTTTATTTGTTGTAGTCGTTTGAAGTAAACAACTTTTGTGTTTCTTGAAAAATGGAAAAAAGTGAATTTCGTGCAGTGATTAAACACAATTATTTGAAAGGGAAAACGGCGAAAGAGACAAAAGAAAGAAAAACATTACGGTGACCCTGCTCCGTCAGATTACATGGTAAAATATTGGATTGCTGAATTTAAACGCGGCCGAACAAGCACTGCGACAATACCATCAACAGGAAGGCCAAAAGAGGTGGTTACTGAAGAAAATATCAAGAAAATCCTCGATATCGTTATGAATGATCGCCGAGTTGAGTTACGTGAGATTGTTGAAGTAGTAAACATATGAACGTGTGTTCAACATTTTGCATGAACATTTGCATATGAAAAAGCTATCGGCAAGATGGGTGCCGCGTTTGCTCAGTGTCGAACAAAAACGAGTTCGACAGACCACTACACATCGGTGTTTGGACATGATAAAGCGTAATTCTGTTGATTTTTTACGTCGATTAATAACTGTTGATGAAACGTGGGTCCACCACTACACACCTGAAACCAAAAATCAATCGAAACAATTTGGTGAAACAGTGAAATCGGCTGGCAAGGTTATGGCCACTGTATTTTGGGATGCACACGGAATATCGCGCATCGATTATCTTGAAAAAGGATCCACAATCACAGGAAAGTATTATCGTGCATTATTGGATCGATTGATTGATTCAATAAAAAAAACGACCACATTTAAAGAAGACAAAAAGTGCTCTTTCTTCAAGACAACGCACCGGTTCACACAGCATTCGATACGATGCTAAAATTACGTGAAATACACTTCGAATTGGTTGATCATCCACCTTATAGTCCAGATTTGGCTCCTAGTGACTTTTTCCTGTTTCCAAACTTGAAAAAACGGCTCGCATGAAAAAGATTCATCTCAAACGAAGAAGTGATTACCGAAACTAACGCGTATTTTGAGGGGTTCTCAAAATCGTGTTATTCAGATGATATAAAAAAGTTGGAATATCGTCTTACTAAGTGTATTGAGCTAAAAGGAGACTATGTGGAGAAATAAATGGTTTTTGAAAAAAAATGTTTTTTTTCCTACTTAGGTAGCTTTAATATAAATCCGCCCTCGTACATATTAAAAATTGTAGTATATCGGATACACAATCTCACTTAGATGACAACTAGAGTTTTTTTCCCCGCATTTTTTCATTTCCCGTGAAAGCGGGAAAATTTTTTAAATTTTCCGGGATCCCGGGATCCTGCTCCACGAAATAATAAATAATAAATTTGCTAGGCATTAACAAAAATTGTATCAGAAAGTTTGAAATACACTATCATACACAGTTGTACGATTCATTCACTGGAAAATCTGACAGAATTCTGTTCCACTTTTAAAAGTTGCATTGAATTTGCCACACTATCGCACAAAAAAGATGCAAAGAAATACATACATGTTTATTTTTCACTCAAGTACTTTTAGATTTTATTGATTTTTTTCGCCTAAATAGTTGCAGATTTATAAAATAAATAGTTTTAGTTTAATTTTGCTTTCGTTGCAACTTAATTTCTTAAAAAGATGCATCTCTGATCGCAAGAAATCTATCATTTTATGGAAATTTTCATAGTTACATGCAAGTCGGACCGACTTGTCAAAAAAGTGCATTTTATGGCCACACTTTTTGAACACACACGACTTTTTTGGCAGATCGCTGTGACCAAGTAGGATAGTGTATCGCGGTCTTTACTAAAACATACCTTATGTTTTAATAATACATTAATATGTTAATTTAAATTGGGTATTACCACAGGAACTTTATTTTTTTAACTTTTCCTTAAAGGTTATTTCCAACATTGTTATATTGTTATATGAGATAAAAGTAAACTTACAAATATAGGTGAACATAAACAAAAACATAACAATTCAGTTAATAAAAACAAACTAAAAAATAATATAGAAAAAATAATACAAAGGTTTTTTTTTTGAATTTTTAAAATAAAAAAATACTTTAATAATATAATTCATATTTTTTGGTTTAGGAAATAATTCTTTAAAACGCTTAAAGCGTTTATGGACTCGTCAGAAAGCCTATTTCTAATTTTATTAACAAATTGCCCTGCTACCGAAAACGACCGCTTCCTTTTTACCGTTAAGTTGGCAATTATTTTTTTTTATATCCCGCTTGAAAAATCCCGGGAAAGCGGGAAATTTTTAGATTGAAATTCCCGGGAAATCCCGGGAAAAAACCCTAATGACAACCCAGATCGTATAATGATCGTTTTAGAGTAGTAAGAGAGCTTTTTAGATTTGTTTTTTTTCATGTTAGATTTATTTTTAATTTTAGATCAATAATGTCGAATCATGTTTCTGTAAAATTCGCGAGTACTATACATAATACGAGTATAGTAAACGCTGACTAGTTCAACGCATACATTTTCTCTCATCTTTATTTATTATAATTCGTTTTACGTGAATGCAAAATGAGGAATTTCCAGTTTTAACAAAACGAAGCGCAAACATACATACATATAATCAATGGCAAAGAATTAAGTATCTCTTTAGTAGAAATTCACTCAGCAAATTTAAAGGTAGACACTTCGATTGAACGCCAGCAACTTAATCAATTTGTATTTATTTATTATTATTATTTTTTTTTTTTATTTAAATTGAAGAAGATCAGTAACAATAACAAAGAATATGTATAATAAACATTTGTTATCAATTGTATTGATAGTAAATTTAGTTAGATGGTGCTGTACCTTTACTATACAGCAAATTGAATTTGAATTATTCGATGATAAATTTCGTCTTTCCATACCAAGTAAGTGTTAGAAGAATTTGGAAAATAAAAATTGAATTTGAAAATTCCTTAAATACGGTTCTTTTTCTTTATTAATTGTAGATGATCCTGACATTAAATGGGTATCTTTCAATGTTAATATTAACAAAGAATTTAACGCCTTTGAGAGTGGTCAACTAACTGGTATAACGAGTATACCAAGAGATAAAAAGTGGTCATACGAATTTGATAGAACACTGAAAGACAATGATATTGTCTACGTTTGGCTGGCTGTTCAGCATAATCGTTTAATATTTCGTGACAAAAAAGATCCCATATCGGTGGAAGCTTTTAAAAATGGTAATCCCAATTTTAGATTAACTACGACAACCAGCCAAACAATAACAGGAACACATATAGATGGTTCGACTGATTCACCACCTGTCAAACCAATTGAAATTACTCAAAAAAATAAAATCTGTCGTCGAACAATTTCGGAAGTGTCCAAAGGATTTGGTGGTCCCTATTGTCGTGATGATTTAATATTTCACGATAATTTCGAAACACTTAATACCAAGTATTGGATAAATGAAATACGTATACCGCCTACAACGGATGATGCTGAATTTGTTTTATACAATGGTACATTGGGAGTGGAGAATAGTAATTTGAAAATTGAAGCCAGTATGAATACTAAAAATATAAGAAAGGATACCATTGATTTGGGAGCAAGGTAAATAAGCACGCTAAACGTAAGTTTTTGGACTTGTTAAGTACGTTATGACGTATGTTTTTCTTTAAAAAAAAATATTTTTTTTATTTTGCGGACTTTGCTTGCTTAATGATTGCTGGTGAAGATGATTTCAGACACATTAAAAGCTATTGTTCCTGTCATTTTCTCTCTAGAATGAATCAACTCTACGACAATAGTGTCAATCGGAAGTTTTGTCTACATTAAATAACTTTTGACAGCAGCAGATCTGTTATTACAAAAGCTAAAAGATTATTTGATCCATTGTGATACCACAGAATTTGGCTTAAACTTTGCTTTAGAAAAACTTAAAAATCGAAAAAAGAAGATTTCGCATTACGCAGGTTAGTTAATTTGTTGTGGTGCGATCAGCTGTTTGTGTGACGTAGACGTAGAATATGTGTTGTAAACAAAGTTAATTTGTGTATGGAAAGTGCAAAATAATTAAAGTGAAAAGCGTAAATAAATTAATTTAAAAAAAATGCAGTCAATAAGTAAAGGCAGAATTAGCGGAGCGCACCCATACCGTACTGTATCAGCTGTCCGTCTACGTTATGGGAAAAGCAATATATAATAAAAAAAATAAACGCTTACCGAATTTAAATGTACCGTAGTTGCAACGTACCGATCTGTATAAAATAGAAATTTCTAACGTTGTTACGTGACATTTGTAAGCCAATGATGGGCCGTTTCTTTGGTACAAGTTAAGGGGGTATTTCCGCTCTAATTTTTTGGTACTTTTTGGTAATAATATTTTTGTACTTTTGACAAAACAACTTAAAATAATGTATATTTGCATTATATGTATATGTACATACATATCGTCATATAAAATGCAAAACGGCCTATCTATTTTTTTTTTTAATTTTCAGGAGAGATAAAAAGCTTAATAAAAAGCAAAATATTGTGATCATAAAAACTATTTTTTCTAGGTAGTATCATTAATGAAATCGGAATCAATGATACTATGCTGAAAAAGACAATATTTGTTATCACAATAGTTTGCTTTTTATTAAGTTTTTTATCTGTAGCGAAAATTTTGTTATAATGTAGATAGGCCCTTTTGCATTTGATAAGACGACATACATACATGCTTAGATGTATATAATAAACAAATACATACATTATATAAATGTGATATGTACGCATATACATATAAAATAGTTTAAATGGTATCAATTTTTTTTTTGTATGCACATATAAACACTAATTTGTTGTTTATATTTTATATTATTTTATAATATAAATGTGAAATAATAAATAATTTTTATATACATACACAAAATAAAGTTCTGATATCATTTAAATATCTTAGGTACTTTTTCTGCACAAGTCACCAAATTTAAAATTTTTAATACCCATCACTGTGTTGTAAACAGCTGTTCCTTTTTCCTGGCAATAAAACAAACGTACGTTTTTAAATGTTCTATAAGTGGACCAACGTGCTAACAGCACGTTAGGGTACGGTACGGGTACAGCAACGCTCGGCTAATGGGGCCGTAAGAATAAAAACAATTCAAAAGCGTGCAACACAAGCTTTTTAAATTTTGCCTTGCATACTGATCTATTGAAGCAGTGGATACTTTTTTGTGACCGCAATGGAAAATTCAATGTGAAGATGTCGCATGTGTCTGCATGGATTATTTTAAACCAGAGGATAGTCGTGAATTGATCATCTATCTGAGGGCGCACTATCAAAGCTGGCACCTCCAACAACGAAATAGTATGTATATGGAAGAACTTTAACAAATATTTGGAAAAAATTAGGACGATCTTCTTATTAAAAACTATTTTGTAGTGGCCTTATTCACAAGCGATTAATAAAATTAGTGTGTGCAATAAAACCGGCTTTCCCATATAAAAATCCAACATTAAACTTTCAATAACTTTATAAATCGTTTGTGAATAAGGTCATAAAATTAAATTGCTCATCACATTAAATGTGATGAAATAATTACAAAGCTATTTTTTTATCTCGAAAAATGAAATTTTTGAAAATAAAAAATTTAATTCAATATTCAACATTTTCTTTTTTATTTTGAATAAAAATTTAGTTGCTTGCAAAAGGATATTTCTCTTATAGTTATTTAGCATTAAGAATGACATTTTTATATAAGCCGAAATGTAAAAGTTTGGTAGTCCAAGATTAAGTTTTAAGAAATTTAAAAATTAGTCGCAAAAAAAAAATCGTTTTATAAATCTTCTGTTCAGAAAATAAACTTTGCAGTACATCAGCTTGATAGATGATAATTATTATCGTACTTATCGAAGCTCTGCCCACGAAAGTTACTTTTATTTTTCACAAAAGTTTGGTTTTTCTATTTTAAATGCATGCATACATCTGTATTTAAATTTATTTTATTTAAAGCCTCAAATTTTGAAAGAAAATTTATAAAATTCGGAACACAGTTTTTTTAACACACCCCTCCACATTCATGTGTAAAATTTTTTCAATTTGCTGCTTGAAAATTATAAAATAAAATTTATGCATGCATAAAATAATTGAAATATTTATTAAAGATAAGACTGAAATCTGCTTTGAATTGGTCAACAGATTGGAATAATTATAAGCAAATTAAAAAAAATATGTATTTTATTTCGGAAAACTTGTTCAAATTAAAAAATCGGTTCATTATCTATAATGTTGTTAGGAAAAATTAAAAATAACTCATATTTTATGAAAAATCATATTTTATGAAAAGTTATTCTTCCAGCAATGGGTATGCCAATCATTTTTATTTTAAACGTTATTCAAGAGGATCAAAATAATATATTAACTGCCAGTTTGTCGATATCGAAAGAAAATTTTCTTTCGTATAATTACATTTAAAACAAAAACTAATAAGCCTATTTCTGATTTAAGAAAGTAAACCTAAGCGAATGAAAGGCACTCGCTCGAATTCGAACCAATTTGGATTTCTCATTGGCACTCACTTTCATTCTCATTAGCTTACGTTTAATGTCAATAAAATAATAAAAAAGTGTAATAAATTTTTTTAAATATTTTCTTCCTTATTGTGGATTTAACTGATACATTTGAATCTGCTGCTGTTTTTCAAAGGCGTAAGACATCCTTTTTGCTGATTCAGTGAACCTCAGCAGCATCAGCCATTCTTTTTAATGAATCAGCTTTTTCTGTAGCTGTCGCCGCATTTTTCTTCGCAACTCTTAGCTGTCTGCGGATTTTACCTTTTTTGCCGAACGGGAGATTGGTTGCTCACTGTCCCTTAAGCAATTTTGCTTAAGTTTTGTCGTTGTGGCATTTTTTATTTTTTTGTTTTTTGGATATTTGCTGGCCATTTTGTGGTGAAAAGCATTCATTTTTACACAGTTTATTTTAGTCCTGGGAAGTTTCCGGGTTTGTATAGGGAGTAACTACTGCAACAACTTTAATGCAACTAGCTGGTGACTCCACCAGTGTAAAAAGACAATCAACAATTGGAGTTTTACACCAAATATTTTACCCCCGGGTGCTACAGTTGACTATAGAAAAAGCGTCTTGTATAAGTCCGTGTGTTGTCAGAAAACCTACTCTAGCACATTACTCGCCTATACCACAATACCCGAACTCCCGAACTTACTCTATAGATAAAATGTTCAATAAGTTTCTTCTGTAGCATACAAACAAACGTACTAACCTTTTTCCAATCAAAAATAGTACGAGTGGGAGGCCCAAGCGAATTTAACTTGTTGGACTTCCTTTTCCAGCTAATTTTTAAATGATCTTTATTTTTATTAAACTCAAAAATTTTGTTGCGAAAGCAAAACCACAAGTGACTGATTTTAACATTTCATTCTCAATGTTAACGACACATTCGTAGCACAGAAATCGGATTTTATATGAAAACATTTACGTTTCCATTCGAGTTGTCTTTCGAGTCACTTTTCGTTTAGAAATAATGTAGAGATATTGAAATTAATTTTCTTTCTCATAGAATGCGAATGAAGGTGTTCTTTCTTAAATCAGAAATAGGCTATAAATTTGTAGTAGTAATTCGAAAGAAAATTTTCTTTCGATATCGACGAACAGGCAGTAAATATATTTTTTGCTGCACACTGGCTATTAAATTAAAAATTAGAAAAAAATTTTATTTGTTCTACAATCTTAGAGGTAATACAATTTTTATTCACAATTCATGTAGAAGTCATTACATATAAAATTTAAACCTTTTTTAATTTGTATATAAATTTCCATACAAAAAATTTGAAAAATTTGCAATATAAGTGCCGTATCAAAAACAACATATCATTAATTTGACCACGAGATTTCGATAAGTTTTTACCAGAAATAATTCACCATCAATTATTCACAATTCATTGGTATACAGAGAGGACTATATTGACACATTACTTTTACAGCAAAATGCAGTAAATGAGTAATTTTTGAGTAAACTGAAAAATTTACTCTCAAATAAAGCTGTTGCCCAAAAAAGTACTCGAACGGAAAAATTGTAAAAATTAGTAAGATTAAGGAAACAGGTGATTGCAAATCAATATAGTGTTGAAATATCTTTACACTTTGGACTACTGAACTCTTTTTCTTGTTGGTAATCGATGCAATATTTTAATTATAACACGAATATTTTAAGAAAATATAAACAAATTATTTTCTATAATCGTTTCCATGTGTTTATTTTCATTTTATTTGATTTTTCTAATTTGTGTCTGATTAAATTTATTCAAAAGTATGTGATTATTTGTTTTTGCTATTGACTACCTTAAAAGCAAGTGCAGTACGTTTTTTTATAATTTAGACTAATTAAGCAATTTTTGCGTTGAATTTATAGAAAAGTGAGATTTTAAAGTCTTGTGTTTTCCTTTCATCTTGATGGAAACACTAGAAGCCATTATGTTTTGTAGTATGCCGAAAACGAAGTTCAAGGAAACTTACCAAAAAGAAAAACCTTCGAAATTTAAACTAGTACGAATTTTTTTCATATTATTAAAGAATAAACATTATCAAATAAATGTAGAATTGCGATTATTGGTCGATAAACAATTTTTAGCTGAAAGCAAATCCAATCAATCGGTTAGATACTAAATATTTTCTAATGAGTAACCAGTCAAACAATTTATTATAAAAAAAAAGACGCGTGTCACTCGGGGACTGCCGGGGCAAAGCTATTCCATAGCATTTTTTATCAACTAATGCAATTATAATTATTTATTTATTTTTAATTTATGCCGTATTTTTTTCTTTGCCATTAATTCAAGTTTTTTTTTCAATGATATTAATTCAAGTATCACTTTTTGAGCGTGAAAAAAAACAAATTTTTTTCTTTTTTTGAATAAATGAGAAATTAATATCGCTTAAAAACGAGTGAATGAGTGAGTGAACGTGATTGTTTGCCTATTAGTTAATTTTTAGCGTAGTTTTTTCACTCACGCTCAATTGTTTTATACTGACATTCAT
Organism: Gymnocheta viridis; assembly: GCA_956483585.1. Taxonomy (NCBI): domain Eukaryota; kingdom Metazoa; phylum Arthropoda; class Insecta; order Diptera; family Tachinidae; genus Gymnocheta; species Gymnocheta viridis. Next base: position 77,451,468 of record OY101444.1, on the reverse strand, counting down.
GCACGCTCACGTGATTGAAAAAAAAAGAAAAGACAAGAAACAAACTTAGTGTTTGGTTATTTTCGTTACGGAATTTCTTGATTCGGCTATGCAATAACTTAAAAAATTAAAATTCGAATATGCAGTGAGTGGTAAAAACACTTTAGATCGATTAAACATTTTTTCCATTTTTCGTTTTCTTTCAGATGTACCAGCGTTCACGTCAAAAAAGAATGCTCTCTTCGTCCTCATGGCCTTTGGATTCTGCCCCCCATCATTTCGGGTCGGATATCTACTAAAGATAGTTTTTCTTTTAAGTATGGGCGCATTGAAGTTAGAGCTAAAATGCCCATAGGCGATTGGCTATTTCCTTGTAAGACTTTCTACAGTATATTTCCATGAATATATAAAACAAAGCCATCTTATATTTCTCCCATATACGAACACAGTGATATCTTTACAGCCAAAAACTCCCATCTATGGAGGCGAATATAGATCAGGTGAAATACGTGTCGCTTATATACATGGCAATCACGCTTTAGAGTGGCAAAATAATGATATCGGTGGGGTCTGTTTATTTGGTGGTGCCATCGTTAATCAATTTGCCGAAAAGAGATATCAATTTATGAAAAATATTACTTTGCCAAATGTGAAACATTTTGGTAAAGATTTTCATTTGTATTCGTTAACATGGACTCCCAATGAATTGATTATGACTGTGGATGGCCATGAATACGGTCGTATTGATACGGATTTCAGGACTTTAGGTGAAACGGCATGGAATAAGGGTGCAAGTAATGCGCCGTTTGATCAAATGGTGAGTTGGGTAAAAAAAAACAATTATTTACAGGGAGGTACTCGTATCACATAAATGGATTCTATGAAATCCACTTTATAGTTTCTTGCAAAAGAAATTCATTTTCTAAAAATAACGGCTGCACACAAATTACTTAATACAATTTTTCCTGGGGGCTTATTATGTTTTTCGATTCGAAAGGAAACATTTTCCGAAATACAATGTACAAGGTGGGCAAAAAGAAGTCTTACGATGTTGTTTTTTTCTCATTTTTTGTAAATGAAAAACATCGATTCTTTTTTTTTCATTATGTTTATTTGAACCTTTAGAATTTTATTGGTCAAGTGGAAAAGATGATATCGGCCAAATGGGCGCTTTTACTATTAATTGCTATACGGGCTCGTTTTATGGCATTTTTCATCCCTTCGGCGAGAACTTCGTTCGACAGATTCTCGCACTCATGTCGAATGTTGTCCTTAAGGGCTTCCAGGGTCTCTGGCTTGTTCACGTAAACACGGAACTTTAAAAAAAACCCCACAAAAAGTCTGGAACGGCTAAATCGGGCAATCTTTCGGACCACTGTAAATTGCCAAAACAAGAGATGATGCGACCCGGGAACGCCGCCTTGAGAATATCGGTTGTGGCTCGCGCAGTGTGTACCGTTGCTCCGTCCTTTCAGAACCCCATGTCATCCAGTTCTAATTCGTTCAATTGCGGCAGAAAAAACTCGGTTAACATGACCCTATAGCGCGCACCGTCTACTGTTATCGTTTGACCAGCGGCGTCCTCGAAAAAAATTGGTCCGATGACTCCTCCACCGTGAACAGCGAACCGTGCATTCACTTCGAGCGGGTGTAATGGATCCTCGGGCATTACTCGTGGATTTTCGCTGCCCCAGAAGCGATAGTTTTGCTTGTTCACGAACCGAAATTTGCCTTAGGGACGACCGGCTGATAGCTAATTGCGAGGCACGGCGTCTGGTCGATGTTCCTGGCGACAGCTCGACATCCTCGGCGATATTCTCGGCAGAACGAGCGCTCCGGGGCCGGCCACTCTTGGCAGCGTTTCGTGTGGTCCCATACTCTTCAAGGTTGGTGGCCAAACGGCGCAGTGCTTGCGCAGTTGGTGCCGGACGACCGCGGAATCGGCGACGGAATTCGCGCTGCGCCAACACCACAGACGAATTGTTACGCATAAAAATAGACACGATTATTCCGTGTTCTTGGGAAGTATATTGCTCCATCGCTTGATCACTTGTATTCTACATCTGTCTAGTTCACAAATGTCAAAACAGATTTGACATTGGCCGCCATTTGCAAAAATAAGAGCATCTTCCAGTAGGGTGATTTCTTTCGGCCCACCTTGTATAAGCTATACAAATTCGAATGATTTCCGTTTCGAATCGTAATACATAATAACCCTTCTTTTTTTAAACCCTCTTCGTGACACATTTTAACAAACTTTCAGTATAGATTTGCAACTTAAGCAATTTTTTTAATTCTATTGATTTTTCTGAGCTTCTATTTGAAACTTTTTTCAAACTTAAGAAGTTTTTTCGCTTTCTTTTATTTTTCTTTTGCTATTTTATGGATTTTCATATATCAAGTTTATTGCTTTCTTCTGAATTCGGGTCTTTAAAAATTATTTTAGTTTTACATTACACTGGGTTTGGCAGCTGGCGGCAATGGTGACTTTCCTGATACCGAAGGCAAAAACTGGAACAATACAGATCCACGTGGCATCTGGCGTTTTATTGACTCTACAGAATATTGGCTCCCCTCTTGGGAACAGCCTTCATTAGAAGTCGATTATGTAAGAGTATATGCCGTATAATTTATTTTAGATTTATAAAAAAAAACACATAAATAAACTATTTTTTTAAAACATCTTTTTATATATAATGAAGGCCATTCATTTTATGCTTATGCAAAATTTTTACAATTATTTAAATAAAAATAATTTGCAATAAAAATATATATTTTGTCAACTAGAAATAGTAATAAACAGCACATTTTTCTTAAAAACAGTTAAAATTTAATTAATTAACTACTAACATAAAATATTAAAAATGAGAGGAGTATTTTGCCAAAAAATATTTCTTCCTTTGCGTACACGAAGTTACCCAAACTTATCCGAAAGTCTTTTTCAATACAAAATGTGTAAGTTTCGGTTATCTTCGTGCACTTATAGGAACACAGCAATATACATATGTATATGTATTTAAATTAAGTATCATGTTTCTTGAGTAGCTTTAATATCTTTAACGTTTTGTTTTTCACTTAAATCTAAAAGTTCAATGTCAGCTTTAGACGGAAAATCATCTAAAACTATAATACCTATAGAATTATCAGGTAGCTTAGGGGTGTTTTCATGATAGCCAAACCAGTATATAATAATGCCAGCACCGAATCTGTGAAAATAAAAACAAAACGCATTCGAACAATTTTAGCATGTTTTAGTTATTTTACTTATTTCTTTGATTTACCTATTACAATAGCTATTTAATTGCTGTTGTATATTCCATGTGTGCGTTTTAGTATCACCAAAATTTGCTTTACTTTCAATCCAATTTATGACTTCTCCTTTGAAGAGAAATGGTAAAATCATTTTAATATCGGGAGTCTTGTCGTAGCCTAAACGTCTTAAATCATTTTCATCATAAAAATGCATACCAGCCGCGTTTGCCATACGTTTAAGCTAGAACGAATAGTAAAAGAAACATACATTTTTCAAGTGGTAAAAAATGTTCAAATTTGACTCGGTTTTTACGTTCTTAAACGATTTTAACGAAATGATATAATATATTATATAATAATTTAAAATGGCACGAACAACTCTTAAAAAGGCATGCAAAAAATGGCACCAAAAAGCATTACAAATGGCACAAAAAGGCATAAAATAACACTAATTGTTAAATAATTATTAAATTTCTTATTTGAGACAGGTCTCTATATTTTTTCAAAGAATTTAAAAAAGTTTCGTTTGTGGAGGGGTTTTTATCTAGTCTATATACATTCATTAGTGCTAATGCCATGTCATCAGTAGACCTTAAAGCATATTTTTAAAGTTCTGTAAAGAAGTTTTAAACTTTTCCAAAATATGGTTTAAGGTCTACTAATGATTTGGCATTAGCACCAATGAAATGCATGTAAAAAAATCCTCACCAAACAGCTTTTTTAAACTAATTGTTAAAATTTTAATGCACAATACAATCATAACTTTTTTTATATTTTCAGAGATTACCACATAAATTGTCGTACTATAAAAATAAAATTTTTGGAAAAAATTTGAATGAAAGGTTTTTTGCAAAATGACTGAATAATAATAACCCAAATTGCCCTGGATATTAGTGAGACATTACAAAAATTTACCTTAAATTCGTATTCCTCGCCCAATATTCTTCTCCTTAAATCAGTTAAAGGGCCATCTTGCGAATCACTGCACAAGCATTGTGCCACATTGGCCGATAACAGGGGATCTTTTATTAAATGGGGGTAACGCACCATTTGGCTTAATTTCATTTTACTTTTTAAATCATATTTATGTTTTAGCAATGTGCGACACATCATGACTGGGCCGATTCTTTCTGCTCTTGCTATATTTAATAAAATATTAGTGTCCGAGGGATACTTTTCCGAAAGTTCCTGGTATCTAAAAAGAAAACAATATAATTAGCCACTCAAAAATAATCTACAAGTTTTACTTTGCCAAATATTTTGTAACATTTGCTTCGTAGCGCCAATGGTGCGAGCGCATGCGATTTGTTAGTTCCGTTTCCAATATCGCTTTTAGTGTTAAACGCTGAATATGTGGATAATTATCCTTTAACTCTATTTCACAATCTATGGGCAGGCCACTATAATTATTTATAAAATCGCACAAGTTTTGGTATGCCTCAGCGTCAAGTATGCGCTTTTTAATGGTTGGCTGGAGGGCAGTTGCATTGGATGTCATTTTAGTAATTATAATTGTTATTAATATATCGTTCCTAAATTACTAATACAATTTTACATCTTCAGAATGTAAACAAAAATTTAATATTGTCAAAGATATTTCTTCACTGGGCTTACACAAGGGATGATATCAGCTGTCAATGTAAAATAACACAGGGCTGTCAAACATAATAGAAATCAGACAAGGTTGATTATTAGCGTAGCTGTCTTTGTATGCTAAGCACAAAAGTAACGCCTTTTTAAAGAATAGAATTTTAAAATTTTAATAAACTAGCATTTTTATGAATTTGGAATCATCAGATCAGGTATGTTTTCTGTTTGCAATACATATGTTATGGTATTCAGCAATAAATTCTGATGTAATTTTTATTTTTAATATTTGAAATTATAACTTATGACAATTAATTTAAAGTTTTCTATTGTAATCAGCGAAAATTTATTTATAAAAAAATAATGGAAACTACATATATGTATTTTCGTTTATACATACAGACTTATGTATTATTTTGAAAAAATCTTATATCTTACATATTGTTTCTATTTCCTATACACTTTTGAAGTTCTCAACAAGAACTTTTGCACAGCATTTGCATTTTCTTCAGTTTTTTTTATTACTGTTGTTTTTTCTTTTGAGATATACAATGAAAGTTCAGGCATGCGGCTTCCTAGTGTATAGTGGTTTTGTCCATTTACGGGAGATATCCGTCTACCGGATCGTTCCTACAAATAAAAACAAACGCATGAAACCACAAGGGTCAATCTATGTATCTTTGAAAGTTGTCCGGCCACGAGAGCTATCTACAAAAACCGGCATACGCTCTGCGGTTATCAAATTGTATTTAATTCTTTAATATTGAATATATGTTATGTTTACTAAATGATAAGCACTATTGTTATATTAGACGTAAATGTATTTATAGACATCAGTATGTACATACATATGTTTCGCTATTTATAAATATTGACAGATATAACTATAAAGTACTTGCATAGACAGAAAGTGCAATAACATTTTAAACTTTCTGTAAAGGCATTAAACTTTCTAGAGATTAAAACAATAAAGTCATTTACTATATGCACTTGCAAATATGTATATATTCAATTGTAATGTGAATAATATAATTTAAATATTTTCAAATACAATGACTAAAAATATTTAATTTAAATGTTTTAAGAATATTAGTGGTACGATATGATTTTTGATTTCATTGATTTTTATTACACGTTTTTTTCTGGATGTATGCACATACATACATATGTAATGTATGTAATTTCTATTCCGTTGCTTGTACAGGTGCGTTAAATTTGTACACACATCAACTGGTTTTGAGTGACGTCACTGTTGTGATCAAATATATCGTATTATAAAATATATTATGGCTTGAGCTATTGAAATTAATTATATTTGATGTTATTTAAAGTAATTATTTAAAAAAAAGTTCATAGTTGTGTAAATGAAGTGCAACAAATGAAAATCTTCTGTCTGCTGCATATGTCGAGGTCGACGCCACACGTGATCTTAAAACTGGTAATAAGAAATAAACAATTTAAATATTTATAAACTTTTTAGCTCTTTGCAGGTACTACCATCATTAAAAATAAATAATGACTCGGCTCATTGAGACTAAAAAGAAATTGGAGATGGTTGCAAGAGCTCCGCTGGCTAAATATACCTCACATGGAAAGATGCTGTTCCACACATTGCAAACAATAAATTAAACCTTAATATGTAAAGGCCTTCGAAATTGTGTATTAAATAATTTAAAAAACTTATTTACATTTTTATTCGCTTTATTTATAAGTGAAATGCAGTTTTTGTTATTGGCTAACATACTTATTTTGTCGTATAAAGAACTGCATTTTAGTTATTTTTACTAAATAATTCTTTTTGCTACAAAACAAATTGTCTTTTATTACATATAGAAATATGTACATACAATTACACATTAATAAAAGTAACTTCTACTTTTTCCTTCAAACCGAAGTAGCGGTAACTTTTGTTTATCTATTTTTCAAGCCTTTGTAATGCAACTGTGGCAAGCCAGCAAAGTAGTTAAATTTTTTCAAGTGCGTGAAAGAGTTATTAAACGTTGAAATAGTGAAAAATAGTTTTTAATTTGAAATTAAAATCATTTGAAATGTATAGCAATAATGTTTTAATCTATAGTTATCAGTTAAAGGCCACACAAATTAAGAGAAAAATTGGTGTAAAACAATATTAATGTAAAAAACAAAATGTCTGCTTGGCAACTTTTCATCATACTCCAAACAGACAACCAACCATTCATCATCATTTTTTGCGACATTAATTAACGTTACAAAATTGTTTAATAAGTTTTTAACAATAATTCTTAAGCAATGGACAATAAATAATCTTGCCATTACTCGCTGCATGTACTGGCTGTGTACCATTGATTTTCCTCTTCCCTTAAAAATTAATATTTGATTAAATAGTGAAAAATAGTGTTAAAAATTAATTATAATAATAAATTTATTGATTATCATTTTATACAGTTACAAAAACAAAAAAAAGTAAAAATAAAATTAAGAAAAATTGGTGTGAAACGAATATGTGTAGAAAACAAAATGCCGGCATTTTTGTCACAATTTTATTAAGCAGTCTTCAAACAGCGCTCCTCACATTTCCACATAAGTTGGCATGGTCATAACACCGCAATTATTTTTGCGAGCAGACATCAAGATGTAGCCATCATTGCCCCAATAAGTGGACCAAGAGTTCTTAACCAGCCAATAATCTTCACCATTAATAGTGCCATAACCCACAGCCAATACCGCATGATCCAATTCGTCGAGGCCATTCTTACAGGTAGGTTCATAATAAACACCATGCGAATAGAAACTAAACGTTTTAGGAGATGCATCAATAGCCACAGATAAGGGGCCATGTTTTAATAAGGCAATCTTAAAGGCCTGAGGATCGTTAGACGTGACATTAACAAAACCAGTTATAGGAGCCACTAGGCTAACGTTTTTGGCATGGCAATAGCCATCTTGACCCAAATAGGAACCATATTCTTCTTCGGTAGGTACACCACCCATCTCCATCATCCATTGGTAGGCACGGAAATCTTCGCCACCGTCACAACCATTGTTGCCATACTGCCAGGAGCAATCAATTAAGGCCTGTTGAGACAAGCGCACTAAATTACCGCCATTCTTAAGGAAAAAGGCTCCCTCTAAATGACCAATTGTTCCAAAAGACCAGCAAGAGCCACAAACAGATTGATCTGTTAAACGAACATAACTATTAATCAATGTTTAGAAAAACTTTTCTTCTCAATCTTACCTTTTACTGGTGTAACAGCACCTAACAGACGCCAATCATATTGATCAGGTATATCGTCTCTCAAATTTGTCACATTGTATGGGAATGGTTTGCCGGTATTGTAAACACCCGATGATTTAAAGCCTCTACGTGCTTTTAATTCATCATCAGTCTTATCAGCCAAATGATTTACTGCCAGAGTATAACTCAATTTGCCACGATTTTTTGCATTAATAAATCTCAAGTTTTGCCTGAAAATATTTTTACGATATTCATGTTCCTGTTCGGTATTATACACTACACCATGTTTGTTTTTAAAATGATTAAAGGCATGCTCTACATGATGTTCAGAGGTGGGATGAACAAATTCTTGCATCGGATTAAAGGTAGCATAGTGGCCTTTACCAGGTCCGGGGAATGCCATGCATTCCATACTATCGTCCAATTCAAAAACTTCATTGGGTATGTCATCATGGTCATAACTATCGTAATCCAAATAATAATGATCATAATGAGAACCCAATAAAGTGTTAAAACCTCTCATTTCATAACGTACAGGTATGGGCATTCTAGAGCCTGGATAATGTGGCGACTTCTTATAACGCACCCATAACGTGTAAACATTTTTCTTTTGTCCTATAGTTTCCTCCAAACGGAACTTATCACAATTGAAACCCAAAAAGGTTTCGGTGTCTATTAATTTAAATTCTTTGACATTCGGTAAAATTGATTGAATTTGTACTGGATTATCTGCAGTGCCATTGAGTTGTAGACAAGTCACTCTGTTTAGCTCTGCTTTAGTCGTAATGGGAGCCAATTTTAAGGAAGTCCCATAAGGATGTTCATTAGCCAGTTGATAGGTCTTAACCATGCCACCATAATAATCAATACGTGAACGTTTTGTATTTTGATCGTACCAGGCAAAGAAAGGCTCTGCTATTTCCGCATATGGTATATACAAGGTGCCTTTGACAATGTAGTTAGCATCCCATCGAGGAGGTTTTGTGGCCAAAGCTTAAAGTAAATAAATGTAGGTTGTGAGTTTTTTTTTTAATTCAGATTATATTAGATACGTACAAAGGGCACTGCTACACATTCAATATACATACATATGTATATTCACTGCGATCGAGTATCGCGATATTTATTGAAAGTCCAGCATGCAGTATTCACGCAAGTACTGATGGAGCACTTAATATTTTGATATCTGGAAAATGGATCGCGATCCAAATATCACAATATATAATAAACGTGTACCAGTGCTCATGTATTTTGTTTGATATATTTTTTACAAGCTTTATTTAGGGCTAACAGAATTTGAAACAAACAAATTTAGTTATTAAAATATCACTTAAAATTAAAACGGCTTGTAATGGGTTATAGTCGGTATTGTCATGTTTTTTTTTTTGGGGAAAAAATTTTATTGACGAAAAAAGGGGATTTCGGCACAAGTCCACGAAGAATAGTATTTGCTTTTCTGCAACAAAAACTTTAAATCTAAATCTCAAAAAACTCTAAATATTAATGGCCTTATTCACAAACGATTAATAAAATAATGTTTGCATTAAAACCGGCTTTCAAATATAAAAATCCAACATTAAACTTTATTAATCGTTTGTGCATGTCATAAATATTGTGAATAAGGTCATAAATATTTTAAATAAAATTAGATTAAATTTTAGATCGAATAAATTTAACAAACAAAAGTTTTTTAAGATCTTTGAAAAAAGATATCGAGGCAATCTCGATTAATATAAATTTAATAATTATTAGATAAATTTTTGTACATAAATTTTGACAGCCTCTGAAAACACAACATAGCAAAAATAATCATGAGAAGACTTGCATAGATCTCTCCATAGAGATCTAAAAAATTTATCTTTTTCTTGAATAGAATCAAATTTTTCTGTTTTCCCTTCAAAGAACCATTTTGGAATCTCAAGCCATGCAAAAAAAAAGATAAATCTTACGATATGAAAACGCTGGTTATAGTTTACTTTAGGGTTACATTAATATAGAAACGTGTGATACGGTCAATTAATTTAAAAAAATCAGGTTTCTTTCTCTAATTTTTTCAACTACATACATACATACATCCATACATATGTACATATTTCAGTAATTTAACCTTCTAAATTCGAACAATTAGTAATAAGCAGAATTTTAATCTTTACCTGTAATTGCAATGCCTGCAATAATGGCTGAAATGAATGCACAGCGCATTTTTCTTTGTGCACTGCTGATAGATAACTTTCTCTTATTTGATTATTTCTTAAAATATCACAACAAATACTTTTATATTTATTTTTATTCAACCTCTGAGTTTGAGGGCAAGCTCGTAACTAAAACAAATTATAGAATTTAATTCTAAATAAGTAATTATACACAACACATGTGTAAATGTGTATTTTTCGCTTTGTATTCCATTTCTATTCTTCATTCGTGGAATTGTTTTATTAAATTTCAGTTTATTTTTCTATAATCTTTTACTGTTTAAAACTCAAACAGTAAATTTCTGTGTGATTGGTTCTATGTAATATAGATTAAAGCATTTCCCAAACACTTGCTCTGTGAGACACTATGTTTTGTTAATTTCGTTATAATGTCCATAGTCAAAGACCACATGTATTTCAATTAATTTAATTTCATTTATTGTGTTCAGCAATTTATCCACAAGGCCATAATCGATTACTAAATTTCTACAGTATTAAATAGTTATAAAATTTTACGTTGTGTCCATAAACCAAATTTTGTAAATTTGTGTCGGAATAGGTTTATTATGTATATTTAAAAAATACACTAAAAGTGTGTTTAATTCGGCAAAGAAAAGGAAAACTCGCAAGAAAATCAAAGCTACTAAGAAAACTTCAGGAATTTCCGAATATTAAAAATTTAATACATTTTCGGAAATTGACAGAAAGTGCTCTACGTTCACAAGAAACACATAGTTTCACTAAAGAAAACGAACATTCGTTAAAAATGAATGATACTCGGAAAAAGTTGAACAGTTATCGAAAATTCGATTTTCAAATCATATTCGAAAATGGATGAAAAGTGCATAAAAAGTCCACCAGAAACCCATTTCTGTTTCAATAAAGAAAAAACCAAAAATTAGCAAGACATTAAAACTAATCCGAAATATAAAAAATTGTCGGAACAAATTTTAGGCAAGCTCGAGATTGAGCTAATTTTTACAATTGCCACAAAAAATTAAAAATTTTAAAGGAAATTAAAAGAGCTAAGAAAATCCAAATTCTACCGTAAAAATCGAATAAAATCCAAAAATTTGAAATTTAATACACCTACGGAACACACACCCAAGATATATGAAAAACAGGTAGTCTTAAGTGGTCAGGTGATTATATTTGTTTATCTCCCAGAGCTGTCAAAATTTGTTTTCTTTTAATACAAAATTTTTAAAATAATTTTCGTTTTGTGTTTACTTAAGTGAATTGTGTTTCCTGTTTGACATCCCTAGACGGTAAAGTAGTTGTTGTACTATCGAGTATACCCGTATTTAATATATCTTGCACGCACCAAAAGTGTTTTAAGCAAGTTACACATTATCCAACATGAGTGACAATTTTGCTCAAATTTTGGCTTGATCAATAATGGGAACACAAATTTCGTCAATCAGCAGTCAACCACAGAAATTTTTCTCCGGTTGAGTGACAGTCAGCGGAAATATTGGTTTTTGACTGATAATGTGTACCAAAAAGTATCAGTCAAGAGATATTTTTGTACCATAAACTACAAAACATGGAAGCGGAAAATGATTTTTTTAAGAAATTCATAAATTTTTCATGAAATGCAAGGTTGTGTGAGATGTCAAGGCAAAACCGTACGAAAAGTTGTTAGATAATAAGAAAAATTCAAATAATTCATTATAAAAACTTTTTGTTAGCAATAAAGCCCATAGCGTCGAAAAAAAAACAAAATTATAATTCCGAATTTGGTACAATTTCGCAAATGCTGCAAGCAGCAGCGCCTTAAGACACCAGAAAGAAATCTATTATTATTATTATTTTAATCTTATGAACAAATTCTAAGATTAAATGAAAGGTTTTAACGAGCATAGTTGCCGGGGCTATCAGCTCGGAGGTAAAATACTAGCTGATATAAATATACGAGGGCGGATTGATATTGAAGCTACTTAAATGGTAAATTTTTTTTTCAAAAACCATATATTTCTCAGCATAGTCTCCTTGAACCACAGACGATTTTTTTGTTATTCAAGGCAAAGTCTTGCCCGTATAATTAACTTTTTCCATCTTGTGACCATGCACGATAATGAAAAAAAGTTACTCACATGATTGGCGCGATTCATATACTATACATATGTATGTATAATTCCTGTAAGTCTAGCTTTCAACTAAGTGAGCGTTCGTAAGTAGAGTACTTATGTGATTCAAGTTTGGCCAATTTTATGATTTTAGCCGAACTTTGACTCCGGCAAAGGTATTAAGAATAAACTACTTTCAACTGCAGCACACGAAGTATGAAATTTGTAATTTTTAAAATGAATAGCATCGCGATCTTTCAATCACAAACTACTAAAACTACAAACTGCTTTGTGCTTCAATCGAAATTCGCATTTTCGACCATATTTTAAAAATGTTTCTCCTATTTGCATAAAAACTGCTATTATAAAATTTCGATTGATCGATTGATTTTATAATTGCAGTTTTTATGGATGTACTATGTACATAAGTAAATAGGAGAAACATTTTTAAAATATGGTCGAAAATTCGAACATAATGCAGTAGCATTCGGAAAAAGTTAATAATGGATACTTAAAACTTATTAGAACCTCTGATTTTTAAAAGCCAACTGTGGACGGAGGTACAAATGCGGAGTCAGTTAGTTCTATAGTTTTACTAAAGCAGGTACCGCATTGGGATGGGCATACATACATTTCTTTGTTAACATTTTTTATTTTACATTTCTCTTCTTTCGCTTTTCTTTTGGTCATAATTTGTCGGTTTGATGATATTATGAATACAATGGAACAAAAAAATGAAAAATGTTATTTTTGCTCATCGCCTAGAACGTTTTCTCTGTTTAACAGACAGTTGCCACTACGACTAAATTTAACTGCACATGATGGATTTTGTTTTTATATACAAATTCAAAAAATTTTAATATTAAATATTTGTACAATACGGCTTAGGAAAAGTTCTCTATATAACAAAAAAAAAATAAATAAAACTAGTTTCAATTGATTTTGTGATTTAGTCATTTACTTGCGTGGTCAAAAAAATTCTATAACTATCAAAATATGTATGTCAACAAGAAAAATATAATTTCAGCAATTGAATATACAATATTCGCCATTGTTTGAGGTTTAAAAAGAAAAGTAATAGAATTTAAAGTTTTCGTAATTGAAATTAAATTTTTGGATGTTTCTCTAAATACGGAGGGAAATTCGTACAAACATTTGCATACATTCATACATATGTATGTAAATACTAACGTACGTACATATGTACATATATTAAAAATAATATTCGGAAGAAGTTTTCTTTTGCATTTAGAGAAACAGTCCCGGCCCTTCGATTTTCTGTATATGCAGGTAGGTGTTTTAAAAAATTGTTCAATAACAAATTAGTCAACACTTAAAATTAGTTTTGTGATTGTCATCTTGAGATTTATTTACTTGCATAAACAAAAACTCAATTAAAGTAAGTACTTATGGATGTATATATGTACATACATAATTGAAAATAAAATGTTAGCAATTCACAGAAAAAAAAGTAAAATACGATTTCAATTCCGAAAACCGCATATTCAATTAATTGAGTTCATAAGTTCAAGCTACGACGAAAACTACATATTAAATTTTACGGCACAATTGTTATTAATTAATTAATAATTGAACCTACCATGATTCAATTACTAAAACTCTGGTTTTCAATTAGTTTAAATGTAAAAATTGTTAGAAAACTTACAAATTTTAATTTTTTGATAAATTTTGTTTATTGATCATTTCTAATGATTCTTTTTTATTTAGCACTGGTCTTTTGCAAAATATTTGAAATCAATTTTTGGTGCACTTCAAATTTATAAAAATAATAAATAAGAACGAAACTTCTGTGCTGGGATACGAACCCACGTTTCTTCGGATTTATAGACAAGTACTTTACTCACAGTGCCCTTGCCGACTTCTTTTGATATTATTTGCACCTAGAAGATGGCTAAGTATTAAAATGGCTAAGAATTAAAAAACTATGTTTTTTATAAAAAAAATACATTACATTTAACAAAAAAATAAACAAAAAATCTTAAGGTTTTCGTTACTACTGTAAAATGATTAAATTCTGCATTTCTAGAATGTCCTCATTCATGCCTTCGGTTGGGTCCGTTTTAAATTATAGTATGAGTTATTATTATTTGCTTTTGTAGAAGAGCAAAAAGTGAGCAATTGATTCTTTATGTTTTATAAAAAGTTTTAAATTATTTCAACAATTCCATTTATTTTATGCTACAAATAGTCGACATGGCATTCGCTTCCTTTATTGCACATGCACTGCAAATTAGAGTGAATAATACATGTGAAGTATGTAATTACTGAAAAGTGGCAATAATGTTTTCTACGAAGGGGACTAAAGCAAAATCTGAAAGAGTACAACATGTTCTCATGTACAAGGTGTATTTAACTAGGTGACAGCATTAGGAAAACAATTACAACAATACAAGAACAACAGGCATTTTTGTTTGTGTAGTTTCAATGCGTATGTCAAAAACCTAACCCATAAAACAAAGAAAACAGATACAGAAAAAAAGTAAAAAAAGACTTGTATGTATTTTGACATTCGCAACGAATAGTCAGCTACTGTAATACTGTCACCTGGTTAACTACGCTTATATACTATAAAATCTGCAAATAAACGAGTATAAACAGCATTGTCAACTCGGCGCTTTAAATTTTTATTTCTGGCTTTTTTTTTATTTTTGGTGATCTCGATTTGAAATGGTACAAAAGATTTGCTAAGTCCCGGTTCAGACTGGGAAAGTTTTCTTTCTCTTTTCAACTTTCATAAATGTCTACACATTGAAATTTTTGTAATGAAATTCAAGATTTTTGCATGTTTATCTTCACATTCTTTTTTTTGGTACACAAATTTTTGCTCTCACCAGCAGTGGTGCCAGAAATTTTCAGAAAAAAATCCACTCGTCGAAAAAATCTTCATTTTAGAAAAAAATCTTTTTTTTTTTAATTGTTATGTTTAATAAAAAATAATTCATGTTTGTTAATTATAATTAAGTTACTATACATACCATGATGAGTACTGCATTATGTTAATTTTTTGTGGTACAACAGGAATTTCTAAATGCCTACATAGTATGTGTGTAATACTATGTATGTATATACATACGTCAGACAAAAAAATAAGATTTTTTTTGCGTGTAGAATTCCTTCAAGAGTATCAGTATTTAACTTCTTTCTTTTTTTTGGTTTTGTTTAGATTTATTATTGAAAAAATTCGTAACAAAGTAGCCAAACTATGTGACAAAGAAAATATGTATATAAACCAAATTTCTTTTTAATAAATTGGAAGCATTATGGAATCGTCGTCCCCTTTCTTTATATTGAAGACGTTTTTATAAAACTGCAGAATGTCATTTATATCAACATCTTTTATTTGCCTTATAAGTCCAAATTCCTTGTCTATCTCGTGAAATTCATTAATTTGAACAGCTTCGGGGAAATGCAAAACTAAAGGAATTATAGAGCTATTGGTATCAAACAATTCGGGATTTATTATACCCATGTTTTTTAAAGCTTGCATTTGATTTGATTCAAAAGGAAATTTTTTCTAAATTTTTTGATGCCAACATTTTTTCATACATTTATCACAGAAATTTTTAGAATTTAACTCGTGATATGTTCTCAACACGATCGTTTGCGGTACATAAAAAAGAAGAACATTTACTTAATGGCACCGAAAGAAGAGGAGTAAAAACAATTAGTTATTCGTCAACTTTGTTGTTCTCAAAAAATGTTTACCATTTCTTGTTGTGATACCTCGAATAAGTGTTCATGCTTTGCCACTACATGTGCACTTCACGTGTATAATGGCCAGTTTATGACTTTATATTTAAATACGCATTTAGTTAATTTTCATTTAAATTTAAGTTGCATTTAAATACAGTTTCAGTTTTTCAGTGTTAAACAATTGTTTGTATTTAATTACGATACAAATGTGGCAGCATCACGAAATTCTCTCAATATTTTTGGAGAAACAGCTGTTGAACAAAATTAAAGAAAAATTTCTAATGTGGATTCTTTTTCAGGCTGAAAATAACAACAATAATAGGTTGCTTTAATGTTTTAAAAGTGTAAAACAATTAAGAAAGAAGATATAATAGAATAATATTAATAAAAGAAGTCCAAATTGCACCCCAAATAGGGTTGCCAGAAGGGCCTGATTTGGCCTGATTGTCAAGGTTTTTAATGCGCGTCAAGTGTCAAGTGAAAAAGTGATTTGTCAAGCTTTTTTGTAAGTTATTTTTTTTTCTCAAATTTATTCTAGCTATTTAATAATACTTAAAAAAAGTATGTGTATATTTCTAAAAAACAAATCTAAAGCCCATATTTTAACTATCAATAGAACTAAGGACTAATATGATACATATTTTTTTCTGCAATTATAGTTTAAAAAATAACTATAACTTTCTGTACAATTATTATAAAAGTGCCAACACTGATATTTACCCTATTACTCAACACTAGTAAATTGACAACATTGAACCAGAGAAGCAAGTCGTGGACTTTTCGTCGGCGGCGGCGGCGATTCGGCTTGAGCCGGGGTTTTACCGGCGCGCCATCCTTCTATCAGCTTAGCCGACTTGATATACCCATGGTGGAATAATACAGGCGGTTTTTCATTGTTTTTTTAAATAAAACCTATGTGTTTGAAGAATTGTCAAGTTATTTATGAAAATTATTATTTATTTATTATAGACTAGCTAAAACCTCTCAGCAAAATTGTTTTTACGAGTAAAAGTTGAAATTCAATTCGTATTTTCCCAATAATAATTATCCAGAAGTTCTTCTTTAAAAACTAAAAATCTCTTTTATATATTTAGTATGAGTGTTTTTATTTGTCAAGTTTTTTTTTCAAAATCAAGTTTTTTTTTGGTCAATGTCAAGCTTTTTGACAAATTAGATCTGGCAAGCCTAACCCCAAAAGACAACAACAACAAAGTAGCAAAACCATATGTTTGTGTATGTATGTGTGCACAACTTAAATAGAACTTAAATCAGAATGGTTGGTCATTTAAATATTATTTAAGTTTCATTTAAGTTTGTACTGCCAAACCGAATTTCGTATTTAAATAGAAAAATACCATTTAAATACGAAGTCATAATTGAGCAGACCTCTATGTATCCATTTACATTCTTTTTTGCCTTTGTTTCTTCATTGCAACAGATCAAATGTTTCGCTGATACACACATACACATCCATACATCATATTTATTTTTAGCAAATACTCATGAAAAAATGCTACTTCAATCATTTCACCATTTAATACAAGTCTGACAAATGTCTTCTGTTGAACAACAATAAAACTTGTCGTTTTAAATTTAACTTAGTTCTCGTATTCTTTTTAATTTGAAAGTTTGTATAAATACCTTGTCAATTACCGTGTTGCTTGTCGGTCTTGATCTCCCCAGAGAAAAGGTTGTTCACATTCCTTAATTGTGAAACAAAAAATTTAAAAATAAAGGGTATATTAATGCGAAAGCTTAATGAAAATGCGCTGTCGTGAGACGTTTAAAACACACCGCTAGAATTTCTAACTTTGTAAAGTGGTTGATGTTATAAACTCAAAGTTAAGGGGAGAAAAAATGTGATCGATGCTTTTTTGTTAATCTTATAGCAAGTACTTACAACTTTTTTTAAGGAAATTTTTATTATTTTTTATTTTTATAATGCCATTGAAAACTCGAAATACATAATTTTTTTTATAAAATAATTTTTTGACTTTTTTTCAAAGATATTTTTTAAAATATTTTATGGAATTTTTAGAAACATTTCTTTATTTTTCTGTTTTTCTTTGCCTTCTCTTTATTTTGCGTCATGGTTTTATTAAAGTTGATTGGTTTTATTGAAGTTGATTGGTTAAAAAAGAAAATCGCATGTTTTGATTTTTGTTGGTTGTATTTTATGTAGTTAAAAAAAACAATTGTTTTTTCTATTTCTTTTCAAAATTTTTATAGGAAAATTTAGTTTTTTCTTCAGCTTTTCTGACTTCTTGTGTTATTATCATTAAAGTTGGGGTTTTTGAAAAAAAAATTACTTTCTTCTTTTTTTTTTGTCAAAAACTTGTTTGTTAAAGATTTTGAGATTTTTGCAAAAAAAAAGAAAAAGTTTCCTGTTCAACTTTTTTTAGATTTTATGCAAATTTCTTTAATATTTTTAGCCTTTCTTGTCCTTTGCCGTCATGTTATAGTTGAAGTTAAGTTTTTTTAGAAAAAGTCTGTATCACATTATACAATATACTTTTCTTTCTTTTCTTTTCAAAATAAAAATATTTTAAAACTTTTAGTGCTTTAAAAGTTTTGGACAACAAAAATATTAGGATTTAAAAAAAATGCTTAGTACATTTAATTATTTGTTTATCTTAAACCTTACTATAAAAAAGGCGGAAGTGATTTTAAAACCTATTGTACGAAAAATACTAAATTAAAATAGTCGAGGGCTTAGGAAAATTATATTATACAGTATATTTCGAAATCCTATATTAAGGAGTCGAAATAGTGTTGTTGCACTTGTTTTATTTTTAACAGGACTCAACATTTTTTAAATTTTCTTTTCTAAACATGTTTGCTTGTTTATTAAAATTAATGACAAAATAAATTAACAGCATCTTGAAAGAAATTTTCCGTATTCCAGCTCAAAAAAAATATACATACATATGTATGAAAATAATTAGAATGTTTTCGTTTGGGTGTTTATATTGAAACAAAAATATAAAAACTCAAAATTGTGTTTGCTTTTGATAAAAACTCCCACCTGAAAAATTTCATTTTCACAAACAGGCAGTTAAGTTTTTAAGAATTTATTTGAAAAAAAAAACAGTTTTTTTCTATTTATTTTTTAAGTTTGTATATTTTATTTTTTAGTTTTCTTATTTTTTTAATATTTGTTTTTGTTTTCAATACAATTTTCGTACCGAAATTTTCTTATTAAAAAATATAATAATAAAAAAACTCAAAATTGTGTTTGCTTTCAATAAAAACTCCCAGCCGAAAAATTTTATTTTTACAAACATGCAGTTAAGTTTTTAAGAATTTATTTGAAAAAAAAAACTGTTGTTTTTCTATTTATTTTTTAAGTTTTTATATTTTATTTTATTAGTTTTGTTATCTTTTTGATATCTGCTTTTGTTTTCAATACAAATTTCGTACCGAAAATTTTTATTTTATTATCAAAAAACAGACAGTTAAATTTTCAAGAATTTATTAAAAAAATAAGTAGTAAATTTATTATTCGATATATGCCTCGATATCTTCAAGATCCAATAACGTCCGCATTAAAAGAAATAAAATTTCCATACAAATTCAAAAAATTTTGTATGGGATTTCGTTCGATATCGAATGCCGTAATTTGCCCCCTTGTGTCTCGGTAACGTGAAACCCCCATTATGTGAACAATTGTTTTTAAATATTGACAAACTTAAAAGATGAACAAAGTTAGAAAGCCCGGCAACGGGAAAACTGAAGATTCTAAATGGTTGAGTTAAAAATAACAAAGGGTTATGTTTTAAAGTTGTTTAGCAGCAGGAATACCCTTGAGTGTACGCATGCGATATACATACACATGTACTTACTACCATATTTATTTTTGATAACAAATTTAATCCTGTAGAGAAAATGTGTTCTAAAAAAGCAAAAATTTTTTAAACTAATTTGCCTAGCAAGACAATATGGTTTTGCTTGCCTAGCAAGACAATATGGTTTTGCGCAGTCAGCAGTGTGCGCTGTTAAAAATAAAAAAGAGGCAATATTAAAGTGCGTCAATAATACATTTTATATTGGCTATGAAAGCTTTCGTTGTATTGATATTAATTATTACTTTTTTCGGGACCCGGTGTAGCTACAACAGGACAGTGTAAAAATAAAAAAAAACATTCTCCTCTCAAGGGTTGAGTAAATTAGATATTTGTATAAACTTTTTACACAAGATGTAGAACGATACGACAAATATTTCTGCATTATTAACTCAAAAATCACCCTTTTTGAGATATGACTACGTTGCAATAAAGGAGCGATATGTATTGTTACATTAAAAAAAATGTACGTAGGTTAAACTCCAGCTAATAGTCTAACTTAATTTTTTTTTTATTCTTTAATTCTTAAAACTTAAAAAAAAAAATTCATTTTGGAGCCTAGCGGATTCGAACTCGTGATCACGAGAAACTTTCATTGAATTTATTAATAAATAAATTAAATTTACTGGCTAGAATATATTTACATATTTGTTTAAACTATCAATTAATTACCTTTTTTGCAAGTGCACATTTCAAATAAAACAAAAACTTTAACAAAAATTATAAAATTTTTCAAATACAGTGTACTCTCTCTTAAGCGGACACCTAAGGGACTGGCAAAATTTGTACGCTTATGAGAGGTTTCCACTTATGAGAAAAGTAAAAAAAGAGTAAATGGCGATTTGTAATACATATGGGATTTGAAGACAAAGTGTTCCTCTGTTATTGTTCATAAATGGATTCTTTGACAGTTGGACTTTCAACGAGTTATTTCCAGTTTTTCAAATTAGGATGCTCAACGTGGGCAGAAAAAATTGAACGGGATTTGAAGACAAAGTGTTCCTCTGTTATTGTTCATAAATGGATTCTTTGACAGTTGGACTTTCAAAGAGTTATTTCCAGTTTTTCAAATTAGGATGCTCAACGTGGGCAGAAAAAATTGAACGGGATTTGAAGACTAAGTGTTCCTCTGTTATTGTTCATAAATGGATTCGTTGACACCCTAATTTGGAAAACTGGAAATAACTCGTTGAAAGTCCAACTGTTAAAGAATCCATTTGTGAACAATAACAGATGAACACTTTGTCTTCAAATCCCATTCAACTTTTTCTACTCACGTTGACTCCTTCCGAAAATAATTCCATTTCTAATGCATTAAATAAGATTTTATATGTGTACAGAGTCATGTTTAGCATGCTAACAGAACTCTGTTAAACTCGGTGGTTTGTGTCTAGGGTGTTATATACATATATTAAAATTTAACTTCACACACATAACAGGAGACACGTTGATATTTTTACTCGTTGTTTTAGTTAATTGTGTTCGAAATTTAATTTTTGGAATATTTGCATACATATTTTAATAACTTTTGTGCATATTTAAACTTAACTTGGTAATAAGTGTACTGATGATGTGCGATGAGCATTTGATGTTGTTTTCTTGACGATGACATCTTGAAAAATGAAATTGCGTGTAGCCTACGTCACAGCTATCAGTTTAAAAGAATTTTGATAAGCAGTATATGTGTGAAAACCTTGACAGAAAACAATTTGAACGTGTAGCTGCAGAGTTCAGGGGACAAATTATGGCATTCGATGTCGAACGAAATTTCCAAACAAATTCAAAAAAATTTTGTATGGGATTTCATTCGATATCGAATGCCACAATTTGTCCCCAGAAAACTTTGAATAGCAATTTTTTTTGATAAAAAGTAAAAGAAATGTTACATTTTTTATTAGAAAAGAAAACGTCATAAGTCAGCTCGAAAATTATTAGCTTTTCTTAGTTTTTTATTTTGATTTTTTAAGTGCAAGTTTTGGACTCCGATCTGCAAGAATTTTCAAGTTGCTTCCAATGGCTTCATTATTATTATTATTACTATATATTTTTTTAATATGATGTAATATACTTTTTTTTATTAAAAACTCAAAAGAAAACTTTACACAAGGTACTTAATGACTATGAATATTTCTAATATTTGGGATGATTAATAGGGTTAAACAACTTTGGCGATTCATATCTTTTATGCTTGTCAAAAAATTTGTGTACAATTATATAATAAAGTAGAATATTTCATAATAATATATGTATTTACAAAAGTCTTTTTTTTTTGACTTTTTTGTTATTAAAAGATTTTTTTTCTTTGAATTTTTAGTCTCAAATACCAATTAATTTGATTATAAATAGACTCTTAAGATTGTATATTTATAACTATAAATACAAGATATATATTTTATTTTGTGTATATTTTGTATTTGTAATTGTATGTACGTATGTACGTAATATTTTTGTTTATATGTATGAGTTTTAAATATGGCCTAATTTAGTTGCTAATATCACAAGGAGATCGATCGTATATGAACAAAAAAAAATGTCATCAATAATAACTTAAACAAAATTAACTTAGGTGCTGTTCATAGAATCCAAGTAATCGAATTGTATGAAAACCATTCAGTTATTTGACTGGTTTCCATACATATTTTCTACTCAAGTCGATTGCTTGGATTCTATGAACAGCACATTGAACGAAAAAACTCAAAGTTAACTTTAATTATTAAATTTACATATATTAATCGAGATTGCCTCGATATCTTTTTTCGAAGATTTAAAAAACTTTTTTTTTGTTAACTTTAATGCTTAAAAAAACTTAATATACTATTCTTTTGTTGTCTTCTCAATTAATTAAAGGCACATGTGTTGTTTTGAGCATTTAAAAAAAAATAAAATAAAATTATACTTAAGAATATAAACTTAATAAATAAATAATCTCAACTAAATGTATAAAAACTAAATTATTGGCACCAAGAATTCACTTGATCGTATCAAAATATTATTTCTTTTTTGTTATTTATGCTCGATTAAACATAGAAAAATTTACAATAGTGGAAGAAAAAGAATTGAATGCTGAGGACTCCTGAAGCAGGCAGGCTGTACATTATTGTGGTTTTAAGTCAAATCCTTCAATTATGCTTTCAGTTGTTAGTCTGCCTGCTCCCCTCATTGAACTCATGTGGTTTACTGGAGACCAGAAATGTTTTTTTTTCATTGAAATTTTCCTAAAACTATAAAATACAAAATTTCCTAAATATTAAACTTATAAATACGTTTAGCAATAATGTGTAATAGAGTTTGGTTACAGAAAACATTCTATTCGTGTGACTTTCCACATTTGCCTCCAGCATATTAGACACGGTGAGGCCTGACAATATCAGATTTGTGGTTATTTTGTGCGCTTGGGCTGCTATCAAATTGGAAATCTTTTCAGCTTCACGTGTACAGGCCTCAATTTGCATGCGCGTGGGTGCATTAGTTCTAGGCACAATGGCCACAAATATACCCACTTCCATGGTAAGGAAACCGGTCAGCTGACATTCGCTTGTTTGTATTAGAGAATCCAATTCCCTCAGCACACTATGTAGTGTAAGCAAATCCTTATGTTGACCTTTTAAGGCATACAAGGCACGATCGATTTGTTTACGGGAATAGATAATGCGAAAAGCTCCAGCACAAATGGGACAACAGGCGCCGGGAGGTATGATAGAGCGACAATAGAGCGACGGTGTGTTCGAACATTTAACTTGGCGGCAGCTTTTACGTTCCAATTCATTGGTCAACAAACCCACTTCACGACATCTGCCCTTATAGTCTACTAGTACATAATCAGACCAGGCCGCACATTCGTGAGGATAATCCACGCCATTAATACCACAAACCGGTCCCTTCCAGCTACAACCCCGACTGCAGGAGCCCCAATAGGAAAATGTTGCTTTGGTGTTTAACAAATTGCAAGCAGTCTTAAAAGTAACACCCTTAGAATCGCACACAGAGTGTTCAGCTTTGGCACAAGGTAACGTTTGATTAACTGCAATATTAAATCAATAAAATTTAAGCAAAAATCAAATACGCTACACAAACTGCACCGCACTTACCACACTTGTACTGCAAACAGGGTCGGTGCATGCTGGACAAACATATTTGTCTATGCGGCAAACACTGGCTACCACTGGGACAGTGATAAGTGCCTGCGGTACAAGGATTCCATACCGAACAGGCGCCATACTCTAAATCACTATCCTGTACACCCAAACAACGTGCAATGCACAATGATGGATAAGTGCGACCATTGCTGCCGCATACTGGCACATAGTGAGTGGGACAATTGCAAGGCAAACTGGTGTAAGACACATCAGTGTAACCTGTAACATGCGTAAATAAAAACCCATTCAAAATGTGCTATGAAAAGTGTTAGCTAAACTAACTTACCGGGCATTTTACACTGTTTCTTAGTGCAAGTTATCTCTTCTGCATAACAAGTACACAGATTACACTCCAAATAGAAAGATGTGCCGTGTTTTATTTTTCTGCCACCCGGCAGAACACAACTTTCATAAGAAACACTTGGTAAAGGTTGACAGTGCTCGATGCGTCCCTGTGAACCGCAACGGCATACCTTGAAACCGCCTCGATTGGCCGTAAGTTGTACGGGTATGCGCACGTAAGCGCCAAAAGGCACTAAATAATTTGATGTTTCTCCCAAAGCACAACCCGCTATACATTTGAAACTTGCAGTGCCATTGCGACTCGCTAAACACACTTCGCTGGCATTGCATGGATGTCCTCTGCAAGGCGATGTAATTCTATGATGACCCCCCGTCTCTTTGGGTGCATCACTTTCCTCCAAATAAGGCCTCAACGAGATACAAGGTATTCCCTCACCCTCTGGGTGTAATCTAGCACAAATGGCATCGGCATTTAAAGATGTATTCATGCGTATCCAATCCATGCACTCACTCAATATTTCATAACAGTTCTCCCGGCATATATGATTGTAATGGCCCTGCGTTGAACAGGGCTTTATTTGCAAAACACAAGCGATGGCCTTCCATTTGTCTGGCGAACAACGTGTCATATTTTTGATGGGCAAATTAACACCTGGCAAACTGACAAAACCTCTTTGTTGCCACATCATTAAATCGGATTTGGCCGCCATATCGGCCTCCACAGTGCAGCTACGAAACAGTTCCGTAGGACGATTATTAAAATTTGTACAGAAACTCAAACCATCACAGCCCAACTCACACGGCTCGTCGACTTCATCAATGCACTGGCGCAATTCCAATTCATTAGGCTGCATTAGACAGGATGTCTCAAAATTATTCATTGTATTTGTCCAGTCTGTGCTGTACGTTTGCGAGCACAATCTACGGCATTTGGTCGATAAAGCCTTTTCACAACAGTGCAATTTAGCACCATCTATACCCAAACGATTGATCTGTGATACTTCTGTTTCTTGATTGTTCGTTATAACGGCTGGCACAAAGATTTTACGTTCGGCCGTGAAAAAACACTGCCACAAGGGCAGGTGAGGCAAAACAGTACCACAACCACCGGCTTCTAATTCCCCTATAATTATATCCGTACTTTCGGTGGTATTTAACACGGAGCGACATGTGTTGCGACAGTTTTCACTGTCGGAAAAGTCACAGCAAGGAAGATCTACAAATTATAATTTAAAATTTTATTAAGAGCAAATGATATTTTGTTTTTCTTCGATCGCTTACATTTGTGCGAATTGGTAACGGGCGTCATATCCGTAGCATTTTTGACACATTGCAGCACATCGCTGTTCTTTTCGCCACACATTTCGTGCAAACGCTTACGATTATTTCTTTTATGGGCTGTATGAGGTTCAAAGATGTCACGACAGGCCTGGAAGAAAAAAAAGTGGTTTAAAGATGAGAACCGAAAACAAATTTTTAAATAATTTATTGCTAAATGGAGTGTTAAAAGTGGACTCAAACTCATAATAAATAATAAAGGCCTTATTCACAAACGTTTGATAAAGTTAATGTCTACATTAAAACCGGTTTTCCCATATAAAAATCCAACATTAAACCTACAATAACTTTAATAATCGCTTGTGAATAAGGCCATAAATATATAACAAATTTCCGACTTCAAAGGAAAGAGAGAAAGACGAATAAATAAATAAAAAACGGGATCAATCTGGAAATAATTTCTTGCAAATAAAGCAAAAAATTTTCAAATCGGTACATAAATGGTGAACAAACACCAGAAACTTATCGGGGTGACAGTAGGGGGGCCAACTCTATTGATTAACTGGAACATCGTAGCATGTGGGGTGTGTTCCGCTGTTCTATCGTTACTATAATAGAATGTGCTCTAATGAAATCAGGGAACTTGTTCCCCATACCCGCACGTTTTTCATTACGAACCCATCCATTTGTGGTCGATTGGCCAGTGAATTGTACCACGTAGCATGCATTATTCTTTCAATTACAAAATCAGTAGTCAAGGCCAGGGGTGCCAAACGTGACGATTTTACGTCATTTTGACGATTTTTTATAGCGAATTTCACAATATGACGTTTGATGACTTTTGTTAATATCCTCCCTTATACTTTGACGATTTCTTTACTTCGCTACTTTTTGCTCAACATAACAACCTCTACGTATTGCAAAATGTCAAGCTCTAAAAATATATTTTTGTTTTGAGGCCAATATCGATGTTATTGATACTGCTAAAGAAATATTTTAAAATTTGAATGACATTAACGAGCTTTACTTTTACGTTTTTAAAATATGTGCTTAATTTGATGAATAATCTAAACAAAATTGAAGGAATTCAAATTCACAACATGCACTATGAAATGACGAAACTTTTTTAAAATATTTTAATAAATCTTTTAGTAGATGATTGTATAAATAATTTCCATAACCGTAATTTTTTTTTTAAATGAAGAAGTTTATGTTGGTGTGTATGTACTCGTAAAAGAAATGTTAAGACAATATAAAGTTTATGTTGAAACTTTAAATCAATTTATTGATAATTATGTATGATTTTACGTTGAATTGTGTTACCAAAAAAAAAAGATTTGATTTCGATGACAAAATTATAAAAAATTAAAATATATTGAAATGAAAATTAATGGCTTGAGTTCCAATCTGATTTTACCCCTTTCTTCTTAACTTAAGAAATTATTTTTGGATAAATTCATTATTTTATTAAGAGAGTACTTTTTATTTGAAACAATTTATTCATCAGACTAGCAGAACGGATCAGTACTGATTTCGAGATCGCTACACCATCTCATCAGCGTTCTTTTTGTTCGATTTTACCACTTTTGACAGTGGATACTAGTGACTAGGAATATCAACTATTTAAGCGTATTATTTAACGAATTCGAATACGAAAAGTGCAACTTATTCATTTCTTACAAGTTAAATCAATTTCAGCTGGAACGAAATTTCCATCTCTGATGATTAATTATTCCAAATATTCCATACTCTCCCGCTTTTTCCAAAGCCATTGGCTTTGAGATCAAGTAGTTTTCCATTTTCGTTTACTTTTATTTTTGTCTTGTAATTGACTTTCTTAGTATTCAACCACCTGTGACAATGTAAACATGATGGTTTTTTGACGGGTGCCTTCGTTTTTAATAAAGAAATGAAATGAAAATTGTATGGCTTGAGTTCAAATCTGAGTTGACTCTCTTAATAAAATAATGAATTTATCCAAATATAATTTCTTAAATTAAGAAGAAATGGGTAAACTCAGATTTGAACTCAAGCCATAAAATTTTCAATTTCAATATATACATACCTTAAACAGTTCAACAATTACGTATAAATATTAAAAATTAAAATTTAATTACACCATCTGTGATTTTGAAAAAAAAACACCGAAATTCTTTCTTTATTAAGAGGTTTTCCTAATCTAGTCTCTAAAGAAAAATATCAAGATATTGAGCATGAAATACGAGAACAAGGATTTTTGAATTTTGAAGACAACGCATTAAATGTAGATACATATATATTGGAAAATCTACCAAACAATAGACCTGGAGGCAAATCACGGCATTCGATATCGAGCGAAATTTCCATACAAATTGAAAAAATTTTGTATGGGATTTTACTCCATATCGAATGCCGTGAATTGCCTCCTGTTTTTCCAAATTTATGTGAATTTGTAAATAAATTAATGACCTTGCCAAACACTTCAGCTCATGTTGAAAGAATATTTGCAAAATTAATATTAATAAAACCAAGATAAGAAATTCATTGTAAACAGGAACCCTTGAGGGGATTCGTTTTTCAAAAGATTATTAAAAAAATTAGTTCCTCTGAATGTTACAATGTTAGCATTACAAAATATATTATAAAAAAAAACATAACTATGATATGAATGTATAGTATTTTTCTTTTGTAATTACCCAATTTAAATCAATATCATATATCCTTCTTTCGTACTTTATTGTACACGTATAAAGTCGAATAAATCAAAAAATTAATTCGACTCTGCACATGAATTGCAAGTTTATGAAAAGCTGTGTATTCATATTTTATTTATTTTGATATTTTATTTGATAGCGACTAAGGCTATCGGCTTATGTAATAATATGAATTTCCATTTAAATTAAAATATAAAACATATTTGGAAAGTATTTAACCTGTTTCGACGCAAAATCTCTTCAAATCTTGCTTTGAATTGACTAAAATATTTAAAGTTTTTGTTGTTTCTAATAAATCTGTTGAATTGTTAATTTTTAAATGAAAGAAGACATTTGTGTGACGATTTTTTGACGACTTTTTTAACACTGGGTCTCCACGTAGCAATTTCATTGCTGAGAACAAGCAAAAACTTCAGCAGAGCTTTGATAGTTCGATTGCTGATTGCTTTTAGGTGGAGAACACGTAAAATTGCTTCGTCCCAAATTCAAAATTTTCATATTGACAAGTTGTATAAATATGCTATAATTTTATATACATAAAGATGGGAATTGTTGATAAAATTTTATTATTTTAAATATTTCTTCGGGTTTCGGGTGTTTTTTTTTTTTAATAAATATGCATTTTTTAGTTTTCTAAATTCAAATTCGCAAATGCACTGACTACAGAAAAGAGAAATGACAGCAGACTGATAGGCAATAATTGCTCAAGCAATCAGTTGAGCAATCATTCCAACGATTGCCGCAATGGATATTGCTACATGAAGACCCAGAGTAAATACTGACGATTTTTACGATTTTATTTACAAAATTTGACGATTTTTCTGAAAATATTATTGGCAGGTCTGGTCTAGGCGAGTGAGTGCTGCCTTCAAATAACCCATAGCCAACAACTACCAGCGACTGCTCCTCATGCTAGAGGCGGCTGGAAACGGGCATCGGATCTTGTAACAAGCGCCTCGGTATATGTACGTGATGGGAGCTCCGATTCCAGGGGGGTCAGAAGCCCAAGCAGCTACTCATCTTAAACCAACTGGGGGGTTACTGTGTAATTCGATTCGAAAAAAAATTATATTAATTCGAGCAAAAGGGACTGTGCAATAAGATTATCGCAAATTTATTTCCGAACGTACGTACATTTTTTTGCCCTTTTCGTATTCGCAAATCTTTCTTTCGAAAATGCAACTATTTAATACGGAAATGAATGTCAAAAACGTTACAACTGTTCGTATTTCATTCGAAAGACATTTTGGCAGTGAAAGTGTAGAAAAATAAAAAAATTACCGTGTTTTTTTTTTTAATATAAAATCATAAAAAATGCTTTTAAAACAGAAATAAAAGCATTGTGTAATTTGCAGCAACCTAAAACTTGCAAAAGAAAAGTTTGAATTAAGGTAATTCAGTAATTAGATCCGTTGTTTATAATCATTTTAAAGTTTGAATTAAAAAAATCTAGAATTGGAAAAAACTAAGAGGAAAATGGCTTAACTTGAATTAAACCAACAAATGTTTGAGTTAGAATCTGCAAAATACAATATATGAAAATTATTTCTTTTTCAAATTTGTTTTTAAATAATGAAGATAAAATGAGGGACCTTTTCTATTTATTTTCAATATTTCACTAAAACTCTTCAGGACAAAACATAAATTGAAAATAATGTTTACATACAAATTGAACTACATTTTTTATTTGTAAATATATATCTATAAAATGTTAATATATGTCTATAAATATAATTTGATTTTGTTTTGAAACATTTTATATTTACAAATCAAAAATTTTGTTGAATTGTTTTTTAAATATTACTATTTTTTTCATTATTGAAGAAGCTGCAAGGTGGTAAATATTAGCAATCAAATTTATAACGTTTTTTATATAAAAAAACGACCTCAAGGTTTGAATAACTTTTTTAAATTTAATTGTGAATGTGTTAAGTTCTCTTTTGATTTACATCTTATCGTTATTTTGAATTGAAATTAATTGACCTTATAAAATGAAATTAAAACATTGCACGTAAAAAGTGATACCGCGTTTTTGTATTTTTCTTCGTTATTTTGACATTTAAGATAAAGTGCTTCCAATTAATTGTTATTTTTTCCCATATATGTACGTATTAATACTTCGCTGCAAGCTATTCGAAAGTGTTACGCAGTACAATTTAATTTTCGTATCGAATATGCCATTCGAATGATTTTCATTTCGAATCGAATTGCACAGTAACCCTCCTGTTCATGGGCAAAGTCGGAATTTTTCCGCCACTAGAAAACTCTGATCGGGCTTAGAAAAGCAAAGCATTTTATTACACTATCTCGGAGAGCAACCAAAGTGTTTCCAGTGGCAAAAATAAACATTTTTGTATATAAAAAAGGTCCCTCGTTTTATCCTCATTATTTAAAAACAAATTTGAAAAAAAAAATGATTTTCATATTTTATATTTTGCAGATGCTAACTCAAACATTTGTTGTTTTAATTCAAGTTGAGCCATTTTCCTCTTCGTTTTTTCCAATTCATGATTTTTTATGATTTTATATAAAAAAACACGGCAATTTTTTATTTTTCTACACTTTCACTGCCAAAATGTTTTTCGAATGAAATACGAACAGTTGTAACATTTTTGGCATTCGTTTTCGTATTAAATAGTTGCATTTTCGAAAGAAAGATTTGCGAATACGAAAAGGGCAAAAAAATGTACGTACGTTCGGAAATAAATTTGCGATAATCTTATTGCACAGTCTCTTTTGCTCGAATTCGTATAATTTTTTTTAAATCGAATTACACAGTAAACCCCCAGGTCTTACCATTTATATAGTCGTTGGATACACCAAATCGTTAGGCCCATCCGTTAACCTCATGATCAGGCACTCAGCACACTGTTAGCATTTCATAGACCTGAAGCTCATTCATAGTTGTTACACAGCCAGGGGACTGACTAACTTAGAGTTAACCCTTTAGCTAAGCCTGGCTCTACGACATTAGATATATTTGTACCTACACCGCTTGTCTTTCTCCTCAAACATTCCCCATATTTCTGGCTATTTCGTTTAAAAATATATCAAGTGAATCTCTCAAACACATGAAAGTGGGTGGTACAATTTATACACACTTATACACATAAATATGTAATTATATATATTTTCTTTTAATAAACCCACCCACTAAATTAAAATTTACTCATTTAACGTGCCAGCAAGTAAATGCCTTAAATATTCGTATTAACAAAATAGACGAACACAACTCTATATTGACATTCTCAGCATTAAATCACCGGCGATCGTTCGCACATATTGATGCTGCTTCTGCTGCTGTTACATTCATTCGCTTACCTGTAAACATTCTGAGGTGCGTGCATTGCCACAACACCGATCACCGGCCTCCTGACGTTCGAAACATGCAAACATGTGTTGTTCATCACTTTGGCGGCATGCATTGATCAATTCACCGGTTGACGATGATGTTGCACAAGCATTACTGCAGCGTGGCGAAACACCCAAAGCACAACAGCGACGACCAGACCACTGAGAGCCTCTGGTAACGGCTGTAATTAAATGGAAAATAATTAAAAATAAAAGATGTACATAAAAATTAATTTATTTGCCAAACAGAGATATTTACATAAATACGATCATGTAGAAGAATAGAGTGAACTAGTGTTTGCGAGAGAAAGGAGAAAATCCCTGTCAAACTACTCTGTAATTTGTTTTGTTTTAAATTTTCTTTTTCGTTTAGTTTTCTGTTGTTGTTTATTTTCACAGTGTGTGTGTAAATTGTGGTTGTAATTGATGACAGGCAATTAGATTTAAGTTTGTGTCTCTGACAACGATCATTTAAAGTGGCTGTTTTAATATTTTTCATTTTTATTTATATTTTCGTTAAGTCGTTTGTCTGTTTGTTTGTTTATATTCCTCTGTATGAAACAAAAATAAATCACATTTCAATTGATTGTGCTGCGTACAAAATTAAAGCACAAGTGCCATCTCGACAGGCAGTCAGTCAGTCAGTCATTTAGTCAGTCAATTGGTTGCAAGTGTTTTCTTTATAAGTAGGCGTTTGCTATTTTCTCTTCTCTTACAAGTGTTCGATTTCATTAGTTTATTCGCAAAAGATTTGCATATGTGATTGGATAATCTCTGTGTATTGAATTGAATGAGCTCTCGCTCGTTAAATGAATTATTAACGCCATAACTGCACAAATATAAAGTAAGACAATTCATTTAAATCAATCTACATTCTATACCTACAAAGTTTTTAAAATTATGCATGTTGACAGACAGTAGATATGTCCATACATACATGCATACATATGTATGTTTGTATTTAAGTGTGTCGTTAGCAGTCATTAGGAAAAGAGCCACTTCATATCAGATCTATTAAGTAGGAAGTTTTTGATTTACAGAAGCGTTTTTATACTTATTCAGTGTTTTTTTTTTAATATAAATATTTTATCCGCGTTGTTAAGTGTTCAGTTTTACTTAAAAAAATTCTCGTTGAACTGGCATTAATTGTTTAGAGCATATTTTTGCATATTCGAAACTAAAGGCAAGTTATGTACAAAATATATCAAACTCTAGTTTATTTTTTATACTCATTCAATGTTTTTTTATATAAATATTTTATCCGCATTGTTAAGTGTTCAGATTTACTTGAAAAAATTCTCATTGAATTGGCATTAATTTTTTAGAGCATATTTTTGCATATTCGAAATTAAAGGCGAATTATATACAAAATATATCAAACTCTAGTTTATTTTAAAACGAAATAGCTCGAATAGACCTGGAAGTCCATTGGCATATTTGCCTATTTTGCTTAAAAAGCATATGTTGGCATATTACTATATACGGCTTTATATTATTGAGTATAACTTCATAAATCCATGCAGAATAATTTGGTAAAAATATTTTTTCATAAATCTCTAAAAATGTTTAGTATTTTTTTCAACAAGTTTCTGTATATATTTTTTTGCATAATTTAAGAAAAAATTGTTTTTTATTTATTTAAAAATGTATTTTTCTGTAAAAGAAAATGCATAATTTATTATTATTGTAAAATTTTCTTCTTTAACTAATTAACTTCGTAGTAAAATTGCCTTA
This sequence comes from Gymnocheta viridis, assembly GCA_956483585.1. Classification (NCBI taxonomy): domain Eukaryota; kingdom Metazoa; phylum Arthropoda; class Insecta; order Diptera; family Tachinidae; genus Gymnocheta; species Gymnocheta viridis. Next base: position 77,418,121 of record OY101444.1, on the reverse strand, counting down.
ACTGTTTAATGCATAGAGTTTCAATTATCGGCTTTGATGTTACAAAAAAAATAGAACAGTATGTTGCTACAAATTTCTGCAATCGAAAATGTGAACAAATTCGATAAAGTGAACAAGCTTGGTTTTTATTAGTTGACATTACCGCGAGCTTACTGTATGTATATGTATTAATTTGCTAACTCATATTACTTACAAAATGTATAAATTTCTATTTTATGTATGTCTGCAGTGTATTTCATAAATTTCTCATAATTACTACACTATGCATATTTTGAAAACTAAATTGCATATTTTGCTTAAAGAAATGCCTATCTTGCATATTATGAGTTAAGTCGAAGTTTATAAAAAAAATAATGAAAACTATAATTGGAAATAAATCTATTAGAACAAATTTTCCAGATCAAATTCTCTAACAACTTCCAAAATTTTTATGTGTTTCAAACTGTTTTACTGATTCCATGTACACCTGCTCTTCGTTTACGCTCTCGTTTGTAATTTATCGTCTTTATTTATTTATCTATTAAGAATCGCTATTAAATTGAAGTTTTTATGAGAAATTTTTGGGATCTTAAATAAATATTTGGGAACTTGTTTTTTTTTGCTATTCTTCTTGATGTTGGCACGCTGCCTGTTTAGAAATTTTCATTGGCAGTTGTTTGTTTGTTTGTTGTTCATAAATATTTTTCGTTTTATGTCTTTTTCATTGTTTGTCACATTTTAAGTTTTATGGCGAAATATTAAGAAAATGTTTACAATTTTTTATTGCTTAATTTTAATGTAATGTGAAGTTTTTTTAGTGTCTGCATAGCTGCTGTACTAAAAAGTTTGTTTGTTTTATTAGAAAATTTTATTAATCTCGAAGATGTAAAAATTAACGTGAAAAAAGTTGGAAGACAAATGTATGAACTTATAAAAACAAATTTGGGAAAATAGAAGTCAAATGTTTTACAAAAATACTATGAGCTTCACTTTGTAAAATGCAACGCTTACACACGGAAAAAATATAAATGTAAAACCAAAATTAAACGATGTTGATTTCATGTCATGTAGTTTTTTTTTGCAAAACTATTGACTTTGTTGAAAGCTAACACATATATTCATATTGATTCAATGTTTAAAAAAGATAATAAACCGTAGAACTAAAAGTAAAAAACGGAATATGTAATAAAAACCAGAAATAAAGAGTACATAATGGGTGATTCAATTAGAGATACTTTTTTCAATAGCCTTTTTTTGTCAGATCACGTGTGAGTCGTGTCATGCTGTCTAGTTATTTTTGTTTAGTATTGTTTGGCATTCCATAATGGAAAGACTTACGCCTGAACAACGTTTACAAATCGTTCAACTTTATTACGAAAATTCACGATCTGTGAGGAATATGTTTCGCGCACTTCGCTAAACTTATGGTCAACATAATCGGCCTACTGAGCGTACTATTCGCAACACCATCACCAACTCACACATTTTGAGACCCAGCATTCATTATTGGATAATATTCGACCGAATAGGTGTGGTTTGTGGGCCGGTGGAATCATCGGTCCATATTTCTTTAAAAATGATGCCGGTGCGAGCGTAACCGTCATTGGCGACCGTTATCGTGACATGATAACCGACTATTTGATGCCTGAAGTTGCACCTCGTGATCTCGGCGACATTTGGTTTCAGCAAGACGGCGCCACTTCCCACACATCGCATCAATCAATGGATTTATTGAGAGAACATTTCGGTGAGCACAAAATTTCACGTTTTGGGCCGGTCGATTGGCCACCAAGATCGTGTGATATCACACCGTTAGACTTTTTTCCTGTGGGGATATGTAAAGTCTAATGTTTATGCGGACTAACCCGCTTCGATTCTGGCCTTGGAGGAAAACATCACGCATGTCATTCGCCAGTTACCAGTCGAAATGCTCGAACGAGTCATCGAAAATTGGACTCAGCGGATGGAGCATCTGCGACGTAGCAACGGCCAACATTTGATAGACATAATCTTCAAAAAATAAATGCCAAAGAAAGTTCTTTCAAATAATAATAAATATTCTCCATTAAATTTGAATTTTCTGTGTTTTTTTTTCTTTAAAAAAATAGGGAACCTCGAAATGGATCACGCATTATTTTATAAACACTTCAATGTTGTCTTATTATTGTTTGACTGGCAAATATAAGCGATTTCGATAATAGATTCAGCAATAACATCTTAAAAGGATTTAGGTATTATGAACAAAACAATTGGACAATTTAAAGATAATGGTGAAAGGAGTGGGTGTGTGGTAGCATGCTACTGAATATCGGACAGGCAACTTTTGATCGACCTTTTAACTAGGGCCACCTGTAGTGCAAAACCCCTACAAGCAGCATTTTTGGGAGAGTATTAAAAAACTTACAGAAAAGTATATAATCAAGTGACAGACAATAAATCGGACATTATTGATAGACCAATATAAATAATTAAATATAAAAATCTTGAAAAATGTTACAAAACCATACACTAATTCAGTAACATATGTGACCTGGTCTATGAAAGCGGACCTTACGTGCAAAAACAAGCTTTCCAGAAAATGGCTATTGCAGTGAAACAACTTGTTTCGTTAGTTTCTCGTTAGTTACTTTTTTTGTTAACTTGTTATGATTTATTATTTTTATTATAATTTATCGGATTTCACCACGTGAAAGAGCGTCCCAAACTCTATCCGAACCGACAAGAAAGTGAAAAATGATTTTTTGACACGTAAAGTCCGTTTTCATAGGCCAAACAGGTCACATATAATGAAAAAAGGAAAGTGAACAAAACACAGAATTAAATTTAAATAATGATAAAAAAATCTATTAAAATTAATTAGTTAATTAAATAATTAATTAAAATACTATACTCCAAGAACAAACATAAATTAATGAATTTCAAAACATTAAAAGAAGACAAACACAACAACAACTAACAATTACAGATCGAACCCAACAAACTATTTGGCATTAAATTGAAATATATAAATTTTTTTTGTCATAAATGCACAAAAAAAACATCAATGTAAAACAAAAATTAAACAATGTTCACATCATGCCGTGTAATTTTTTGCAAAAATATTGACTTTGTTGAAAGCTAGCACATATATTCATATTGATTCAATGTTTAAAAGTTTAAATTTGAACTACGAGTAAAAAATAGAAGATTAAACATTTTTCGTAGTTAAAATAACATTGTGCAATGTTGAATTTACACAACTCAGCTTCGTAAAAAAATAAAAAAAATATTACGTTAAATTAAATTTGGATTTGATAAAATCAACATTGAGTAGTGTAAAGACATTTCAACATTTTAAATCAACATTTCTAATAAATATTCCACGAATTTCAAAAAGAATTTCAAAAATTACAAATGTATTAAGAAATTTCCATTGAGATTTTAAAAGTTTTCGTATGAGTTAAGAGGTTTGAAACTTTTCAAAAATATGGTTTAAGGTCTACTGATGATTTAGCGTTAGCACAAAATGTGGGAAAATAAAATAAATATTAAAAAAGTCAACACATACAGCCCAATTATGAATAAAAATTCCCCGGGATATATCTCCCTTTTCCCAAAAAGGGGCTGTTCACACATATGTTCACATATTAATTGTTCGCTTATTTTATGTGAACAGTCAGTACCTTTTTGGTGAAATTGAGAAATCTCCCGGGGAGTTTTTTATTCATAATTGGGCTGATAATTGAAATAGTTTTAATTAAATTATTTTTTATGGGTTATTTAAGGGCATCATTTATAACCAACAAACATTTACTGCTATTTTAATATGAGTATCAGTTTAATTTTGAAAGAAATTCGTGTTAGATCGATCATTGAATCGTATTAACTCAACATGAATTTCATGCTGAAAATATATTCATTCAATATGTAATTTATGTTGTTTCAAACTGAAAGAATTCTGATTCAACAAGATTCGTCATATTATTTTGATGTGGTGTACATTTTTATTCAATTAGACTCGCATTTTATATTTAAATGTGCTGCTGTTGTTTGCAAGTTATCGTAAAGTCATGTTGATTTAACACGAAACGACCATGCAGCAAAATCATTAACGCAAAATGTAAAATCAACCTTGTTTTCGCTAGTTTTATATTGTATATTTTTCTGTGTGTAGAGTTGATGAATATTATATGAATGAAATTGAAAATGGGAAAACAAAACTTTTCCAAAATTTGTAAACGTTTAGCATGGCCTTTTGTAAAATAAAGTCCGATGTTTTGAAAAAAGTAACATTTAAAAAAATACCTTTTAAAAAAAATAGCCTTTTAAAAAATAATCTTAGAAATACACTTTTTACAATGTGCTTTTTTAAAAAAGGGCATTTTAAAAATTATCTTAAAAATTTTTTCCTTCAGTTCCTTTTTAAAAGAAGTCCTTTCGAAACGGTTTTGCTGTGAAATGAACATTTTTACAATTTGCGAAAATTAACTTTTTTTACACAGCACTTTCAAAAACCTCATGAATGTATTTCTATAAAAAAATACTTTTTAAAAATTGTTGAATTTTCTGATAATTTTTTGTTGTGATTTTTTTTTATAAAACACAAACCTTCAAGAGTTTTATTCATGCAACTCCAAAACTCCAATTGCATTGAGGGGCAATACTTTTTCAATTCCAAACGCATGCCTCGCCCATTTGTATCAGTTGGTGATAATTGTACCAGAGATAACTGAAACAAAAATAGAAAAGAAAATAAATAAATAATTAATTATTAAATTTATATGCAGTATGTATTTGTACATAAATTCTGTCCTAATTTATCCTTGTTTTCTTGCAAATTTCCATTGACATATCGAGCCATAACCGCCAAAACGGCTGTAGCGACATGATGGACGATTTTTGTTTTATTATTAAAATTTATTATTCATGATCGATCATCTGCATCATCTCACAAAATATCAGGGCTTAAGTACAATTCACTGTTTGTTTACAAATTTTGTTACCACGACTGTCGCTTGCGTCGTCTTTATTCGTTTTTATAAATTAATTCGTATTAGCGGCAAAATAGATAGATATTAAATTTTATATCAGTGCTTTTTTAAAATGGAGTTACGGAAACAAGTGGCAAGTGTTTTATTAAAAAAAATAAAATAGAATTTCTATAAATTTTATATAATTTTCTGTTAATGAAAATTTTACTTCAGAGTTCGATCAAAACTGGTCTTGTTCAGTATAATGATACTGATTCTTTTGGACAAAAGCATTGTTAACAAACACGTTCCAGTTCGGAATTTTCAGAGACATTAACCAGAGAAGAGGAGGCGTGTGTGGGTAAACGGAGCATCAAAAAAAAGCAAAGAAAAATACCAAAGAGAATACAAAATAAGAAACAGCGTGATACAAGTGTTCAACCGAATCCATGTGCAAATAAAAAGTGTGAACATTTTTCAATCAAGAAACTCGATCAAGACATAACGCTGCTTTGATTGAAAATGGACCAATCCGTTTATATGATAACTTTTCAAATATTTCTTCGAAAAAATTCAAAGATTTAAAAACACTTTGTGATAAAAACATTATTGCTGCATAATTTCACAACGACTTTTTAAATTTGAAATACGATGAAACTATTAAAGATTAGCTACCTGAAACTGTTCAAGAAGACATAATATTTACTTTAAAGCTATTTCTTCTAAAACTTTTTTACCTACATACTTTTATTTCGAATTCTGAAGTAATTTTCTATTAATTTTGAAAACAAAAGCCATTAAATTTTTTATAAAAACCACTGGATTTAAGGTTAATTTAACGTTATTTTTAATTTTATACACAAAAATAATTTGAAAAAAAAAATTAAAATTTAAAACTGTGTTTTAATAAAATCATAAGGGCTTAAACGCCTTAACATTGATAAAGACCTATCCAGTGTGACAGCAAAAAAGACTTTAGCCGTTATCTTGGCGATATAGAAAATCAATCAAATGCAGTATATTGCTCAGAAGTAGCAATGTTTGCAAACCAAATTTCACCGTAATCCTTTGACATGGTTCAAAGTTATTTAAAAAAATCTTTCTCCTGTAAATTTTAGTTTTTGGCGGGCAGGGCACGATATGTACATCACCCCCAAACCTTTTTAAGAAGCCCACAAGTTTTAATCTACTTTGACTCCGTGAACACCCCCCCCCCCGCTCCCCCTCGTAACTAATTTTTAAAATATTTTAGTATAAATTATGAATTTTGTAAGAAATTTCCAACCTCATCCTCCTGAATGCGTTGCGTCATACATAAGTAAATAGTTCCTTAATATAACAATTTATAAAATAATTTTCTTTTAAGTAAATTATCCAGAATCACTTTTAATTTACGCACTAATATCATTCATTAACTGAATAAAGAAAACAATTAACAATTTTAATTGAAATTTCTCGCCGAAATAATTTTTTGTTGAAAGAATTTTTTTGCCTCAAGTTCAGATCTGACTTTACCCATTTCTTTTGTAATTTAAGAAAACTTTTGATAAATTCAAATTAATTTTAAGAAAGTAGATAATATTTGAGCAATTTATTCATTAGACTAACTGAACGGATCAGCACTGATTTCGAGATCGCTACACTTGTCGTAAGTATTGTCTTAGCTCTTCAGCCGTTCCAAAAGATCATCAAAAGGCCCACTTTTGTTTGAGAACTAATAAGAAGTACAAAGAAAGCAAGCTTCTTGTTATTCCAATTAATTCTGATTTTTATTAAATAAATTGCTGGCTTATATACTAAAATTATTTCTAGTCAACATAAATTTGCAGTCAATAATTTCCCATGAATTATGCTGACGCTTACAAATAGTTAAAATAAAAAATATGTTATATTTTTATTCGCACTTTTTCCCAAAATTAATATTTTAGATATTTAGTAAAACATTAACAATTTTGCGCAACTATGCGCATTTCACTGTTGCTAATGAAGATCATCAGGGAACTTTACCCAAATAATCTTTAGAACAACTGGAGATATTATATTAAACTTTCATTAAAACAAATTAAAAGTTCAACAAAATTATTAATGTTTTACTAAATATGTAAAATATTAATTTTGAGAAAAAGTGCGAATAAAAATCTAAAATACCAAAATTTTAGCAATTCCCGTAAAAAGCACCAATTATAAAAAATATACTTAACAATTAATTTGTTTGTTGTTAAATTTAAATACAGTGACGTGCAAGAGTTAACATACACTACACACCATCTCATCAGCGTTTTGTTTTGCAAAAAAAATGGGTAAAGTCAGATCTAGATTTTAAGTTTTAAAACGCGAAAAGACAAAATAATATTAACGTATGTGATTTTACTATAATTTGATAAGTATAAATTATTCGAAAACAGTTAATTTTAGTAGTCGGAAAGAATTGGACATGAGACAATATTTCAAAGGAGCAAGGGAAAATTTTAACATCAATTAATTTCAACTTACACGGCAGAACAGAAACAACGTTGTTTTTCGGGAGCCGCTACACTCCCATCTTCAGTGTTCATGTGCGTTTCCATGTATCCGCCACTGATTAAAAACTACTAACAAGTAATTTGTTCGAAAAATAAATAAAAAAGTTAATTATTTTAAGAGAAAAAAAGGTAAACCGGGGTTCGGTCCCGCTTTGTGAATACTCAGGTATTTGCTCTCACTTATCAGATTTGATAGAGTATTTGTGGCCGTGCGGTAAATGAAAATAATTGTGATAAGTTTTTTGTTTCAATCACATGAGCGTGCATGGATGTGAGCATTAAAAAATTGACCGTGAGCGAGCGTGCATGAGTAGATTTTTAACGTCAGTTGACGTGATTTTTTTTGCTGCATTGCAATTTTTTAATTTAATTAAAAAACAAACTAATTTTTTTCCAATCACGTGAGCGTGCATGAACATAAGCCATAAATATGTAGTTGCGCAAGATTAAAAATTTTGTATCGTGAGCGTGTATGAGTGTGAGTGTAATGTTACTCACAATTACATCTCTAGTGCCAGGTATTTTTTGACGCTGTCCCCCGAATTAATAGGAAAAATCTCCAAATGTATGGACAATTTCAGGTTAAAAATATTTTTCTATAACAATAAAAATTTGATATTTCCCAAATTAAGGGACAATTTGCCAATAATGGCAGCCCTAATTCCTAGCGAAAAGTTCTTACATGTTTGATGCAACATGTTGTTCACTTTGGTTTCAAAATTCTTCAAAAAAACTATTTATTTACTTTTTGTATTCTCTTTCTTCTCTCTCCGTATCCTCTCTTTGTAATTTGTTTTGTTTCATATACCATCATGTTCCTTATCAGTTTTAAACATTGTATTGTTTTGGTTTTCTAATTTTATTGATCTTACTGGAAGGCTGACACTTGTATTTTACTAATTTCTGATTTGTTTTTTTTTTTCGATTTGAAAAGTTCATTTTATGCGGTTTTCAATTCTCTATTTTCCCTTAAACACACACAAGTGTTTATTTGTGTTGACTGATTGACTAGGTGCGTCCGTTGGGTTTGACTGTGTTTTTTCTTAATTTATTCCAAGAATTTTTCTTATTTTGTTTATTACTAACTCCTGTTGTGTGTTTTTGTTTATACACATTTTAATGGTTTTATACTTTTCTTTATATCTGATGTGTTAAGAATTTTTAATTAAGCCATATTATTAAAGGAATATTATTTTTTTTGTTATTAGTACCCACGACACAAATTTACTTTTCTTCTTTTAGTCATATTTACTTATATGATTTTATCATAAATTTCATAGAAAATTTTATGATTGATGATTAAACAAAAACAGAGGGAACAAACCGAAGACGCCTAATAAATACATTAGAAAGTGTTTGTTTAAAGAAAAGAAAAAAATTTTGTCACTTTAAGTTAACAGTTAAGCGGAAGTTTATGGCTCCTTTTTAAATACATAATATGTACTAAAAAAATCAATTACATATGCATTTTTAATACTGTGTGCGTGCATTGACCGACCGATCGACCGACCGACCGACCACCTCTGTATAAAAGCAATTCAAAGTCTAAAAACCCTCCATTAAATTATGAATATATTTTTTTAAATGTTCATAAATAAATTACTCAATTAGCATAAATATTATCAAGCCTAAGAATCGCCTCCGTAATTTTTAAACAAGCTGCTACCACATGCAGTATTCATTGTAAGCGCAAGCGCGCCACTGTTTGCCAAGAAACATTTGGTTGAAAGATTCTTTTACATATAAATCTGTTTACATACATACGGACATGCATACGCACATATTTGTGTGTATTCTCAATTAAAAACTCTTTCATAAATATTTAGACCCCTTTGCCGCACGCAAAGTTTACTTTGACAGAGCTTTTTCAAATTTTCTTTTAAACTTTGTTTCACTACTGCACACACAAAATTTACTTTGACAAAATTTTTGATATTCTTTTGTTGGATCAACTAACTGCAAGCGAAAAACACAAACATGCAACCAAATATAACTATGTATTAGAGTTTCGTCCAACTCGTTCAGTCGCTCGTTTTAGACAAAAACCCTTGATCAAACCCATTTAAATTATATTGGTTCGATGAAAGGTTTTTTTTTAATCTAAAACGAGCAACTGAACGAGTGGTGGCCATATAATATGCAACTAAAATTTGGTTTATAACAAAATCCCTAAAACTTTAGCACCGGATAAAAAGAAAATTTAAATCGACTAATAAAATCAAAGACTATTTATTTATTTTTAAATAAAATTTAACACAACAACTTAATACAGACTTCATTTTGAAAATAACATAAATATTTTTATCAAAAAACTCTAAATACGTTTGGCCAAAAACAAGTGCAACTTATAAAATAAAAGTTACAAAAAAACCTGTAAACTGAAAAATATTAATATTTCGTTGCAAACCCAGAATTCTTTATCGCAGCTGCACAACGACGTGGCATAGATTCTATCAAATTGTTTATTATCGTTGCTGGAATTGAGCTCCACGCCTCTTTTATTTTTATGAATAACTCGTTGGTATTTCGAACGTTATTACAGTCAATTCTCTGATTTACAATTTCCTAAAGGTTCTCAATAGGGCTTAAATCAGATGATTGAGGTGGCCATTACATTACAGTTATGTTTTCTTCAGCGAACCATGACTTTACATTGGGTCATTGTCATGTTGGAAGACTCAAGCAAGTGGCATTTCCCATTCAGAATATGGAAGCATAACATCTTTTAAAATATTTTTGTACTTATGCTGATCCATTATGCCATCGATTCGATGTATGGGGCCCACTCCATTGGCAGAAAAACACGCCCACACCATTGCACTGCCTCCTACATGTTTCACTGTTTTGGTGCAGTACTGTGATTTCAGCCGCATATTTGATGGCCTCCTCACATAGCGCAAGCCGTCGCTCCCGATTATATTGAATTTAGATTCGTCACTGAATAATACCGTTTTCCATTTGGCAATTGGCCAGTTTAAGTGGTCCCTGGCAAATTTTAACCGCTTCAGTTGGTTACGTTTTGAAATAAGGGGTTTTTTGGCAGGACGATGCGCTCGTAAGGAGGCATCTACCAAGCGTCTACGCACATTTCTGCCAGCTATTGGTAGTTGAAGGTCTTTTACTAGTTGCGAAGATGTAATAAATGGTTATTTTTTGACAGTATGCACGATCAAGTTATCTGTACGTTGACTTTTGTGTCGTGGACGTCCTGCTCGATCGATCACCGAAACTGTTTTTGTGGCTTTATACTTGTTTACTGTGGCCCTTTGTTCCTCATAGGAACCACAGGACATAATATATAATATAATATATATACTTGTTTACTATTCGTGATACTGAACTTTTGTGAATTTTATATTTTTCAGTTATCTCTTTTTGAGACATTCCATTGGAATAATCGTCAACAATGCGTTTTCTTAATTCCAAACCGAATTTATTGCGTGCCATTTGTAATTGGTTGTTTGTTAAATATTTACTAAAATCACTTTTGGACACTCACGAAAACCGATAGCTTTAGATATGAAGAAAAAAATTTTTTTTTGCCTTTGTTGTAGGTAATAAAAAAATCGGCTGATTTAATTTTTTTAATATTTCCTTTCCAACGTAAAATTTATTTTTGAATTATTATTATTTTAAATTATTTTTGATGAAATTGAATTATTTATTAATGAAAATTCTAAATTTGAATTGAAATTTGGAGCTTTTTTTTCTCATGCCAAAAGCAGTCGACAAATCGATGGCACAATATCTACAAATTTTTGTCCTTACAAATCGGCCGACCCTACTGTGTATGTTATAAATTTTTAATATGAAAATATCAAACTTCTGATAAAAATAAATAATGTTTGTGAGTAATTAGTCGAATTTATATATACTGTATATATGTATATTGAAACGATTAATTTGGCTCAAGTTCAAACCCGAGTTTACCCGTTTATTTATTCAATTTTTTTTTTATTAATTATTTAAGTGAGTATTCAAGCCTTAGGCCAGTTTATATAATAAACGTATATTATTTATTTTTTAAATCGATATTTCGCCAATATCATTGATTGGCTTCTTTAGGAAATACAAATTTTTTCATTTTGATTTACATACATTATTTAAAAATTTTTACATTTGAAAAAAAAAAAACAAATATTGTCAAAATAAGAAATGTAATACTTAAAAAAAATTAAAAGACAAACTAAAAACGGATGTAGTATTTTCTATTTCCTGTTTCCGTTTTTATATAACAAATATCTATAACTCTGTGCAACATTTACGGTATCTGCCCTAAAATTCATCCTCTGATCTGTCGGAACATTTATAATCCGTAACATTTCTAGCATATATCTACGTTTATAATTAGTTTCTGTATTTAAAATTGAAATATTATTAAAGTTTGGATAATGATCTGAATTAAAGCAATGAGAAGATAACGCTGTCTTTTGTGAATTAATACTCCTATATCTCTGATCTGATTTGTGATCAGCTATTCTAGTCTTCAATTTATTTTTTGTTGTACCTATATATATATATACTTTATTACATACCTCATTTGCATTTCGATTTAAAAAATAAATAATATACGTTTTTTATATAAACTTACCTAAGGCTTGAATAATCACTTAAATAATTATTTAAAAAAAAGATCGAAAAATAAGAGAATATTATGTATTTTTTTTAGAATAAATAAATGGGTAAACTCGGGTTTGAACTTGAGCCAAATTAATCGTTTCAATATACATATATGTATACGATAAAAATAAATTTTTAAAAATATTTTAATAAAAGGATGAATAATGATCTTTTATTTATTATTCATTTATAATCCTTGATCTCTTTTTAAAAAGTTTAGTATAGAATCTAAGAAATAAAAAATTATTATCTATTTTTGTTGTTTAATTTTTTTTAACTCTTAACTGTAGAAGATATTGTATTGATGGTGTATTGTTATACTTTTAATACAAAAATATTGCCATTTGTTTGCAAAGTTAATTCAATAAACATTTTCTAAACTTGGTGCGTTTTTTCTAAAGCCGGGGTTTTTGCTCCATTTTGGTGCGTTTTGAAATGTTAAAGTTGACAACGCTGCTGGAGCACTTATCCTTGTTGCTGCTTCCAAAAGCCTAATATGTTATTTGAGTACAAGAATAATTTCAATAGTGTTTTGCTTTTTTGCAGCTTTGACATAAACCTTTTTCAATGCGCTATATACATATATATATATATATATATATATCCTTTATTTATATAAAAATGATATACATACAAAAATGTAAAATAAATAAATATTCAATGGGTTATTTTATATAAATTAAGGTTCATTTTCTAACAAAAAAAAAAGTTTTACAAAACCTTACATTTGTTTTCTCAAACATGAATGGCCTATAAATAATGTTTGCTGGGTTATAGTTTAGATACTCCTATATCTTGTAGATTTCTGTGCATTAATTTTTATTATTATTTTGTTGTTGTTGTTGTTTGCATTTAATTCTGTACAGCAGGCGCCGTTTAACATGTTAAAACATTTTTGTTTTAAATTGCTATCATTTAAATCTGCATACACGATTAATGATCAAACACTTTATGAAATAATATTTAATAACAGCTGGCTTAAGACTATTTAAGCACAACGAAAAAAATGTCTAAAAAAAGCTGTAACTTAAATAAATTGTAATATTTTTTTTTAATTAATTAAATTAAATTTTGAAACTGGAACAGCTTGAAGAAAAGTTACTAATGAAAATTTATGCTTAATGTATTTTCTGATTGCATCTGCAGTACTCCCATAGATTAGTGGTCTAGTGTGCTAGACCATTTAGTTTGGAGGTAGTAGGTTCGACTTCTGAAAAGACCCAGGATCTATGTAGTTGCAGAGAAGCCAAAAAAGTGTTTAAACAGCTTGTGTTTCATAAAAAAAAGCAGAACTGTTAATTAGTAACAAAATCATTTAACTTTTTTTTAAGAAAGAAAAGAAACGAGAGTTTTCATTACAAACACAATCTTATAAATCTTAAGTCAAATAATCGAACTTGTGTGACAGTCAAAAATTCATCAGTTTTGAATGATAGTGTTGACTGTTCAGACTGTCGATCATGTTCGACACTCAAACCGTCATTAAAGAAAAAAATTAGACACATAAACATGAAAAATACGAAAATTGGATGCGCATTATTGCTAACAAATTTTTTTTATAATGAATTATTTTAATTTTATCGTATTATCTAACAACTTTTTGTATTATTTTGTCTTCACATCTCACATAAGCTGGCATTTCATAAAATAAATATATAAATTGCTTAAAAAATTATTTTCCGATTCCTAGTTTTGTAGTTTCAATAGAATAGAAACAAAACATTTGATCCGTAACAGAACAGAACGTACAAATTCTGCCTTAAATCAGCACGTTAAACATGGTAGAATAATATAGGTAGTGTCGGAGCTACAACAACAACACTGCTCTTTATTGTTGTTTAGGTTCGAAGCTGTCAAAAGAAAAATTTCAAAAAATTCTATAAAGAATTTTGGTTCTTTTCCTTTTTTTATTTGCATATGAAACAAATGTTCAAGTGTGCTTGTTTTAGTAGTGTGGGTGTGTGTTAGTAAAACGTAAACAAATTTGACAAATGCGAACCCAAAAAATAAAAGTACTACCTGTATTATTCTACTATAGCGTCAAAAGTTTTCTATCTGTCAAAAATTCTCATGCTCATACAAAATCTATAAAGCAAATCCAAATAGCGCACCGTAAACTCTTTGCAATAAGAAAATCCGATTCCGACAGCGTGTTTAGTTGTGCAGTTGGCTGTTAAAAAAATGTTTTTTCTGTTTTCTGTTATTATTGATATTATTGATATTATTAATACAAAGTAATGATAATATAAAACCGATTTAAATAAAATTTTAGATTGTGCACATCTGTGCTAAAAGACACGTTTAAAAACATATAAATCTTTCCGAAATCGGCCGTAAAAGGGGTGTAAAAAATGTGTTTGCCTATTAATAATATCTATAGATAAGTAATTTCAGCATAAAAGCTAACCGCTGGAAAACACTTCGCTTCACGCGCTAATTTAGGTTGGTCTGCTATCCTAAATATGTTTTTAATTAAAGACAATTAACATTTTAATTGAACACAATTTGAATAACAATTAAAAATTCAATCAACACACAAAATCTATTATACAATATTAAATATTTATATTATTCTTTAAATTAAGCTTGAGGTCACTTTCTTTTTTATAAAAATTATCCAAATTTTTTTTTTATCTCGATATTTCGTTACCCTTTGGGTAATTTCTTCAATAAACAATTTAAATAACAAAAATTAACAAATTATTAGTCAACAATTTCTTTTTCCGTTTTGGTTTAAAAAATGTTTGTCAATTGACAAAAAAGTGATCTCAAGCTTAATTTAAAGAATAATATAAATATTTAAAAAAAAAGGTCGAAAAATTATATATTAAAATTTTACAATATTATAACATTGACTTCTTCTCTAACCTTTTCCACACACATGTCGGAATAGACAATTTAAGAATCGTTGATTTTAAAGCATTAGATTATATTTGCTTCCACTTAACTCCAGCGACACGCTACTGTCTGCAGATTACTATGATTTTTCTATTTAAAAACGTTTTAATGTCTGTTAAGATTGTGTAGCTTAAATTTCATGATGAAAAAAAACACAACTTTAGTAAATGTTTATTACATTAATTAAATATTGCATAAAATTTGTCTTAACTTTCAGCAAAATCTAAATTAACAAATGTCAGCGGAAAATATTAGGAAATAAAAATAATTGCATTTAATAAATTGGGTTGATAATAATAAATCTGTTTAGATTTACAAATATGAATTTTTTTTAAAGTTAAATTAGTTACACTAATCTTAATAGGAGAAAAAAAAACATTGCTAAATTATGTACATTTAAAAAAGCTGAATATATTTAAAAGCGCAAAACTATGTTAAATTATTTGCTGCGTAGTGATTTGCTTAAAAGAATTAGTACAAATCAGCTTGATACTCGTATAATTTCTACTATCTATAGTTCTGCTAAGTTACTTAGTAAAGGAATCGATTGGGTTCTACGACAGCCACTGTGCGACCTCATGCCTCTTTGGTTCCACAAAGCTGGGCATGTAATAGTCCTATTCATTAAATTTTCTTTATTATATTAATGCAACTTTTCATCAACACAATGAACAACTGTTGCATTAGAGAATTTGCTCAGTCTCTGCTTATCATAGTTTTATTGTATCTATTAAATCATTAAAAACCAAATCTTTTGCAAATTAAAAATTTTGTAATTCATTTATTTCAACTAAAATACATCCAAGTAACATAAAAAATATTTAAAAAAAAATATATAAATATATATTAGGAACTGAGTTTTTTGAGGTGTACTGAGGCAGGTACAATGGCGTAATGAGAATGCTTTTTTTTAAATGTGTGAAAATTTTTAATGGCCTGTTTTTATAATCCAAGTGAAGTGTCAAGCGAGCGAGCGGTACCCAGACGAGTACGTAAGAAAATGAGTTTTTTTTAACTACTCGTCTAGCTTACGTTCTATTCGTTTTGATTTTCATTTGAAATATGCACAAAAATAAAATTGAAAATGCATTTCAAAAGGTAAATTACTATGTAAATAAAATCTATTAAAAAAGAATTAACAAAATTTGTATTAATTTATTTATGCCGTTTTCTTTTCTTAAAAGAATGTAACATTTCTTTTACTTTTTATCAAAAAAAAATTGCTATTCAAAGTTTTTTTTAGACAAAAATTTTCTCTCATAAGTGATGATACAATAATTTCTAATAAACTCACTATTTCAAAAAATAATCATATTGCAAATTGTCAATAAAAAGGGCAAAAGTATATGCCAAATTCGTATGCATATCCGCCTCATGCCTAAACCCAATCATTGGGAAAATTTAAATGTTTAATATCATTTAAAAGTCCATGAAACAATAAAAAATTTAAAAAGTCAACGCACATTGGAAAAAACGCGAAATTTCTCAAAAAGTTGCAAAACTTAGAAAAACTAGTAAAATCTTCTATAACGAGCTACAAATGCAAGGAATGTGAAATATTCGCAAATAACTACAAAAATTGCGAAAATTCGCAATAACTTCTAATTATTGGGAAGATTAAAATGTTTAATATCATTTAAAAGTCGATGAAACAATAAAAAATTAAAAAAGTCATCCACATTGCAAAAAACGCGGCATTCCGCGAAAAGTTGCAATTTTTTTTTTAAAAAGCCAGCCATGGTATGATATATTTTGGTGTTTGATATGTGTGTGGTACTATTTTTGGACCATATGGTGCAGGTTTGCACTACATCGGACTAACCCAAAAACTACTTCATTAAAAATGGCCCACGCACAAGTAGTTTGTTCGGCACGAGCATTATCGTTTAAGCACGAACAATTGTGGTATAGCAATAAGCTCTTGCTTGAAAATGACATAGTCCATGACTGCATTACATAGCACCATGTTGCAATTAGTCAATTTCAGCTATAATGGACCACGTAGTCCAATATTATCTGCAGGGGAGTTATCAAGTGTAATAATATTCAAAATGTTTGGTGTATATATGTATGTCTGTAAGATGTTCGTATTGTATTATTTGTATAAAACAAAACAAATTTTGGCTGCCCGACTAGTTTTATTCGATTGTGTGTTTTTGACATTAACAACATTTGTAAATGTGTTATAAAAATCACAAAATATATACCTAAAGGCCCCGTTAGCCGAGCGTTGCTGTACCCGTACCGTATCGTATCGTGCTATTAGCACGCTGGTCCACTTATAGAACATTTAAAAACGTACGTTTGTTTTATATTGTTTGTTTTATTGCCAGGAAAAAGGAACAGCTGTTTACAACACAGTGATGGGTATTAAAAATTTTTCAATTGGTGACGTGCAGAAAAAGTACCTAAGATATTTAAGTGATATTAGAACTTTATATTATAAAATTATAATATAAAATATAAACAACAAATTAGTGTTTATATGTGCATACAAAACAAAAAAGTTTATACCATTTAAATTATTTTATATGTATGTACTACGTACATATCACATTTATATAATATATGTATTTGTTTATTATATATCAAATTCAAAAGGGCCTATCTACATTATAACAAAATTTTCGCTAGAGATAAAAACTTTAATAAAAAGCAAACTATTGCGATGACAAATATTGTCTTTTTCAGCATAGTATCATAAATTCCGATTTTATTAATGATACTACCTAGAAAAAAATAGTTTTTATAATCACAATAGTTGGCTTTTTATTAAGCCTTTTGTCTCTCCTGAAAAATTAAAAAAAATATATATGCAAATATACATTAAGTTGTCAAAAGTACACAAATATTATTATCAAAAAATACCAAAAAAATAAGAGCGGAAATACCCTTTTAACAAGTACCAAGGAAACAGCCCATCACTGGCTTACAAATGTCACGTAACAACGTTAGAAATTTCTATTTTATACAGATTGGTACGTTGCAACTACGGTACATTTAAATTCGGTCAGTTTTTGTATTGCTTTTCCCATAACATAGACGAACAGCTGATACAGTACGGTACGGGAGCGCTCCGCTAATTCTGCCTTAAACGATCATTCTTACGTTTCCACTCAATTCTAGCTGATACATGCATTATAAAAACGATAAACGAATTTTGAAGCTCATTTCAACAAAAAATTTGAGTAACTTTTTTTCTATAAACAGGTCATAAAACAATCTTTTTGCACACAGAGCGGAACATCGCACTGCTCATACGTTCATTCTATTCTATTATAGCATTCGTGGCATCTAAGCGGATTTTTGTATCCTTTTGGGAAAGTGTTTTCCAGAAGTAGTTGTGATACCAGAAGCCCGCGAGCGTTTGGATGCGTGCGAATTCCGCGTATAGTTTCGTAAATAAAATTAAACAATATTGCGTTGAAGCTTTTGCAAGTCCATTAGGGAATTGTATGCTGTTTTATATATACAATTTCCATGAATTGGCTACAACAGAACTTAACATTGTAAACAGCGGTCATTCATTCCATGTCGATCCATTTCACAAAAACTACTTATTAGTATTTTTTCCATTTTTAAATGTGTATTTGGCTCATTTTTCACATTTTCGAGTTTGTTCACGTTATCGAGAACCCAAATTTAAAACAAAAATGACAAAAAAGTAATCGGAACTTTCAACGGAACAGTTAAACAAATGTTAAAGAAAAATATCAGTAATTTGAAAAAATCTTTAAAAGAGCTTCTTCTTTAAGGTTTCTCAGCACTCGAATGTCACTTTGGTCTACCATCTCGTTTTCAGCCCATATTAAAGCCTTATTCATCTACAGCTTCCTTGGCTTTAATTCAATACTTCCTACTTCTGTACAATTTTCTTCAGGATTGTTGTTCCAATCTTTGACCGTGGAAAAATTAACATCTACATATATGCAATTAAATTTGATTTAAATTCTCTAAAAATACTAAAACCTACAATAAAACAAACTTGAGAATTCAGCGCCTGAAGAAGTAGAACCGCACTATTTTCTAGCTGTGTTATTTCTGGAGGAGAATCTTCTCTCTTAAAATACATATTACACTTTCACGAGTTAAATTTTTTTAAATTACCTATAATTCGTGGTTTTCCCAATTGAAAAAACAGTGTTCACGTTTTAGAGCTTTCAGATTTTGTTCACGTTTTAGAATTCTCTATGGAAAAATAAATTTGTTCACGTTTCTGAGACGTTCACACTTTCGAGTGTTCACGTTTTCGCGAGTTCACTGTAGTTTTGAAAAGGGTCTCTCTCATCTTAGCCAATTTGTCGGTAGAGACAAGCTTAGTGTTATTTGCCAAATGAATAAAACGTTTAACTTCCTTGAATCTGTTACGCGACATATTTTTGGCACCAATTGGCGAGCGAGTACCTTCGCAGAGCTGCCAATACACATCCCCTCCCCTGGTGTAGAATGATATACACTGTAAACCAAAATATCCAAACATATTTTCGGAGCTTCTGCGATGAACGGGAAATTGTGCTCGTTAGCTTGAAAAGCATATACTCATATATATGTCTGCTCAGATATTAGTGTAACCACTTTTTCTTGAAAGTTCTTAAAAGCTTCTATTGGAAATTTTCCGTTTAGATCTGAGATCATTTTGAGCTCTCATCAGCTCATCTTCACTATCGCCACCAAAAAATACTTCTGTGGCAACTGGAGCATCATTTGGTATACGATCTAAAACAATATCGCCGGCTTCACCTTCATCTTTATCCGTATTGCATTCAGGATCTAATGGAATAATAATAATGTCGAATTCCTGATGATCTTCCTCATTTCCCAAAAAATCAAGTGCGCTGATCAAATTTTTGAAACATTTTACGTAAAAACTGGAATTCCATTTCAGCGTGAAGAAAAATCTAAGAAAATGCACACCAAGTAATCCATTCTACTCAATTGGGTACAGTGATTTTGCCACTCTCGCAACATTGTCCAAATAAATTTCTGTTCTTATAACTTTTCATATGTTACTTTTTCATATAATTTTTTTTAAATTATCTTATATTTTTATTTTCGTAAATATTTCATGAGCGTGAGTTTTCGTGATTATGACTAAGTTTATTTGCCACTCACGTGAGTGTGCATGAACATGAGCCAAAAATATAAGGTTGTGCATGAGCGTGCATGGGAAAATATTTTTTTTATGGTCAACTTGCATGAGCGTGAGTGAAAAGTTATTCACGATCCCATCTCTAGAAAGTTGGTAAAAGATTTTTTTATTTTTTTATCTTAATTAAGTTGGTAACTGGTCACACTACTTACTTAAAATAATTCAAGCAGAGACAATTCAACTACTTTTCCGAGTTCAATGCAGCACTTTCATTAATTTATTGCTGCTCCTCCATTGAATTCAATGCACAACATCATTGAACAAATACAACCGTTTCGAAAATTTAATGAAAAGAAAATCTGTCTTTAGGTGAAAAAAGTTTCATTAAATTGATGAATCAATTTCATTTGTTGCATAAATCTTTTATTAATTTTATGACACTGATGAAAATCTCTAAGTGAAAAAAATTTGATTAAATTGATGAATCAATTGCATTTACGATGTGTGATAATATCATTTAATTAATGTAACAATTATATTTGCGGCATAAAATATTTATTCTATTTATTTGACTGATGAAAATCTCTCTTTAGGTGAAAAAAATTTCATTAAATTGATGAATCAATTGTAATAATATCATTAAATTAATGTAAAAATTACATTTGTGGCATAAAACTTTTATTCAATTTATGACACTGATGAAAATCTCTTTGTGCGAAAAAAGTTTCATTAAATTGATGAATCAATTGCATTTATGATGTGTGATATCATTTAATTAATGTAACAATTATATTTGCGGCATAAAATATTTATTCTATTTATTTGACTGATGAAAATCTCTCTTTAGGTGAAAAAAATTTCATTAAATTGATGAATCAATTGTAATAATATCATTAAATTAATGTAAAAATTACATTTGTGGCATAAAACTTTTATTCAATTTATGACACTGATGAAAATCTCTTTGTGCGAAAAAAGTTTCATTAAATTGATGAATCAATTGCATTTACGATGTGTGATAATATCATTTAATTAATGTAACAATTATATATGTGGCATACATTTTTTATTTTATTTATTTGACTGTGGAAAATTTCTCTTTAGGCGAAAAAGGTTTCATTAAATTGATGAATCAACTGTGGTAATATCATTAAATTAATGAATCAAATACATTTCTTGATAAAAATCTCCCTTTATGCGAAAAATTTTTCATTACATTGATGAATCAATTGCATTTACGATATGTGATAACATCATTAAATTAATGAAAAAAATTAAATTTGATGCATAAAGCTTTTATTAATTTTATGATGAAAATCTCTCTTTAGGCGAAAGAGTTTCATTAAATTGATGAATCAATTGCATTTATGATAGGTGATAATATCATTTAATTAATGTAACAATTATATTTGTTGCATAAACATTTTATTTTATTTATGAGACTGACGAAAATGTCTCTTTAGGCAAAAAAGTTTCATTAAATTGATGAATCAAATGCATTTATGATATGTGATAATATCATTTAATTAATGTAACAATTATATTTGTGGCATAAAGCTTTTATTCAATTTATGACACTGATAAAAATCTCTGTAGGCGAAGAAACATTCATTGATGAATCAATTGCATTTATGATACGTGATAGTACCATTAAATTAATGAAACAATTACATTTGTTGCATAAAGCTTTTATATTTCATTTATAGCGCAGCTCTAAAACTAAAGTTCATAAATACTATGAAACATTCATCACTGATAAAATGAAATGTTTAATTTGTTAACTTCAGATCACAAATTTCGTTGATACAATGTGAACATCCATTGTCTGAATGAGAGGTAATTACAATGCAAGTCAGTACAGAAGAAATTGAAGTCTGCCAATATCGTCCGGAAAGCAATAACAATTTGTAGGGTGTCCCTTTTTAGTTGTAGGATTTTATTGTATGAGAAGAGTTTCATGTCTCATACCCGTGGAAGCATGCAAGAGTTCCTAATTTAGTTTTATGTGACCGTTGCCCAGCAATTAAGGTTGCGAAATGGGCTGCAGTCCAATAAGGGCACTAATGAATCTCGTTACCTTGTTGGCCACTGTGTCTGGGGATCCCAAACATTTCCATTAGCCAGTGTCCTGCATCGAAAAAAGGCATATTTGCAGGAAATTCAAAATTTCTTTGATATTTTCTTTTGTTTTGCCAACATCATTCGAACATCATCATTTTTTTTTTCGATAAAATAGAAAATCCAATCAAATTATCGCTCAACCATCTACAAAATCAAGTTTTTTTTTTTTTTTTTTGGATGTCGACCGACATGTTGTTTTTGATTTCACAAAATCTTTGATAAAAATCTCATAAAAAGCAATTATGTCTTTAAACGCCTTCCAGTTTAAACATGGTTTTTGTTTTGAGACAAACTGCAAAAACAAAGAGAAAAAATTATATATTCCATAATTTACATTTATGCAATTTTTGTCACATAAATTGCCATCAATATATTTATATTTTTTTCTTTTCATTTTCATCTTTCTCTACAATTACTGCTAGTAATTGTGGAGCAGAAAATAGGCGCTTTCCTGTTGATTGTTGCTAACTTAAGGCTAAAGAGAGAAAATGTATGCCAGTGCAAACATGAAATGTTTTTCCAAAATGATACCACCTTAATTTCCCACACATTTGCATTAAGTCACACTGAGATAGACGATTGAAACAGTCAGTGTTAATGCCATGTGATACGATTTCCTTTAGAAGAAGCAAAAAAATAATATGTCAGAGATTAAAAAACATGTGAAATAGTTGCCAATTTAATTTCTTTACAGGTTTTGGTTTTAATTTTTTTGTGTTTCCTCTGCGCGACAAGTATTTATTTTTCGTAATCTGGAACGCAAAAATGTTTCGTATCTTTAATATCCACCTAATATTTTCCGTTTCTTTATTGTCATCCATTAACTGCTTAAATGATTTTTGAAAACAAATTTTGCAAAAAAAAAATAAGAAAAATTACAAAAATTGCACAAAAAAATAAAAAAAATAAAATATTTGAGCAAAAATTTTTCAACTTTACTTTTATTTACGACGACTACTTTGAAACTTGTTTGCCTTCCAACTTGTAGGTTTCTGTTTGTTTAGCTGTAATTAATAAAGACATTTTAAGTTCATTAAGTATAACAAACAACTGATGTGGAAACTGGAATGATTTAGATAAGAATATTTAATTTGGCATTGCTTAAAATGCAATTTAGTTGAAAGTTACTTTGTAAACGACAAACGAGTTTAGTTGGCAAAATGGGGCGGTTTTGTGTAAAAGAATTGCGAAACGTTGTGCAAAGGATACTAAACGCTATTTAACATGAGCATAAATATTTTATTATAATATCAGATACAAGTGTTTTAAGCATTCAGCTACTGGATTTTGTATTTGAATTGTAAAAAACTTCGAGCATCCGTTTAGAATGTCAGTTTGGCTGGCAAGAATTTAAGTTGTACAATAGTGAGACTTTTATTTGTAATAGCTCGAATACGAAAATGAAACGATGGACCGAATAAAATATGATACTCAAGGCCTGCAAAGGAATACAAACACGTTACAAACTTAACGCTAATTTTAGGAGAAAGCGGAGCGAAATTTCACTAAAGATATTTGAAGAAATTTTGCAAGAATTAATAAATAGATTATAAAAAGCAAAAGTTTAATGCCGTTTTCTCTTCTCAAAAAACCGTATCGCCATCCGAATGAATGATTTTTCTTACAGTGCATAAATAAATTTCAACTGAAACGCGAAGTTCCTTTTGAAATTTTGCGAACGAAAATATACACGGCATATTTTTACAATTCTGTTTCAATCGAAGATCTTGATTGCTGATCTTTAATATGTTACAATAAAACATTCAATAAAAAAGATTTTAAACAAAAAAAAAATATCTTATTTCCATGTAGTTTTTTTTTCTAGAGATTAAAAAGGATTTTTTGTTGTTGTTGGATTTTTATTACATTTAAACGATTCTCGCTTTTAACGTGTTTTGTTTCTCAAAAGACACAGGAGGTTCGTTTGCTTATAAAAAAACCCAAAAAAAAGACGCGATTGTTATTTTTTTTTAATTTTGAAGAGTTCGTAATGGGGATGGGAAATTAAATGTGGAAAAAAGTATCAGTAAATAATCAGTAATAGTAAAAATGTGTTAAGTAAAAAGAAATTAGATTGAAAAGGATCCGGGATTCTGGGGTACTGGGAATGAATTGAATAAATAAAGTTGCAGTCCAACCAGCCAACAAAGAAGATTTGTTCACATAAACGATTGGTTGCCTCTCCTGCTTCGAAACGCACTTTAAAAGTGCTTGATTTGTATTC
Source organism: Gymnocheta viridis (assembly GCA_956483585.1). Lineage (NCBI taxonomy): Eukaryota > Metazoa > Arthropoda > Insecta > Diptera > Tachinidae > Gymnocheta > Gymnocheta viridis. The sequence continues at coordinate 77,393,719 of OY101444.1, read as the reverse complement.
GGAGCTCTGTTTTTTTTAACATAAAACTGCCTTCCTTTCAAATCTTCCAAAATGTCCTAAAACCATGTTCAAAACTCTTCGTTTTACCGCGTCATCAAATTGTTTCATAGTTCCGTTGATCATTTCATTAAATCGTTTAAACAGAACAAAAAAATTTAAAATTGTGTAAATTACTAATAATTTCGCATGAAACAGGGATCTTATATTGATAAATTTTTTATTTAATGTCGGCAATTATGTACGGAATACAATATCAGATAAATGTTCGCCTCTGTTAAGGCCGAGGCACATAGAATCCGCCGTACGTTATACGTTGCTTTTTTCAACTGAAATTAAAGTATCGGCGGAGGAGGTTAACACAATGAGTTCTTTGTTGACGGATTTTAAATCAGCTTCATTTGATTAAAGTACACATTTTCAAAGGAATTCAAGGAAATCCTATTTTTTTTAATTTAAATTTTTATTTAATTTGTTTTTGTCACCACACAACATCAAAAGCTTAATAAAAACAAAGCAAATAAAAAATGATATTTTACAAAGTACTCAACGTACGTTAAATGTTAAAAGCTGCTCAACTTTAGTACTTTGCGTTGACGGAGACGTACCGAATATGACAATGCTCATAAGAAAACCTGTATCTTAACTTATTTGTCAGTTAAAAAGAGCTAAGTATAACGTACGACGGATTCTATGTGCCTCGGCCTTTAGCCTCACAAATGCGAGCCCTTTTGAGCACATTTTTCATTACATTCTCACACATTTCACTTGGTATTTCATTAATTTCATCACGAATATTTTGTTTGAGCTGCTCAAGCGTTTCTGGTTTGTTTGCATAAGCCTTGCTTTTCAGAAGTCCGGAACAGTGAAATTAGGCGACCGTGGAGGCCAATCAACATCAACATTTCTTGAAATAACTTGTTGTGGAAAGAGGTCTCGCAGTAATTCCATTCTAATCCTGGCTGTATGAGATGTGGCACCGTCTTGATACCACATGTTAATCAAGCCCAAAGCATGAAGTTGTGGCGTTAAAAAGTTTTCAATCATATCACGATATCGCTCCCCATTCACAGTTACCGTTACGCCGTCTTCATTTTCAAAGAAGTCGGGTCCAAGGATTCCTCCGGACCACAGACTGTCACTTTTAATGGATGCAAAGTTGACGACTGATGAATAATTTAAGGGTTTTTCATTGCCCAGAACCGACTATTCTGTTTATTCCATTCAAATGAAAATGTGCCTCGTCACTCATTATGATTTTTTCATTAAAATCGGGGTTGTCACTGGCGACCTGTAACATCCTATTGGCATATGTACGGCGGCGTAAATGGTCTTTTGGAAGAAGCTCTTGTGTCAACTGAATCATCTTAAGTGGAAACAAATGCAAATCCTTGTGCTAAATTGTGGCCAAAATTGTTCTTTGAAGACCAAGCTCCAGAGCACGGCGTCGAATTAAGGTTGATGGATTGTTTTGAACACTTTCTTAAGCAGCAGTAATGTTTTGCAGCCGATCTTGCAGTATATTGTGGTCCATGCTTGGGCCTATCACCTAGTATCACCCTTTCTTTGAAATCATTCACTACACGATAAATAGTGCGTTTTGTTGGCACGTTGTTTCTCCCAAAAATTTCACGTAACTTTCTCATCGTCACAGTAATCGATGATTGATTTTGATAAAATGTTTTAACGATTAAAACACGTTGGTTTATCAAATATTTTTCCATAATAAATTTGTCTCGTGTCTTCTTCACGATTGCCAAATATGAACTGTCAAGACTAATGTTTACCAAAATGGCGGCAAAACAAAGTAGAATACCTTCCCGGCGGACACCCTGTACTATTTTGACTTTTGAAAAAAATTAAGAGTTCGCTCCCTTCTCTTTGTGCATCCTCGGAATGACTTCCAAACTACTCATCTGGAAATTTATAAACACTTTTATGTACGTGAATCAGTTCTTTTTTTTCAAAAGTGGTCGAAGATTTGCAACGACACATCGTGCTCAGCGAAAAAAAGTTGACTCGCTGCTTTTCTTTTTTAAAAAATTACCAATTTGTTTGTTTTTTTATAGAATTCACATTTTTTGTGTATTTTTCTTTCTGCGTGCTTCAGAAGATCAGACTTGCCGCAATTTAAAATTTTATTGCATGCAAAACACTTGTATTTGAACGTTATCGTCCTCCAGCCATATTTTGCTGAATTTTTGTTTTCAGTACTTTTCGGTTTCCTCTAAGCACGTCGAAGAAAGGAAGGAAGGTATGTTCTGAAAATTACATTTTTCAAATCACATGTGATTTTAAAATTAATAATGGTCATGCATATATTTTTTCACTCTTTTTTTTTTAATTTTCATATTGCACAGAGCATCAAATATCATTTTTGAAAGAAATTTATTGTATATGATTTTGAAAACGTCTGGAGAGCCATTATTACTTTTTAAATCACATGTGATTTGAAAAATGTGATTTTCAGAACATGCCTGATAAATATTAAAAAGGCAATATTAAATATTTCACAAATTTACTTTAAAATTGAAGATGAAATGGCAACAAGCAAGACAATTTGTACTGTTCCCGTATTAAAAATTTCGTTAGTATATTGTCACAAATTGAATAAGGTTGCAAAAGTAATGCATTTTTGCCACATTATTGAAAAGTCTCTACATCATAATGACTTCAATAAATCTGTCATTTTTTCCCTACGGCCATTTTTTGTAGAAGAAAATCCCTACGAATAGCTAGAGATGGGATTCTACCCGGTATTTACCCGATATAATTTGTTTTACTGTTTTCAAAAGCTGTAAAAAGTAAAAGTAAAAAGTGTATTGCTAAATTTCAAAAATTGTTAAGTAACAAAAATTTATTTAAAACTATATTAAAGTGAATTGTGAAGCTAATATTGATGAAATGTAACTATAAACTTTAATAATTTTTATGTTCAGTCATGGGAAGACCTAAAAATGAAAAAATATGGAAGCATTTTGCAACCAAAAATTGTACCGGCTCAGTATGAAATCATCAATTCTGCCAATTCCTTTGAGGAAGTGTCTTCCACTTCCACTGGTATCACCCATTCTACACCTCATTCTTTCAATTATTTTCGGAGTGATAGTGACAATTAAACATTCAGCGACAGTGACAGTGATCTCGATTGTATAATGTAATGTTGCTAAAATATGTATATATAATATAGTTATTGCCTTAAGTTGATAGTTTTCAGCTGCTCTGTAAGCATTTTTATTTTTATTAATAAAATTTAGTATAAAATTCAATAAATTTTCTTGCAAAATGTGTTTGTTCACCAAATTTTCTACAACATGGTTTATACACATCTTTTTGGTTAATACCTGGGTATTTACCCATTTCTACCCAATTTACCCATTTTTCCGGGTATTTACCAATTGGGTATTTACCCTTTTCCCATATCTATGAATAGCGATTTTTCCCCCTACATATAACATCACTGATGTCAACGCCTTGATTAGAAATTATATTTGATACTTTCACATAACATTTTATGGGAGGATAGTTGATTCCATTCTGATATTTTTTACTGACATTTACAACACGACGTTGATCAAAAAATTTCGACCCCGCTTACCATGTCAAATGAGCACCCCGAATTACCGCGCCTGGTTGCAGTATTAAATAAAGCAAACAGAATTTTCGGGGAAAACTAACTTCTTTGTTGGAAAAGTACCTGGTCATAATTTTTTCTCTCCCACAAGTTTTTCCAGCTGTGTGCGTCTCTTCCACTCTGGCTCTTTCCACAAGTGTAACATAATCCCGTATTTTAATTGTCATTGTCTTGTTTTTTTCGTTCCTGGTGTTATTTTTTTTCAAGATCATGTTGTTAAGATAACAACAACCTCAATAAAAAAAACACAATGTATGTAAGTTGTTGGCCACAGCAAGTGTACACATATGGCTGGCTGGGTATGTAGTTGAATTAATTCAACCCGGTAGTGAAATTCGCAAGGCCTTAAAATTGCTGCCCTTCTTGAAGGCCAGTTGGATCTTTTTTTTAATTGTGATTATATTAAAATGTGCTCTTGACTTCCATAGAAGGCCTTCAAAAAAAACCAATCTTATCTCTTCTAATCTAATCCGATACACATTCCGACTCCCCTTTCATGGGAAGGAAAGGTGGAAATCGTTTTCTTTAATTTTATTTTTTTTGCCAGCAACAGCAAAAGATTTCAACAGCAGAAGAAATTAAAAAATAAAAACAAGAACGCATTGAGTTGAGTTCGAAGTAGAGATGCACATGCTAATGCACGCTCACTATAAAGAAATTTACCCATGCTCGACTTTATATTTTTGACTCACGTTCATGCACGCTCACGTGAAAAATTAATCACCCATGATTCATGCTAATCACTGGAGCGGTGCCCATCTTTAGTTTGAAGTTTCAACGCAATCGCTGGAGTTTTTAACAAGTAAGAAGTTAAAAGTGGAACAGTTATGTAGTTGTTGCTAAAAATAGAAGGCCCTTTAGCATGAAAGTCCTTTTCACAAACCTTCGTTTCAAAACCTTCTAATGATCATCCTTCTAAATATAATGGTCTCCATTACAAACCTTCTAGGAAATCCTTCTCAAGGATCTTATTTCTAAAGCCTCTTAGAATCCCTTCAAGTGGAGGCGAGTGTGGAAGGCCGCAATGACAATGCGGGAAGAAAGATATAAGCATCGAAATGTAAGTGGAGACTTTGTTTCTGCTAAATAAGGCCTTCCACAAGGCTTCTTTACTCCTGCATTTTACCGCTGGGCAGATATGAGGCTCTCATACAAACGCAAAAGCAACGTTTACTTGGCTGAGTGGTGTATTCGAGTAGGCGTTTTAGCAGACGTTTAATTTCACAAAAAAATGTGTGTGTTTTTCACACACTCTCACCATATATTTAAAGTGTGAATCGATACTTGCCCCCTTATTGTAGTTTATCAATCAATAGGTGCAAACAGTTTTCTTCTTGAGCTCACTTAGTGTCAAAGAGATCGAATATCATTTAATTGCACAGACACCTTTTAATTGTTGCATGTGCAAACTACACATATCCTGCTTTAGAGTGCAGTAGAGGCAAAATGGAAAAGTTTAATTGTGTTTTTAAGAGCAAGTTTTGCTAATTTTTAAATTCGCAAAATATGCTTGCATTCCAACATTTTCGTTGCTTAAAATCTCTATTCAGAATTTATTTATGTATGTGTTTTTTTATTGCCATATTTCAACTTATTTATTATACAAATCGCACCCATATGAAATATAAAAAAAACGTGTCTGTCTGTATGAAACAAACAGATTTTTATTTCTGGCAAACATAAAAATAGTTTTTATCGTTTTAACTGTACGCTAGTAAGTAACTGGCATTTATAGGTTAAATCGTATTTAAACATGATTTTCTACATTTCAAATCTTAAATAACAAATATTTATAAAAAAAAAAAATTATGGCCCAAAGGCACATGTGTCTTATTAGAACATGGGCAAGACTTTAACGACATTGATTATTAATGGGTATGCATATTTTTTTTTTTAACAAAACAATGCAGTTGCTTTAGACTGCTTATTTTTTAGTTAGCAAAAGTGAAAATTCGTTTAGTTTTAACTTTAAAAAGAAAAAAAGCCGGACTAAAATCTTGAAAAAAACCTTCCAACATTAATTAAATTCATTCTTAATTCTTATTTTCAGAAAAACAGAATTTTCGAAATTTTCGAAGTTAAGTTCGAATTTTCGAACATTCTTTAAAATTACTCGTTTAGAGTATAATAGGAAAATAATGTTATAATTTTGGTTTTAATTTACTTTATGAGATTTCCTTTTGGAATTTTAGAATTTTTTAACGAGTTTGTTCATATTGAAGGCATACGCGAATGTCCTGTCATTTGCTTTTTTTAATTAGTTTATCCACCCTAATATTTTAATGATTTAGAGCACATACATTTTGATAAATACTAAAGCCGAGCAGGCACAAGACAAAATGCTGCTTAAAAGTGTCATACAGAAAAATTTCACGCCTTGCAATGTCGTGCCAACTCCATCACCATGTCGTGCATTGTTGTCTGAACTCAAACGTAGTGTCATCCCATGTCATTGAAAAATATGTATGTATATATAAATAAAAAGTTCGGTCGGTGAAAATATATAAGCGGAATGAATTTAAATCAATTTACACATTAATTTTTATGCAAACAGATAATAATCGCTAATATACATCTTCTGACTGATTTATGATTTTTCAATAAAATCTTGCTTTTAATCTTAAAAAAAATAATTGTGTATGATTTGTTTATGCTTTTAGCAAAAAGTGGATTTCAATAAATCAAAAATTATTTGTTTTCGCCAATTATGAGAAATAATCCATACACTTGTTTACTTCACCCAAAAGAAACCCTATTACTAATAGGCTATTAGTATAAGAAACAAAAATTGTTATCGTTTTAAATTTGTCGTTTTTTCGGGACATAATTGCACTGTCCCCTTTAAGAACTTCAAGCTCAAATTTTAAACTTAAGCTCAACTATTCTTCCTCTAAAGCTTTGTAAAGTTTAATTACAATTAAATTTAAACAGATCGTTTGGAAAATGCTAATTTTTTTTGCAATTTTCTTCACTATATTTGCCCACTTTGCATGGTAAACGCTGAGGAATTAGTTGTGGCTGCAGCAATATAAAAGTCGGCAACCACAATTCCGTTCGAAGGACCATCAAAAAGATTGCAGCTAGATTAAGATCCAACTCGCTTTAGACACAAACCTTTGATAATAGTTGCAACAAGACTTGGGTGGAACTCGTTCAGTAGACACGAAATATTTATCAAATAGACTTGTGTCCAACTCGTTCAATCACTCGTTTTAGACTAAAACCTTTTATCAAAACCATTTAAATTATATCTAAAATTAAAATTTAAATTTGTCTAAACGAGTTGGACGCAAGTCTATTTGATAAACATTGTGTGTGTACTGAACGAGTTCGACCCAAGGTTTGCTGCAACCTTAAATTGTAACGGTAGATAACAACAATCGTTTGATCGGGATTCGGATCGAGCTGATTCAGTGGCTCGGTCTTGACACAAACCTTTGAAAGAACCTATGTAATTTAAATAGGTTTCATCTTTGACTTGGAACGAACTCATTCAGTTAACAATTTGTGTCTAATGAATTCTTGACTTGTGACTAATAGCCCTTTTGAACTAAAGTGAGCTGTTAGACAGAAAACAAAGAAAAAACGCCCATGTTAATTAAATATGTTTGAAGCAAAGTTTGATTCTAACATGAGTGCAAGTATTCAGGAAGAGCTGTAGACTTGGGTAGCTCCTATTTAATTTATATGGGTTTGCCTAAAGTTTTTTGTCTAAGACAAGCGGCTGAACGATTTCGATACAAGTCACAGAGACATAACTGTAATGAGTTCCATACAAGTCTTATAGGGCCAACTCTAATGAGTTCGATTCAAGAATATTTCTAATGTCATTCAAACTTGTTTTGTGTCTCAGTTATGATGTACTTGAATAAACAATTTCAAATAAAACAATAATTAATCTATGTCACTTTTTGTTTAAAACACTCGCATTAAACAATTTATTTTGTCCGTTGTGGCATCCACTTTGTATAAATCTGCCAACATATGTTCTTGTCTCATATACAATAGAATATGCAATGTAGCACATACTTGCTTTTCTTCATTGCAAATAAGCCATTTGTTTATGAAAGCTATTTTCATGCTTTTGCTGCTCCTTCTTCTAAAATTAAAAAAGGAAATTGAAATCCTTGTAATTTTTTTTGACAATTCTTTGTTTCTTTTGCTTTGAAAATGTTTGTCTTTGTTGCCTTAAGGTTGTACGACTTCAAAAGCAATTAAGTTGATAAAATGTTTATTTTTACTACAAATTTGCCACACAGCAATATAATACACAATATCAACATATAAAAACACAATCCAAAGAAATCTGAAGAACACCAAAAGAAAACTTGTTGTGTAGTTTGTTTACTCCAACTCCTCCTGTTCTTGCTGCTGCCTGCCTCCTTTCATTCTTGGCTTTAAATCTTCACGTTCAAAGGAGTTTTTTGGCTTGTTTTGCTTACCACTTGCTGGCTTTAATATTTATGCAACATTCTGTTTGCATTTAGTTAAACTGACATTGACATCGTAGGTATTTGCACAAATGCGAGTTTATATGCAAAACGTGCGTTCCTTTAACTTGTATTAACTACCAGTGCTTTAATGCTAAACAAGAGGAACTTAAGTTTACCCAAACAATTTCTATGCGCATGCGCGCAGCAGGCACACTAAAGATTTAATTTAAACATAAATCTTTTAAGTGTTGTTTTCATAAGTTTTTCTTCTGTTTCCCTTGCTTGCGAGGAGTTAGCTGTAGCTGAACAGAAAATAGCTTTAGGTGCTTTATAATTTATGAAATTGAATTTTGAAGATTAAATCATTTTGTGTTTTTTTTTTTGCTTTTTTTTCTACAATATTTTAAAAAGAAGGAAGTTGAATATGATTTGTTGAAGTTTGGGAGTTAGACTTTTAATTAAACTTTAGAATAAAACAGCCGGCATAAAGTGATGTCATTGATTTAATATAAAGGAGTATTTTAGATTTCCTAAGGAATTATGAAAATTTTTTTAACTTCAAATTTTGTTTTAACATCTTTATTTCCAAGATGCTTCAATAAAAAATATATATATGTATAAAAAACAAGTTTAAAATTTTCGAACTTTTTAGAGAAATAAAACATCAATTTCAAAGTAATTAATTAAATTTGTATTTTTGGAAATCTCCATATATACATATAATACATGTAATACAAAAGTTTTATAAAAACGTATGTTCGAAAATTTTCGAAATCGAGTTCGAAAATTCGAACATGGTCCGAAATTTTTTAAAATGTTACATAGGAATCAAAGTGCTGCTGAATAGAAAGTTTTCTATCGAATTTTAGAACGTAGTCTGAAAATGTTTAAAATGTATATAAAATCAAAATGCTGTTGAATTGAAAGTTTTCTATCCTAACAATTAACAGTTTAAAATTTTATGAAGTATATATATATTGCTCCTTAATTGCAACGTAGTGATATCTCAAAAAACATGATTTTTGAGTTAAGAATGAAGAAATATTCTTTGTATCGGTCTTCATTTTATATCTTGTTTGCTCACCTCTTGAGGGAAGAATACTTTTTATTTTTCCATTGATGTGTTTGTAAATTAAAAACTTTAAACTCGTTTTGCGACGAACGAGATTCTTTGAGATATGATTACGTTGCAATAAAGGACCGATATGTGTACAAGTGTAACAATGGTTGCAAGAAAATTTTTAGTATTGTAACAATAGGTCTCTTCTGCCAAATCGGAAAACGTTTTCTCGGCGCGCATCAAAGTTAAAGGTCAGATATTTGCATATATCACAGTTAATAGGAAATGAAGTTGAGAAACTTACTAATTTCCTACATCATTTTACAAAAACATCTGGATTCCGTAGACTTTTAATGAAGAGGACAGACAGTAAAACAATTTTATTGGGAATCAACCTCAAATCTCCTTTGGCTCACACTGACCTCCAAACTATTTTATTGCAAAAATTTTTAATATATGTATGTCAGTATTGTCAAGAAGTATATAAATTCTGTAGACTTTTGATAAGATAACTTAAAGATATTCCAGGAAAAAAATAAGATAAAAATTTGCAATTAATATAATTTTTTTTACATTTTTCTTATTTTAAACACAAAAATTGTGATTGCTGATTTGGTATTTTTTTTTTGCTTTTAAAATCTACAGAGCGAAATCTCTTGGATTGGATTAGAAAATTTTAGCGAAAGTTATGAAAATATGTTGAATTTGTTAAAATTTTTAATTTTTAGAGAAAAATATAATATTCGAAAGTTTCGAAGTTAAGTTCGAATTTTCGAACAAGCTTTAAAATACTTCGTCAAAAGTATAATAAGAAGTTAATATAAAAATTTTACTCTTCAACAAGTTTTTTGATGAGATATATACGCTTTTTTGAATTAAACGTTATTGATTGATCTATAGAAATTTTTTATTTTAATATTGATCCTCGAATCAACAACAATCGAAAAAAAATAAACAGTAATAAACGTTTTTTAAAATAAAACATTTGGTTCCCGTAGGAGAAGCAAATACATATTTGTTTATAAACTTTTTCATGTTTAAGCTTAAAATGATATTTTTACAGAAAATAAAGTTTGAAGTGGCATTAAAAATTACAATTGAAAAATCCGGCGTCAAAACCATTTCGATTGGAATGTTATTAATTTTGCAATTCAGTTTCCTATATTATGTTACAATTTTCAAATATAACACGAAAACTTCAAAGAACCGATTGTTGTTATTTTGAAATTTTATGCGAAATTGCTGGAACTCGTAAATTTTGTTGTTAATTCACTACTAACAAAGACATGTTTTTCATTGCTTTAAATTTATTTAAATTTTTATTATCTCTATTATGAATACGCAACCAATGTGCAACTTTGCCGTACAAGTACTTTGTAATTTTAAAGTTTTATTTTCTTTGTTTTTATTAATATATAAACATTTTAATCTCATTAAAATTGTTTCACATTAAAGAACTTTATTATTCTTTTTCGTTTAATTTTCTTCAATTATGTATTTGATTTTATAATGACCTCAATTTCATTGTTGAGCACATGTGTTGTTTATGCCTCTTTTGACAGTTGACACTTAATGGAGCGTCACGTTTTTAATGTTTTTCACAGCTTCCTCGCTGTTTTGTGTATTTTTTTCAAGTTTTTTTTTATATTTTTACCAGAAGGTATTAAGGGGACATTTTTATTTTATATGTAAAAATAAAAAAGAAAAATAAAAGGAAAATTTGCGGACTAAATAAAAACAAGAAGCTGGTTGAATAAAAAAAGGATATGAAAAACAAAAGCACATGAATAATTTTACAGAGACGTTGACAAGATGAATGGATTTTAATGAGGTTGATATCAAAGGAAACCAAAAAACAATCTGGCAGCATTTTATTGAAAAGAATAAAAAAGAAAACAAAATAAAATTCAAAAGCTTAATGGAAAATACTCATAAACACTTGTAGATGTGTGCATACAAATAAAAGTGCTTTGAATTAAATTTAGTCTTTAAGGTTTTATATATTGATTTCTTTTTGTCTAGATTTTAATCGTACTTATGTTAAATAGAGCAGGCTTTTCTTGTAGATAGTTTAATATTTGAGTTATTTAAAAATGTGAGAAATTTCAAAACAATAGAGTTTTTATTTTTATCAGTTTGATTGAAATGGGTTTGGTTTGTTATTAACAATTCCTATTTTAAATTTAGCAGTATAAGAAATGAGTACTGCTTGAGGTATCATTTAAATTGTGTTTAAATGATGAAACAGAATAAAGTGCAACTTTAGGCTGAACAATATTTTCCATACAGTTTGACATAAAATTTGCCAAAGAATGTGGTCATGAAATAGAGACTAATTTATTTCTACAGCGCTTTTTTCTTACAGACCAACCTAAATCAGCTTGTCAAACGCTTTATATGTGTCAAAAATTGTCATGCTCATACAAAGTGTATGAAGGAAACCCCAATAGCGCGGCCTCCACGCTTTGCAATTGGAAAATCCGATTTTGACAGCGCCTTAAGTAGTGAAGTTGCCTGTTAAAAACAGTTTTTTCTCTGTTTTCTTTTGTTATTGATACAAAGTAATGTCAATTTAGATAGTTTTAGGCCAATTAGCGGTTTTATCTCCTTTTTAATTTATATTTTGCGGTTTTTATTAAAGAAAATAAGTTACATTACTGTTTATGAAACAGCGTTGACGCACTTATTTATGTAAGTCAATTCAGCGTAAAAGCTACGCTTCGGAAAACGCTACGTTTGACGTGCTAACGACGAATAAATCAGTACCATGTGACTACTTTCGTTTTTAGTTTTTAAGTTTTTTAGTAAATAAAGTTTCTTATTACTTTAATAATTGTTTTATCGTTATTTTATAACATTTACAATAAATATATAAAATAATTAACTTCAAAAATTGGTTTTAGTTGTGTTTTTATTAATGTTTCATTTTTAAGTATGAATTATTTTCTCTAGTAAGGTCACACTTTCAGCTGTTATACAAACCAAGTAAACGAAATAAAAATTTAATAAAAATTGTTGGTGAAAACATGGAAGAATTATTTGGTATTGCGCATTATTTTTCCTCTACTAACGCCAAGTAAAATTTGCATTTCATGAATAAAGAAAGATGATATGCGTGAATTAATCTGTAAAAATTATCTAATTTCTGTTTCAATGATGTTGACCCTTTGGTAGCTGTGCGGAATGACAATTATGATAATACTACAATATTACATAGAATATTGAAAACATTTTTGAACATTGATCTTAATTATTAAAATTATCTCATTAGTGCATTAAACTTCTTTCTGCGGCATTTCGTTCCATTTACAAACAAACGGAGAATGAAGGTTTTGAAGGAGCTGGCGGTGGTTTGCTTGATGATAATTGCGAAACACCTGTCATTCCAATGAATTTGTTTTATTTTTAAAAGAAGGTATAAACAAAAAAAAATTCGATGCAATCGAAACTATACTGTTTACTTTTCGAAATTCGTGATTTGTTGTATTGTATTACAGAGCATATAGGGAAAAACACGATACTTATTATTTCAAAAATTTTAAATTATTTGACTCATGTTTTTTTTATAATTTCTTTTAACAGTATACAATACCTATCAGTAATAACAGCTTTTTTCGTCGTTATTGTCTTTCATACGACAAATTTACACAGCGAATTTTCACCGACGAATTCGTCGCGTCGAAATTCGTCGTTCGTATCAGTTGGGTTGGCCTGTTATACTTTCAATTTTAGACACTCATTCTCTCAACAATGTCACCATATTTTCATGAAATCTCATACACAAATCAAACAATAATAAGAGAGCATTTGAAGTTACGGCCGTCGATTTTTCCTGAATATGGCGGATGAGGTACCAATTCGGATTGCGGTTAAACAATTCCAAACAATCCTTTGAAGTTGTCACACGTTTACGTTTATGGTCAATTGAGAGCAAACGCGGCACCTATCTTGCAGACAACTTTCTTAAGCCCAGCTGACCACTTAAAATCGAAACCACATTGCCATATGGTACAAAAAAGTTGGAATATCGTCTTACTAAGTGTATTGAGCTAAAATTAGACGATGTTGAGAAATAAATGGTTTTTGAAAAAAAATTTTTTTCCTACTTATGTAGCTTCAATATCAATCCGCCCTCGTATGAAATGCCTATAGCATCAACAAAATCACGCACTTTTACTCTTCGATCGGCCAACACCATATCGTGGATTTTCTTCGACATTTTCGGGTGTACTGACCTCAATTGGCCGTCCAGAACGTTCAGCGTCATTTGTACTTGTGCGACCACAACGAGTCAGTAAACCACTTTTTTACCATTGAAATCGATGGTGCAGAGTCCCCATATTATTTATCGAGCTTTTCTTTGGTTTGATTGATGGTTTGTTTTTTCGCAACAAATAATGTTTAATGAGCACTCGAAATTCACTTTTTTCTAGCATTTTTAGAAAAATACACGAGGTTGTATGTTTTGAAGAGGTGTTAAACGCAAAGTAATCGACGACACTTGCTCAAAATTTGACAGTAGTCTATTAACATGTGGTACTTGATGGGAACAGTGTTGCATTTCATATAACTACGAGGGAAGTTCGAAAAGAAACGGACTTATTGATCCGCCCTCGTAGATGATCAACAAACAGCTGTTTACTAAATGCACATCAAAATTTTAATTCACAATAGTGAGCTTTTAATGCAAATTAACGCTGTCGTCTGTCAACACTACAACCCCGAAAACAGTCCAGAACTGCCGAACTGCATGTTTAAAAAAAACCAGTGTTGCCAATTTAAACTTCTCTAACTAAAAAAAATGCAGTCTGTATTTTCATTATTATAAATTTGCATAATATTTCATAGGAAAAATAAAAACGAAACCACACACTAGGTGGATAATTGCTAAGCTCACTTGATTAACTGTCAAACTAAAATGACAGATTGTTTTGAAGTCTTTACAACGAACAATCGACTACAATAAGTTTTCGATTGATGAACTCAAAGAACTCATACAAAAAAATTCATAAAAACATTTTTAATTTCCAAGCCAACCACAAGATTAATTTTTTTATGTAACGTTTTTAAGTTATTAATATCCTTTATACTTAAATGTTTTCACTCTGGGTTGCTTTTCTTGTTAAGTGTTACTCCACGAAATGATAAAAGCCCAGTCAGTTGTATTTAAATAAGCTTTAACAACGAAACGAAATCAAATCTGCAGAAATATAGAAAACTGAAAACTAGTTCAGTTGCCGAACAAATGATTTCAACAAGTCTTTTACTGCTTCACTGCCAGCAGCCATCCCGGCATGTGTTAAAAAAGTGATTGGTTGATTTGTTTCTCAAAAATAACACATTTCCAAAACTTGTATTGATTAAAAATTTCCAGTCGTTAATTGTCATTAATCAGTTATAGTGTCAGTCAGTCAGTCTTAAAATCCAGCAAAAAAAAAATTCATTATAAAATTATTTATCTTTTACAACCGATTTAATCTCAATAGCAGATCAGGTTTAAATTTTTGCTTTATACTCACATTTTCACAAGAGGTCCTACATGAACCGAATACTTCGTTGCAGCAATTGTAGAAATCTGCAATTAAAAACGAGAAACATTTCAATTAATTTATTGGTTAAAGCAAGAATTTAAACAAATTAGTAAACTGTCTTCAATAGTAAATTAAGTTGTTGCAATTTTTTCTTAATAGACGGACTTTCTTTGCTGCAATCATTTTATTAAAATATTATTATTATTATTATTCATCATTATATATCATTTTTGCTCCATTTATTGCCCTTTATTGCATGCACTTCTTATCCAAAAAAAAAAAGAAAAAAAAAACAGTTTTAAGTATTAAAGAAAAAAAGATAAGCAATTTTTTTTTGCTTAAAAATGCCCCTTCCACTAAAGAGCAATGATCCTCAGTTGAAATGTTTGATGGAGTATTCAGCACATATTTGCGAGTCCATGCAAACATATGTTTCCATTTGAAAATAATGAACTTATAACGAAGTAAATATGTGTGTCTGCTGCAGTGAATAAAGATAAATGTCTTTGCATTTTTTTTAAGGCGCTACTATTGTTAGTGAGGATATGTTATGTTCTATACAGGCTTTGGACTTACAAGGGCTTCCCAGAAGGCCAAGAGTAGAATATGAATTAGAACTACTTCTTAATTAGTTTTAAAGTGTTGAAGTACACAAAAGATGCCAGTTAAATAAATTGCATACGAGATTAGCTCAGAAGAAATGAATAGGATTTTTTGAGTTTTAAAAAGGATCTTAAATATTTCGCGGAGAGAAAGCACGAATGTTTAGTAGACTTGGATCCAACTCATTCAGTTGCTCGCTTAAGAAAAGAACCTTTGATTAAACCCATTTAAAGAACCCCCAAGACTAATTGACTTGCTCGCTATTAATTAGTTAACCGGGGCACTTGTGGATAATAGGCGACGATATCTTAAGTATCGGGTGCTTTTTATAGAGTGATACAAGCTTAAATCATAATAAAACATAGTAATATATTTTTGTTATCAATGAAACGGTCTTTATTAGATAGAACATTTTATGACATTAATATTTAAATATGATTTCGGACATGTGGCCGCCACAGCTGGTGCGTACAAGGCGCAATCTGGAACACCAATTTTCACAAACTTTTCGCAGCATTTGCGGCCGTATCTCGCCGATGACTCTTCGAATGTTGATTTCCAGGTGTTCAATTGTTTGTGGTTTATCGATGTACACAAGTGACTTTACATAACCCCAAAGAAAATAATCCAATGGGGTTAAATTATACGATCTTGGGGGCCAATTAATTGGGCTATTTCGTGAAATTATTTTTTCGTCAAAAGTTTCCTTGAGTAAATCAATTGTAGCAGCCGCTGTGTGGCATGTAGTTCCGTCCTGTTGGAACCACATATCAGCAAGATTAATGCCAGCTAATTGAGGTACGAAAAAACTTCGAATCATGTTCCTATACCGTTCACCATTGACAGTAACATTCTGACCATCATCGTTTTTGAAGACATATGGGCCAATGACTCCGCCAGCCCATAAAGCGCACCAAACAGTAATTTTCTGTGGATGCAATGGTGTTTCGACAAAAGCTTGTGGATTCTCCTCACTCCAAATGCGACAATTCTGTTTATTTACGTACCCATTCAACCGAAAATGGGCTTCATCGAAAAATAAAATTTTGAATGGAAATTCAAAATCAACAATTTTCACAATTTGCACGCCTTGCTCTGGTGTAAGTCAATCCATAATGAAATGTCAAAGCAAACTAAACGAAAAGCAACTATCAGCTGTTAAATGGGTGGTCAAATAAAGCAGTGATGCCAACTCAAAGTTGTTTCACTCTATAAAAAACACCCGATACATGATCGTAAAATTAGAAATTCTTTCTCTAATTTGATAATTTTTTTCGAAAGAAAAAAAAAATCGTAGTACATTTTAATCGATATATTTCTAACTGAATTTTTCAGCAACCATTTGTTATTCCTTGTCCAACAATTTTTTATGCTCCGGAAGCTTCGGGGCTTAAAAGATTAATTTACAGTAAAAAAAAATCCAACGTATAACAATGGGCTAATTTAACGTTAATTAGTGATGGTAAAATTTGAATATTGATAGTAGTAAAGTTGTATTTGCTGTAAAAACAACTAATAATACCTTCCACAATACAAATAACCCTTGTATCCTTTTTCGAGTCATAGTTTGTATAAATACAAATTTTAAATCACATTCAATCGAGCCACCTAAACAGTGGCGGATATATGAAAACACTGATGATGGGAGTGTGCGGCTTCCGAAAAACAACGCTGTTTCTGTTCTGCCGTGTAAGTTGAAATTAATTGATGTTAAAATATTCACTTGTTCCTTTCGAATATTGTCTCATGTCCAATTCTTTCCGACTAAAAATCTTACGAACTTTAGCCAAAATAATAATCACTTTGGATTAAAAACTACTAACAGTCAAATATTGAGTTTGTTTTTTTCTTGTAGGGTGCTGTTGGGTGTTTTTAAATTTCTCTATTATTTTTTTTGCGTTTTTCCTTGCGAACATCATCAAATCTCAAACTAGTTGTAATTTTTTTTTATTGACTGTTATATGCGTAATAAATTTATTTATTTTTTGTCGTCTTTCGCATCTCATGTTCCGCACACATTCTCTGTTCAGCGCATTACATACAGCATGCAAATAAATATGTTTTGTATTTATTTGCTGCATTACAAGTGTCGCAGCGATTGTGGTGAAGCTATTTAGCAAGGAGAAGGAATGCCGCCAAGCGGCAATGGATTTGAAAAAAAATTAGAAGCATTACGAAGAATTTGTATGTCACATGAACGATAGAGGCTCGGAATTTGTAGCGGTATAACTTCTTAGTGGAAAACTACCAAAAAGTGACTACACAAAAAATTTAAATAATTCAGTTCCAGATAGCTCAATGTACAGTTTGAACTGAAATGTTCAAATAATCATGTGAAGCGTCCAATAATCTGAAATATTTGTTTTATACCCAAATTTACTTCTTCATATCTTTCTCTAAGCATACTGTCCCCAACAAGCTCGTGTATCCGCACTGCGATCATGTTGTAGCGTTTTTCTTTTTTTGCTCATTCAAATGTTAGAGTACAAAGAAAGAAAAAAAGGAAAAGAAATTTAAGTACATGTACTCCATTTCAGTCAAACACACGATTTGATATGAATGAATGGTTGTATAAATTTATGGTTTATGTGCGTATGACTCCTTGTAAATAAATGTGTTTTAAAGTATTTTACATTTGAAATGATTTTCAGTTGTAAATTGTTAATGTCCATAAGACACTTTATACATTTGAAAGACATCCATCCCCAGCAAACTTAATTATTTAAAGTTATTATAAGGTCAGTTAATCCATTTCTGACGTGATGTATAAAGATTTTGGAAGGATTAGCAAATTTGCAAGAGTTTGATCACTTTCTAAAGTTGTACCCAACATTTGGGAGAAACTTTTAAATGCTAATGTGTTGTGCAATGAAATTTCGAAGGGTGTTTGGAAAATATTTATGCAAAAAGAAGAAAAAAAAAATAACGCCAAATACCTAATTGAATGCGGTGTGAGTTTAGTTGACCAGGATTCGAAAAAATAGACCTTGGTGTAACCTACGAAGAAGAGATCGTTCTTAGACATTATTTGCTTTGTAGTCAATGCGCTAACTACTTCAGCCAACAGCACCCTCCCTTGGTCCGTTCTAGAGTTATCGTTGACCATATCTAATCATACTTTCTGGGAAAGAACAAGTCAAAAAATCCTATCGATTGAAATAAGGAGATGACAATGGCATTGGATCGGCCACACCCTTAGAAGGCAGACTAACGGCATCACTAGAACTGCCATAGAATTGAATCCGGAAGGGAATAGAAGAAAGGGCAGAACAGCTCATACATGGAGAAGACAGATCGAAGCCGAATAAAATATCAGTGGCAAGATTTGGTAAAGGTGAAGGCGGTAGCACAAAATAGAGATTCAAACATTTTATTGAGGTCCGATGATCCTTGTATGAGTATGATACGAGTATATAGTATACAAATAGCCCGGCGTGCGTCGCTAATTGGTAGCGGAGAAACGCGCCGCGAACCGAAACGACGCAAACTGAATTATGATTTTCTCTAAATTTTTATTGATGTTCATTTAACGAAACATAATAAAAGCATAACAAAAATATTAAGATTAAAATTAAAAAATAAGGAATTCAACGTAAAAACTAAAAGTCTATATCGATGTTTTAATTTATTTTTTTTATTTTGAGCTTGAATCATCTAAATCGATTGTCATTTCTACGGTTGGAGTTGTTAATCTGGCTGATTTTTGTATAAAATTATCTAAAGTTTGTTGGATTGCTTGTAACATCTTTTTTATTCAAATAAATTTCCATATAACAATTGATGGCGTCTGTTACATTTCTAAACACTTTTAAACTCCGATCTTCATTCGGGTTATTGTTTTCAGAAATATCTATTGCATGGCTTCAGAAATTTTAGCAGGAGTAAGCTTTTTTTTCTTCTGGTGTGACCTCAAGCGGAAGTGTTACATCGTCTTGTGCATTGTTACTTTGAACTGCAATCAAACATTTAGCTCTTCGTCGTGTAATAGAAGATCATTAATGTCCTGTTCTTCCATTCCATAAAAATTTGCATTTCTAGCTGATTCTGCAAGTTCTTTACATTATTAATATCTTCCATATCTTTGACAATACATTCGGGTCATATTAACGACATAATCTGAAGCCACTAACGACGCAACTTCGAAATCACGGAAATTTTTTAAAAAGACGCATCTTCGTAACGACGCAAGCTCAAGCGACGCAAACCGGGGTATCGGTTTATACATATGTATATATCGTTCATAAAAAGAACGTTTAGCTGGAGGAGGTACCATTAGAGTCTCTCCGTGTACTCCGATTATGATTCTCTATCAACACTTTGTTCAGATCTATCGGCCGTCTAGTCGATATCCGAGATTTCTGTGGTTGTTAAAGAGACGTCATTGCAATTTATAGTTGCTCTGGGTACTGCGGATGTTGCCAGAAATATACATACATCCCAACAAATTAACCCAGTCTGAAGTTCCCTTCAAAGCTGGGCAGAGGACCAGCTAGTATTGATTCCACTGAAACTTGTTAGCTTGTTAGGGGATCTCTCCGCAGCAACTATTCACGTTAGTGGCAGTATTGACAGGGTACTGTTATACAGGAGTATGGAGTGGTTGATCAAATTGCTCGCATAATGAATTTTGCACAAGTTGGCCTCATAATGAGAAGGACGAAATTCTCGGAGAAAATGTATTTTTTTCTGTAGGCTGCCAAGTGCTGAGCAGATTTTTCAAGCAAGTGTTACTAAAAGATTAATATAATTTAGGTTTCGGTATGGTCGAGACTCTCAACATAACGCCTTCAGATATCACAAAAGGATCTCATAGAATCAGTGAGCAACTTCTGTTGTGACTGCCAGTAGGCGCTGATACATCTAGAGCTTTTGGAGGAGGCATTTTTAGGGTGGTAAAGCAAACGTATAATTTTGTTTACTCCCCTCGATCGACATCTGCTGTAAGCCTGTGAAACCTATCCTTGTCTAAAGTACGGGGTGTCTGACGGAAAGGTATACTACTTTGTTTTGCCGCCATTTTGGTAAACACTAGTCTAGACAGTTCATATTTGGCAATCGTGAAGTAGACACGTGGCAAGTTTATTTTGGAAAAATATTTGATAAACCAACGTGTTTTAATCGTTAAAACATTTTATCAAAATCAATCATCGATTACTGTGACGATGAGAAAGTTACGTAAAATTTTTGGAAGAAACAACGTGCCAACAAAACGCACTATTTATCGTGTAGTGAATGATTTCGAAGAAGGAGGGCCTGTAGGTGATAGGCCCAAGCATGGACCACAACGTACTGCAAGATCGGCTGCAAAACATTACTGCTGCTTAAGATAGTGTTCAAAACAATCCATCAACCTCAATTCAACGCCGTGTTCAGGAGCTTGGTGTCCAAAGAACAATTTTGGCCACAATTTTGCACAAGGATTTGCATTTGTTTCCATTTAAGATTCAGTTGACACAAGAGCTTTTTCCAAAAGACCATTTACGCCGCCGTACATATGCCAATAGGATGTTACAGCTCGCCCATGACAACCCCGATTTTCATGAAAAAATCATAATGAGTGAGTGACGAGGCACAATTTCATTTGAATGGATGGATATGTGAATAAACAGAATAGTCAGTCGGTTGTGGGTAATGGAAATCCCTCAAATTATGCATCAGTCACCTTTGCATTCCTTAAAAGTGACAGTCTGTTGTGCAATTTGGTCAGGAGGAATCATTGGACTTTACTTCTTTAAAAATAAAAACACCGTAAGGGTAACTGTGAATGGGGAGCGATATCGTGATATGATTGAAATCTTTTTAATGCCACAACTGCATGCTTTGGGCTTGATTAACTTGTGGTATCAACAAGACGGTGCCACATCGCATACAGCCAGGATTACAATGGAATTACTGCGAGACCTCTTCCCCCAACAAATTATTTCAAGAAATGCTGATGTTGATTGGCCTCCACGGTCGCCTGATTTGACTGCTCCGGACTGCTCTTTTTGTGGAAATATCTGAAAAGCAAGATTTATGCAAACAAACCAGAAACGCTTGAGCAACTCAAATAAAATATTTGTGATGAAGTTAATAATTGCCGACATTGAATAAAACATTTATCAATATAAGATCCATTCTCTTTCATTTAATCAAAAATTATAAACAAACAAAGTAGTATACCTTCCCGACGGACACCCTGTATGTGCGTATCGTTTTCTAGCATTTAGAATTTCAACGATTTATCGGCTCTAACTATGCCGTGTCGAGAACCAAAGAACCAGCCAACCATCTGTTAAACTTGCTCTCGCCTAATTTTGTTAAAAGCTGCTATTAATGCTCCATTGTGAGTTTTCCTACAAAACACTTGTGATATTTTTCCTCATTCAAAAGAAATAATTACATCAATTTTAAAAACGTTTTTTTGCCATCTCTCTCTGCACATTGGAAAATGTTATTTTTCTTAATCGCTACACAAGAAAAGCAAAACAAAGGCGTGTATTTTTCACCTTTTAGCCAAGTAAAATTATTGTATTAAATAATCAAATATTTCAATACCTCTGCTCTGGCAAACGAGGAGAGTACTCGTATGTGTAGTATTAAATAAATGGTTTTTCATAGTGTTTTCGTTCTTTGTACTTTTTGTAAAGTGTTATAGAAATTTTAATTAAAAGTGTTGAATTTCATAAAAGAAATTTATGAGTCCATATATGCCAAATCATACAAATGAATACATGAAATACTTTGGGTAAAATAAAACCCAACTGAATCAGAATCATATTGTGTTCAAGGGTGGTTTTCTACTTTACCAGCAAAAGCAGTCTTTTGAGTTGCTTCAAAGATGCTTTTATGTGGTTTTTTGTTGCTTTTGTTGTTTGTTGGTGTAGCTTTTCATAATTGAACTTAATACCCCATATTCATGCAGGCGCCAGCACATTGAAAAATGAAAAACATGAGCATGTTTATGGAACTGAACAAAACGAGCCCACCAAATGAATGAATGAATGAATGATGATTTAAATATGACAAATTCCAGTTATTTTTATTTAAAATTAATTTTGAATTTTTTTGTTTTTATTTAGTCGAGTTATTTATTGTCTTAGATGAGACAGATAAGAGTAATAAATTTTCATTCAATTCAATTTAAAATAATAAATGTTTGTAGAAGAAACAAGTAAGAGAGATATATTCGGCTGTGTTATATACCCTTCACCATAGTATGGAGTGACGAAAGAAGTCACAATCACGAAAATTCGTGCCCACGAAATACGAAAAAAAATATTTTAAAAAATAATTTAAATGGAAAAAATTACATTAAAGCAAAAAAAAAAAAAATTGCCACTCACCGTCTCACGGACGCACCCCCACGTGATGGAAACAAAAAATTAATTACGATCACGCATTATTGGTTCTAATCTCTATTTTATAGTATAGGCTGATTTCATTAACACAGCTTCCAAAGCAACACCGGAAGCATGAGTTTACAAGGCATTCTAGTGTTGCTTTGCAAACTGCGTTTATGAAGTCAGCCATAAATTATGAATTTCGTAACAAATTTGTTACACTTTCTTGCCTAGAGTGCATTATAAAAATATTAACATCCCCTTATTAGCACTTATATATTTTTTCACACATCCAAGAAGTGTTTCAACGTCTTTATCAATAAGCCAGAGGTCTTCGACTAAACAAAGAAATGATTTGAAACGTAAGAACAGGTTTAATAATGAAGAAATTCTTCCAAATTAGATAAAAAATATCGACACCTATTGCATAAATCTGCTAGTCTATTGATTAAAATGTTACAATATTATCTGCATATTGAAAATAATTTAAAGCTGTCAAAAATTCTTTAAAAAACGAACTTTTTCAAATAAAAAGTAAAAGTAATAAAAATAAAAAAAATATATATTAATAAATGGTTGGTCAGGATTTGAAACCGTACCTTCTTACCCGGTGGCTCGGTTTCGAATCCTGAACACAACTTGATGCTATTTTTTTTTTTTAGAATTTTCGATACATTTTAGTTGTTTTTATTACTTTTACTTTTTATTTGAAAAAGTTTTGTTCCACAATTTATTTAAAAAACCAGGCACAATCTCATTTATAATATTTTTTTTTAATTTTTGCGTTTTTTTTCAATTTTATGAACAATAAAAGGTTTATTTTTCAAAAATATCCAATATGTTATCAGATAGGATTTTGTTCAGTGATAAAATAATTATATAATGAATTTAGTTAGTTGTCGACGTTTTTATTTGATATAATATAATATTAATAACAAAAATAAAAATAACTTGACGGTGTAAGAAAAAAAATATTAAATTATAAAATATAACAACATATTTTAATTCATTATTGTAATTTTATTTTTTCTTTGAAACTCGTATGATGTACGTATGTATGTAAACTAGTGGTATTCTGATAGTTGTCTTTTTAAAATTTTGTTAAGTTTTCCATTTACTTATCTGTATTGCGGTTGGACCAGACGATAAAGGTTTTGGTTCAATATAACCTGTATATTTCTGATATAGAAACACAATGGAATTTCAACTACAATTGATTTAAAAAATACGAATTCGGTAATTCATATTCAGCCTGCTAAGAAAACAGATGAATTTAATTGAAAACAAATTTTATTTAAATCTTCTTCTGCGTTTACTAAGTAAGACAGAGAAGTAAATATGAAAAACTACGATAAAATCGCAAACAGAACGCATTTTGCTCTCAAATCCAACCCATAATTCGGCTTATTTTCGCAATTCCGTAGTGCGTGCTATCGACATGCGATATTCCTCAAAATTATGATTTTTTAGGTGTTTTTAATGAATGTAAGACCAGTTTATTTTATATGAATATGAAGAAATCAATTTTTTATCTCGTAAGATCTTAACTTGTCATTTTGTATATGTTGAATTGGGGAAAATACGAAAATATGCAAAAAAAAAAAATGAAATACAAATATGTATGCATATACTATTTTTGGAAATTTTCCCCAAACATTCCGATCATTGAAACGTCAGAGTATAATTAAAACCAACACAAATCGAAGAATATATCTGTTTTATCCCAAAAAATAAAACTGTTGGATAATTACTAACAATCTCTTACTTTTCCAAAAAATTCACGAAAATTCCCGATTTAGTATTTTTTTCTGTGACTTCTAAAATAATTCTTGTGCACAAAATATTGAAACGTCAGAGTATAATTAAAACCAACACAAATCGAAGAATATATCTGTTTTATCCCAAAAAATAAAACTGTTGGATAATTACTAACAATCTCTTACTTTTCCAAAAAAATCACGAAAATTCCCGATTTAGTATTTTTTTCTGTGACTTCTAAAATAATTCTTGTGCACAAAATATTGAAACGTCAGAGTATAATTAAAACCAACACAAATCGAAGAATATATCTGTTTTATCCCAAAAAATAAAACTGTTGGATAATTACTAACAATCTCTTACTTTTCCAAAAAATTCACAAAAATTCCCGATTTAGTATTTTTTTCTGTGACTTCTAAAATAATTCTTGTGCACAAAATATTGAAACGTCAGAGTATAATTAAAACCAACACAAATCGAGGAATATATCTGTTTTATCCCAAAAAATAAAACTGTTGGATAATTACTAACAATCTCTTACTTTTCCAAAAAAATTCACGAAAATTCCCGATTTAGTATTTTTTTCTGTGACTTCTAAAATAATTCTTGTGCACAAAATATTGAAACGTCAGAGTATAATTAAAACCAACACAAATCGAAGAATATATCTGTTTTATCCCAAAAAATAAAACTGTTGGATAATTACTAACAATCTCTTACTTTTCCAAAAAATTCACGAAAATTCCCGATTTAGTATTTTTTTCTGTACCTTCTAAAATAATTCTTGTGCACAAAATATTGAAACGTCAGAGTATAATTAAAACCAACACAAATCGAAGAATATATCTGTTTTATCCCAAAAAATAAAACTGTTGGATAATTACTAACAATCTCTTACTTTTCCAAAAAATTCACGAAAATTCCCGATTTAGTATTTTTTTCTGTGACTTCTAAAATAATTATTGTGCACAAAATATTGAAACGTCAGAGTATAATTAAAACCAACACAAATCGAAGAATATATCTGTTTTATCCCAAAAAATAAAACTGTTGGATAATTACTAACAATCTCTTACTTTTCCCAAAAATTCACGAAAATTCCCGATTTAGTATTTTTTTCTGTGACTTCTAAAATAATTCTTGTGCACAAAATATTGAAACGTCAGAGTATAATTAAAACCAACACAAATCGAAGAATATATCTGTTTTATCCCAAAAAATAAAACTGTTGGATAATTACTAACAATCTCTTACTTTTCCAAAAAATTCACGAAAATTCCCGATTTAGTATTTTTTTCTGTAACTTCTAAAATAATTCTTGTGCACAAAATATTGAAACGTCAGAGTATAATTAAAACCAACACAAATCGAAGAATATATCTGTTTTATCCCAAAAAATAAAACTGTTGGATAATTACTAACAATCTCTTACTTTTCCAAAAAATTCACGAAAATTCTAGTGTTATTAAACGTTTATGAATAACTCAAAATTTGTTTAATAACTAAAACATAGTTTAACACTGAAATAAGAAAATTGTATGGATTAGACCGTAAGACGTTTTGAGGTATGTTTGTTGTTTTGTCATATCCAAACAGTAGAAATTTGAGAGAGGCGTGAGAGAAATTACATATAAAGTGCTTGTTCTTCCTTGTCATATTTTTTGTTTTATTATTTTAAAACATATAAATTTATGACTGCCATCTGAATCCCCTATATATATTTATGGCTTGACGGACCATAAACGAGCCTACAATTGTAAATTACACCGGTTGACTTACTACGCTTGTAGTGTTGGGAATTCATATTTAGCAGTTAAGATTTTATTGATTCCCTCTATTGATTTACTGCCACAATCATCGGAAAATACTTTCAGCATTTTTGCTTTCCTACAGAAATATTAAAATTAAAATTTTCCTTTGAATATACAATTTTATTGTGGTATCTATTTCATTGGGCTAAAATGCCGAAACTATGTTAATTTAATTTTTATGACTTCAAGGAACCACCAAATTAAAAACAAAAAAAAGCAACGAAATATTCATAAACTAAAAAATAAAAAACAAAAAATTTTCAAAAAAAGAAAAACTAATTTAACGCTAAATTTATTTCGTTTGACACTTTATAAAAATCAGCCACAGAACAAAATTGTATGCTTTTTGGTTTCCAAAAAAAAGACAAGTCAAGTCAAGTCAGTCGGTCTAATAAAAATCTCGCACAATTTATTTAAATTTGTTGTTGTAGTTGCTATTGTTGTTGTTGACTTGTTTTTACTAGGAAAATACAATACGATTATTTAAATATAA
Source organism: Gymnocheta viridis (assembly GCA_956483585.1). Taxonomy (NCBI): domain Eukaryota; kingdom Metazoa; phylum Arthropoda; class Insecta; order Diptera; family Tachinidae; genus Gymnocheta; species Gymnocheta viridis. The sequence continues at coordinate 77,367,077 of OY101444.1, read as the reverse complement.
AATACAAAAATAGATTTTGAAATTAAGCAACAAACAATACGAGTATAAATAATAAAATACTTGTACATGGAGTGTATGAGTGAACGAGCGAGCGACCGAGCGAGCTGTACTCAACTACAAAACAATATCAAATAGATCTAAGAATGAGGAATTGAAAATTCTTTAGAATTTGACATAATGACATCAAACAAAACGAAACTGAAGTTAAGAATGTAGCAAATCTTTTTCTACTTTTTTTTTTACAAACATACTCGTATTTATATGCAGTTGCTTTTGTCTTTCGGCAAAGATCTGAGGCAACAACCTTTGGGGGACTACAAAAGGAATTGTGAATTTATATAAATGTAAATTTTGCTTTTGCATCAAACAGAAATAGAATTTTCTTTGATAAGAATAATGAGCGCCCAGCGACAATTTGTAATGATTAAAAAAAATAAAAGAAAAACAAGAAAAGATATATAGTATCTCTTTTTTGTTGTTTCTATGTGGAAAATATGATTAAATTTTTTTCTTTCTTCCGGAAAGTGTTTTGTTGTTAAGGCATATTCAAAACGAATTACACATCTTAAAAGATGTATGCAGGGTGGGTTAAAAGTAAGCAAGGGTTAAAAGTAGGTGGCACCATCTCTGTATCCAAAATAGTGGGCTAAGAAAGTAATTCCACTCCGAATTAAAGTTCATATACAGAGTGTCTAAAAAAAGAAAGAAAATTTGTTTAGCCGACTACGTGAACGCATCGAATCTGAGAGGCGCGGGGAATTCAGTCGCTATGGAGCATTTCTCGGTGGCGGACCGCGCGCAGTGAGTGCAAGAGTTTTACAGCGACTGTAGACCGTAGCCGATTATGCATAATTCGAGATTTTTGTCACTTCAATGTTGCGCCAAGTGTCCGCCTCATTCGAAAATGGGGCAACAAATGTGGGGGGCCTGCTTCAACACTAGAAAAACCTAAATCTGGGCGGCAAAGGTCTTCACGAACGGCAGAAAACTTGGATAGTATAAAGTAGTCTGTTCGTCAGGATCCGAATCTTTCAATTTGGAAACGCGCAAGTGTGTTAAATGGGCATAGATCAACATTACACCTCATTTTACAAAAAGATCTAAAACTACACTCGCATAAAATTCAAATGGTGCAAGAAATAAAACCTCAGGATGCCAGTCATAGGGTAAAATTTACCTACGAAACAGGTGACCCAAACAGTTCTCTACACAGTCTTGATGAACTTTTTCCGGTGGGGTTATCTCAAATCCAAAGTTTATAATAACGAATTGACTTCTTTGGCGCTTTTGAAAGAAAATATTCGCTACGAAATCGCCAAACCCATCACGGAGTAGACCTGTCGATTCGTTGGAAATTGGAAATTTTATCGTTCGTTTAGGGGGCCGCTAGGCTAGTGGCTAGTGTACTAGACTATTAGTCTGGATGTCACAGGTTCGATTCCTGCCTAGACCCTGGGTGTTTCTGCAGACAAGTCAGAAAGGCTTCGCAGGTTGTATTCATCTTGTCAAAAAAATAAATAAATAAAACGCCATGCAAGCGGAGGTTTACATTTAGACGATATTATTTTTAAGAAATAAACTCCAAAACACTGTAGTTTGATAATTAATAAATATATTTTTTTATATAAATCTTTTTGTTTTATAGACTAGCAAAATATAAACTTTCTTTTGAGACACCTTGTACATGTATTTATGTATGCAAGACCAAAACTGTATATGATCTCTATTCCTCCGTCCATGATTTCTGGCTCAGTTGACTGACAGTCGTCATCCACTGAGGCCTTCGTCGTCACAAGCATTTGCTCAAACCTTTAGAGAATGCATTTACTTCATTTGCTATCACTGAGTTGCTGAATATTAATAATTGCTTTAAGCCGAGTTACCTCATATAGAGTATCCATTTATTTGACTTTTGATTTTGTTCGAGTAAGAAATTAATCGATTTTGGGATTTTTAAATTGCTCGATTAATCGAGTAAAGGTTTAAAAAAATCAAATAATTGTATTTGATACTTTTATTATATCAATAAACAAAAAAAAATTATAAATAAAACAAAAACGCAGTTAAAAACAAACAATAAAATAACAAATTCATTTGTACTACACATGAAGTTCTAAAACTTTTAAAAATTAATAGAGTATCAAAAATTATTTTTAAAGAAAAATTTTACTTTTCACGAGATTTGAAGAATTACATTTTTTTTAAATAGCCTTTTAAAAATAGTATACAGCTTAGATGTTTCTTTCTTAAACAATTTTTTTTACTAAAACTTGACGTTAAAAACGTCTTATCTAAATACATGAAATCATCTATTGTTCTAATACAGTTTGTGCTAGATTTTTTTGTTGAAAAAATTACACATAAAATGAAATACATACAAAGAAATGAAAACGAAATATGTCTTGTTTTAAATATATATTTAAAGGATATTAATTAGGCATAAAAGTGATAAGTTTTGTATGATAAACGTCAAACTAAATACAGTGTACTCTCTCTTAAGCGGACACCTAAGGGACTGGCAAATTTGTCCGCTTATGAGAGAAGTATAGAAAGAGTAAAAACAATTTGTAATAAATATATACATATTTGTCTTTAAGCAGTTGTATTTCAAAACCAGAACATATAAATATTTCTAGCAAATTTATTGATTTTGATAGCTCCGAAGCAGAATTTGCATCATTCATAACATCAATCTCAAAGTTTGTCTTTGTTTTTGATGATGCAAGCAGCCTGAGTCTCGCGAACATTTTTTTAATATTTATGAATTTCAACAACATTTACCTTGTCTTTAGTAGCCAATACTGCTTTAGACATATCGATTCAAGTATGTATAAAACAGAAGTATATAAATATATATATTTAATAAGTGCATGCCAACAAGCTGTTTGTTTTTGGGGACTCCCCTTTATATATACACGCATTATCGTATAAGAAAAATCTGTACGAATAAAGGAAAAGAATAAAAGGAAAAACAGTATTACTGTCCGGTTATGGGAAACTAAAATGCCCAAAGGGTGGGAAAAAAGTGTCCGCGTCCGGTTATGGGAGGGTTGTCCGCTCAAGAGAGAAAAAGTTTTTAATCCCTAAGGATTTTTTTGGGACTAAAAAAATTGTCTGTTTATGGGAAATGTCCGCTTAAGAGAGGTGTCCGCTAGGAGAGAGTACACTGTATAAAAAATTTGGGAGTTTCGTATTTGGCATTTGTTACTTGTTGAATTTGACGTTTATCATCATTTGTCACACACACACACACACACACATCTAAAAAAGTACTAAAATATATTTAAAAGTATGTGTAATGAAGAACATGCCATTTAGTTTTAAAGGATTTTTTTTTTTAACTTGGACCAGCACTCAGGGGATGACCCCTACACATGCAATGCATTGTGCTGGAACTAGTGGAAAGGGATAGTGATAGATATGAAAGGAGGTGAAGCTTCATTCGTTCTTTACAACTCTGCTTTTTTTTTTGTTGCACGTTTATTCGTAGAGCAGTGTTGCAGCGCCTCTGGTGGCGAGGAGGACATTACGAGGTTTGAAGCTGTGTTTATTAGCCTATTATTAATTTTATTTTACTTCGCCGTTGATTGTGCTACTCAGTACCAACGAAGGAGGGCGCTCTGATGTTACATTGGGATTAGTATCAGCTGAAGTTGGTACTGTTCAGTGACCATTGACCATGCCTTCGCCACTGAAATCTTCCGCCAACAACTGACACAAAGGCACACCAATGCACATCAGAGAAATGCGTAGTGTTTTTATTTCATGACTCTGTCTGACACTGGGTTTGAACCCAGGTCCTTCGGTTTGTAGTCAACGTGCTTACTACCTGAGCCAACGCCACCCTAGTTTTAAAGGATTTAATCGGTTAGAAATAAAAAAAGGAATTTTTCTATTAAAATGACATCAATTGTTCGTGTTATTCGTTAATCGAAATTAATTATTTTCATTATTCGATCAAATAATGGACAAACTTTACTCGATTAATCGAACAAATATTAATCGAGTAAATTATTCTAGTACCTTTTGAGATCCACATGCAGTCTTCAAGACTTCTGCGAGCACGCGTGCAAAACCATGAAGCATTGTCTATACATTCCACTCGAGATAGGATCATGAGTAACTTTTCATATATACTCACGATAAAAAAATTTTACTTATGCGCGCTCATGCATTACCTTATATATTTGGCCTACGTTTATGATCACGCGCTGACGTGAGTGAAAAACAGGCTAGTTATAATACCGAAAAATCACGCTCACAAAAAATTAAATAATTAAAAAATATAGAAAAAAAATACAAGTAAGCAAAAAATCACGAGTCAACATGAGTCAACAGTAATAGACAAATCCAGCAATAATTTGTAAGAACAACTAAGCTTAAGGCAACCTCGCCCGAGAAATATAGTATCATTTTATTGCTGCAGTCCTTTCGTCTAGACAATAGTCAATATATTGTTGTCATAGTCCAGTCATTGATATAGAAATATTCTAGTCTAATAAAAGACTTTACGAGGTTAATATTTAAAAAAAATACATATATATACATATATATATATATATATATATATATATATACAGAAATCAACAGAAATATACAGAAATCAACACACGTCTTTGCGACACCCTCTACATACAAATTAATTCTAAATATTTCATTAAATTGAATTTTTTATTAAAAAAATATATAAAAATTCGAATAAATTTGTTTCCAAATTATTAATTATGACAGTAAAATTTTCCAATTATGTTTGGAGCACGAACCAGCAAATAGTGGCATTAAAAAGTCATAAAGAAAACTTAAAAAAGCATAAATTTAACAAACATGCATAAATACACATTTAAAAATCTGCTTATAAATTTTACACTCAACATTAATATTTTGGTTTTAATTTACATCAAAATAATAATAATAATAATAAGCTCAATGACAGCTAATTTTGAATCAAATTAAAAAAAGAAGAAAGAACGATCAAATACGCAAGTCAAATATGAAATTAGAAACAAGATTTTATAATATTTTATGGCCAAGTTGTTTCCTTAGAAAACTTTTCTCTGCAACATTGTCTGTTTGTGTGTAGTAGTTAGCATGTGTATACATATAAGATGTTAAGATTTTTTTTTTAAATATTTTTTTTTTTGACAAGTATGAGTACATTGTATGACAGATGACAAGTGTTGATGACAGCTGTGTGTATTTTGTTAAGTTCTTTATTTTTGTTTTTCAGTTTATTTTTGTACAAAAACTATTACATTTGTCTATGGGGAATCTCAATTATAAATTTATGACTGTTTTTGTTTTCGTCCGTCCGTCCGTCTGTCTGTCCGAGTGTGTTTATGTGTGTGCGCGAGTCTGTGTTTAAGTTGCATAATGATGACATTTTCGAATACATTAAAATTATACATAATTTCCATAGAGAAAGATCAAAGCAATGTTTTATTAATGTCTGGTAAATAATAAATGAGTTTTACTGTTGTTGTTATAGTTGTTAAATTGAAGGTGATGAAAACTGAATGAAATTTGTTTCAATTTTCTTTCTATCTGTCTTCAATCTTCTATTCCATATCTTCTATTCCATGTGTGTGTGTGTGTGTTTAGAGATGTGAAAATAATCTCATTGCAGTTGCATGAGTTTAGGAAAAGTCATAGTTATCGTTCAACTGTGCTCCTAAGGGTCCCCCGTTTCAAGCATAAAATATGTGTGTTTGTGTTCTTTTTTTAAGTAATAAAGTGTTTTGCCTATTTTCATTTGGTTTTCTCATTGGCACATCTTTGCATTTTTGTAGGAGGGTGGTGGAGCGGGTTAATGTACTGGTTATATCAAGCGAATGATATAAAATAATTATATTATTATGGATTACCAAACAATACTCATCTGTTAATGCGGCAAGGAATTCCTTGATTGCAGCTTTCTATACGAAACTGTAGGTCGATTAGAATTTCCGAAGCAATATTCTAATAAAATTTTTGGGTTTTTCATCAAGCTATCAATAAATACTAGATTTCCCACGCCGATCGCCGACATATACCCCCCACACCATCATCGAAACTCCGCCACAGTGGATACTATATTTTTTTGATCGATTTTTGCATCTGTAAATTTTACTTCTTTTTTTGCTTCCAAATACCTCAAACTTACTTTCGTCCGTAAAAAGCACGTTGTTCCAGAATAAATTTCCTTTGGTTTTATACTCGTTTCTGAATTCTCGCCTTTTCTATCGATTTCGTATAGTATCCACTCAGGTTCATAGCGTAGGTTCGTTGATGGTGTGGGGGGTATGTGGCCGATCGGCGTGGGAAATCTAGTATTTATTGATAGTTTGATGAAAAAACCAACTACTTGGATATTTTAAAAGAAAATTTGGAAGCCAGTATAAGAAAGTTAAACCTTGACCAAACATTTATCTTCCAACAGGACAACGATCCTGAGCATACCTCCAAAATTATCCAAGAATGGTTGCTGTATCGTACACTAAAACAGCTGGACCACCCTGCACGGTCACCGGACCTTAATCCCATTGAACATCTGTGGGAGCATGTAGATAGACAGATCAGGAAAGGAAATATTACCAGTAAGGACTCTCTAAAGAATATCTTCCTTAAAAGTGGTGCAAGATCTCAACAGAAGTAGCACCAGAATTGTAAGAGTCAATGTCAAAGAGGCTTGGAGCAGTTTTAAAAAACAAGGGATGTCAAACAAAGTATTAGACACTATTTCTTTTTAACATTGGATAAACTGTACACTTTCTTTTGACGCGTAAAAAATGGAGTATACAGTATTTGTCGCACGTCGGTTATTTGCATTTAATGTTTATATGCACGAACAGAGGAACAATTTTCCATTCGCCTTTAAAAAACATTAATTATTTTTTGTATTTGCATTTCGTTTATATGCATTTCTCGCTTTTATGCACCGTAAAAAATGTAAATTTTTTTTATTAAATGTATTAAAAGCATACTCATATATGCACGGTACATATTAAGTGCATATTTCAAAAATTACAATTTGTGCAGTAATTTTTCGACCGCAAACAAAATGTTCTATCTCAATTTAATACTTTAATTTTACATGTCTGTGTAACACCAGCTGTCAATAGAAAAGTATTACTCAATTGTATTTAAGAAATAAGAGAAGATGAAATGACGAGAACGACTGTTATCGTCGATTTTGACAATGATTTGCCATGCTTTGCACCACCAAATGAAGCTGAAATTATATGTGAACTATTTTCTGGTGAAGAATCAGATGATGAGGTGGAGGAGAGTGATACATATGTGCCAATACCACCGCTAAGTAATGCTTTGGAATCTTTAAATACTCTTCGTACTTTTCTCCTATCAAAAAATCGGATGTGTTGAAGAATTAGAAACAATTGAACAATTTATTTTATCTAAATGCTGCGGAAATGTACAATGAAAAATAACCGATATTTTTGAAAAAGATTAACTTGAGAATACAATTAAAATTACAGTGAATTAAAGTTAAAAATTTTTAATTTTTGTTTGTGCATTTCAAAAATCAAATTTACAATTTTTCAAAAGTGTTGAAATGTATCTAATTGCCAGAAAGACTGAATGTAACGTACCTTTTTATTTAATTTACTTTTTATTACTTGGTTTTTTCTTGTGTGTACAAAATAATAATTTCAATTAAAGTTTTGTAAAAACAAAATTTGGGGTTTTATTTACTCATTGTAGTTTTTTTTTTATACATGCACCACTGAAGCATATAAGCGAGTTTTTTTTATAAGCACTGCCAATGCATATAAGCGAGTTTTTATAAATGCATTTCTCGCTTATAAGCAAAAAAAGTCGTGCAAAATTTTAAATGCATATAAGCGATAAATACTGTATTTGATTTTATTGTTACTGTATTTGTTGCTTTTGAATTAACTTTGTTTTTTGTTTATATGTATATTGTAAGAGCACAATACAAGCTTTTGTTAATGATACTAGAAATGGAAAAAAGTAAAGTTTTTAATATGTAAATAAAGTATTCTTTATGTGAATACTTTCTTTTGACGCTGACAGTATACCAGACGCAATCTCTTCCAGCGATCGGCTTTACGATCAGCTATCTGAATCGTTTTGTACTACAGATCATATTTATGTATAAAACGCTTTTAATGGGAGTCTGTAGGGAAGAGTTCGTAGGGAATTGCAAACCAATCTTCTACTAAAGAAAGTTTGCCCTCCACAGAGGTTCGGCTAGTTTAAAATGATCGGTGCCAGAAAATAAATTACAAGTTGTGGGTCAGTTATATTGAATTCCAAAATTTTATGGAAATTTTATTAAATAATGATTTGACTTTTTTTATATTCGACACTTCCTTTTGCTGCTGTCAACCGTTCTACACTTCTTATAGGGGGATGGTGATGGGGCTGCTCTTAGCCAATTGATGCGTTTTATTGTTACCTTGTTGGCCGGGCTTCCAATATATGAGAACCTCATTTATCACCGCCAGTTTGTGGAATAACACCAAACACTCTTAGCACAACGTTGGATACAAATTAACTTGAAATTAAATTTCTCAAAGCCAATGAGATAATGAAGAAAAAGCTTTAAGCGCATCTTTAGATCGTTGTCGAAATAAAATACTGTGGGGATTGTCTGAATTTCGACCAGAAATATCGCGGTCCATCTGGTCATGGAAACCGATAATTCCGTGTTGGACCCAAAAACGTTCGCTCCAAACTTCTTCGGTTGTTCACCAGTCCACAAATTATCTCAGACTTTTTGGAACTATAGGAGAACCACCTTCCTTTCAAATAACCCCCGATCCGTATCATATATTAGATACGTAATATATACTAGAAGAGTGAACACCAATAAGGGGGAGCCTCCTTAGACTAGTAGATAGTGTACTAGACTATTAGTCGGGGAATCGCAGGTTCGATTCCTGAATTTCTGCCTAGACCCTGGGCGTGTCTGCAGACAAGCCAAAATGAAATGGCTTTGCGGTTTGTGTTTGTTAAAAAAAAAAATACTCATGTTCGGTCTAAAGAAGTCCGCTCCAACTACTTCTTCGAATTGTATATGTCCGTAAATTATCTCAGACTTTTAGCTTCTTTAGGAGAACCAACTTCCAGTTAGAAAATTGGTGAACAAAGGTAAATGGATGAAAATGCACTTTTCTAGTATTCACAATGAACAAGTTGCAATCAGTAATTGCCGTAGCTATTTTTATCTGACTAGACGAGATCAGAGTTTGTGGACTATAATTAGACAGATACTGGCATAATAAATCATCATTCATTACGTCTTTTTCATTTAGTCTTCGTTGAATCCTTTATGCATAAGCCGGTCGGTCGCCTTGTAATTTTGAGGCATCTCTGTGGGATTGACCTCGCGTATGTTGAGGTTGTGGTTGCAATACCATTTAGTTCGAAGTATCATAGCAAGTTGGCGTAACTAGAACATACTTTTTGAACTTTTAGTAGACATGAGCAAAATGGTTCCGATACATACGAGGGTGGATTGATATTGAAGCTACCTAGCGCTAGATCGCAGCACAAACACAAAAACTTTTTTTTAGAAATTGCGATCTGTCGATTAGTTTATTTGTTTGAAGTAAGCAACTTTTGCGTTTCTTGAAAAATGGAAAAAAGTGAATTTCGTGCAGTGATTAAACACTATTATTTGAAAGGGAAAACGGCGAAAGAGGCAAAAGAAAAGCTCGATAACTATTACGGTGAGTCTGCTCCGTCAGATTACATAGTAAAATATTGGATTGCTGAATTTATACGCGGCCGAACAAGCACCGCAACAATACCATCAACAGGAAGGCCAAAAGTGGTGGTTACTGAAGAAAATATCAAGAAAATCCTCGATATCGTTATGAATGATCGCCGAGTCAAGTTACGTGAGATTGTTGAAATGGTAAACATCCTCATATGAACGAGTGTTCAAAATTTTGCATGAACATTTGCATATGAAAAAGCTATCGGCCAGATGTGTGCCGCGTTTGCTCTCAATTGACCATAAACGTAAACGTGTGACGTGTGCCGTCTCAATAGCAAAGATCTATGAATTGGGCTACGAATTGGTACCTCATCCGCCATATTCTTCGGATGAAGCCCCTAGTGACTACTTTATATTTCCAAACCAAAAGAAATGGTTCGGTGGAAAGAGATGAAATTATTAACCAAACAAATGCCTAATTTAAGGACCTTGAAAAATACTATTTTTTGCAAGGGATACAAAAACTGAAAAAACGTTGGACTAATTGTATTGAGCTAAAAGGAGACTATGTTGAGAAATAAATGGTTTTAAAACAAAAAAAATGTTTTTTTTCCTACCTAAGTAGCTTCAATATCAATCCGCCCTCGTACATACTCGTATATCCGCATTCAATGTGACACATTGCGTAGGCATTCATGACCTCTCCTGTTTCCCTTATTTTGAATTTCATGCTGTTGCTGTTGTATAATTTAGTGCTGCCAATCTTGCGTACAGGGTTGATTGAACTGTACTTAACCATCGCTGTATTTTCATGTCCGTTAAATTTGAATTTACATTTGAATTTTTAATAATATTTACTATTAATTCATGTTTTATTGCAGATCCCATAACGAATTGCAAAAAGTTTTCTTTTTATCTAAAAATACTGCTTCTAATTGTCAATTAATGCTGCTACTTAGCATTTTAAAAAAGTCATACTTACGAGTATATTCAAATAAATTTTGCTTATTAATCTATTTTCGAAATATGTGCACACATACTCGTACGTAATACAAAAAAGGAGAAAATTCCTTTACGCCTGTTATTTGCCAGACATTTGCGCAACCAAGTACAATATTTTTGCGGTGTCATATTTGTTGGTTGTTTTCATTTTCCTTGTAATTTATAAAATTTATACCACATTAAATCATATTTAATCATTGCAGAATAACAAAAAGTAAATTGGAAAAAAAGTCTACAAAAGAGAGAAAGAGAAAAAAACATGCAAACACCCTCATGTGGATGCAACATAACAAGCAACTCTTTAAGTAGACATCAAAAGAAAGTTCATATTATTTCTTTTTGTTGTTTTGGCAGAATTTAAATATGTGCACTACACACACACACACACACACATGCATACATGCATAAATACAATAATTTTTTCATACTAAAAAGATATTCTTTTATTTAAAAGGGAGCAAAATTGCACTCCTAGTTGTTGTTGCAACTAGCATTGCAACTTGCAACATGCAGGCATATTCATGCACACACTTGCTCTACATACTCTTATAACACGTAAAAGAATTACACACTTAATTAATGAGTGGTTTTTGATCTGAAGCAGAAGAATGTTGAACAAGACGATGACGATGCCGACGATGATGATGATGATGATGTTGAGACTGATGCATGATGTGTGGGTTGGTTGTTTGTTTGTTTTTTTTTTATTTTTCAGAATTTAAGTTTTATTTTTCGTGTATTTTCTGCTGAACCATGATAAAGAAGTGACAAAATTTATATAAGGTCTGCTGCTTATGTTGGGGCTTTTTTATTTTATGTTTTTTATGCATATCATCATCATAATCATCATCATTATCATTTGTTCTTCTCATCATTATAATGGCGGGATATAGTTTAGACATTTGTCATGGGCTTGACATGACAAACATGTGTTTTTTTTATGTTTATTTTCGTTTTATTCAAGATGAGGGTGTTTAAAAAGTGATTTTTTTTTGGATTTAGCAAAGAATAATATTTTGGTTGCCATCAGCTCTTTAGAGGAAGTTTTAGAAATCTGAATATAATTCGGAAACAACTGCCGTTGTCACACTAAATTATCACTTTGACCGCTTTTTCTTGCCAACGACACTTTTTATGATCCTTGTTTTTATTTATTTATTTAATTATGTTTTATTTTTATTTTATTTTATTTATTTGTATAATTTTAACAAAATGTATGATACTTTCTTTACCCGTTTTGAAAATGAGTAAAAGTTCTAATATTCCAATAGGCATATTAATAAACAGAAAAACGTAAAATAACTAACGCAGAAAAGTTTTGGTTCGAGACAGAAAATCTGAAAAATAAATTTGACGAAAATATATATTTAAATTTATAGGAATTCGTTTCATACGTATGTACGAGGGCGGATTGATATTGAAGGAAGTAGGAAAACAACGTTTTTTTTTCAAAAACCATTTATTTCTCAACATAGTTTCCTTTTAGCTCAATACACTTAGTCCAACGTTTCTGCAGTTTTTGTATCCCTTCCAAAAAATAGGATTTCTCGAGGTCCTTGAAATAGGCATTTGTTTGGTCAATAATTTCATCGTTGGAGCTAAATCTCTCTCCAGCGAGCCATTTTTTAGGTTTGGAAATAGAAAGTAGTCACTAGGGGCTTCATCCGGAGAATATGGCGGATGAGGTACCAATTCGTAGCCCAATTCTAGATCTTTTTTATTGAGACGGCACACGTCACACGTTTACGTTTATGGTCAATTGAGAGCAAACGCGGCACACGTCTTGCCGATAGCTTTTTCATATGCAAATGTTCATGCAAAATGAACACACGTTCATATGATATGTTTACTATTTCAACAATCTCACGTAACTTGACTCGGCGATCATTCATAACGATATTGAGGATTTTCTTGATATTTTCTTCAGTAACCACCTCTTTTGGCCTTCCTGTTGATGGTATTGTTGCAGTGCTTGTTCGGCCGCGTTTAAATTCAGCAATCCAATATTTTACCACGTAATCTGACGGAGCAGACTCACCGTAATGTTTATCGAGCTTTTCTTTTGTCTCTTTCGCCGTTTTGCCTTTCAAATACAGTGCAGACTCGGTTAACGCAACCAATAGAAATTTTGGGCTGTTGCTTAAAATGAGTTTGTTGCGAAAACCGAGTAACATATTTCTATGTCTGTTTTCCTTTAAAAAGCTTATTTTAAACCAAATAAAAGTTTTATTAAAGAAACAAAGATTAATTTTCAAAGTAAATGAAATAATTTAATTGAAATAAAGAATAAGGACAAACATATATTTAAAATAAATAAATGTAAATTTGTACTGATGATTGTAATCAAGCTTAAGATTAATGTTTTTTAAGGAAAAAGTGTAAAACTTTCGGCTGTTATCCTACTAGAACAACCAGTCACAAATAAAGAATTGTTTGAACTACGTTGGTTTCCAAAGCAAAAGCATCATGCAAAAGTTCTTAGTCATTCCTAGAACAGCGGTAAATCAAAATGATTTTTGTACGCAATCATAAGATTTTATGCACAAAGGTTTATAGTTTTGAATTTATTAATAAAAAACTAAACGAAAGAGAGAATCTTAATTTTGTTTGCAAAGTTGCGTTAATTGAGATCTTGTTTATGGACCAGTTGCGCTAACAGTGTCACCAAAGTTAAGAATTTGGATGTTGCTTGATATTGAATGGATGATATTGAAGTGTTGCGCTTATCGAGGGTTGCGTTAACCGAGTCTGCACTGTAATAATGTTTAATCACTGCACGAAATTCACTTTTTTCCATTTTTCAAGAAACACAAAAGTTTCGTAATTCAAACGACTACAACAAATAAACTAATCGATGAATTTGGGTGAAATTTTAACAGCTGACGTTTGACAGATCGCAATTTCTAAAAAAACCAAAGTTTTTGTGTTTGTGCTGCCATTTAGCGCTAGGTAGCTTTAATATCAATCCGCCCTCGTATGTATTTACTTTGCCTCATAGTAGTGCTTCCGCTAAACGTTTTTTTCAAAGCTATCACTGATTAAAAATAAGCTGACCGTGTGTGCCACTATAGTATCAATTTGCTACTTTTTTGACCTTATTGCCACTTTTGGTGCCACTCTTTTAAAATGTGCTAAATCTGCTACTTTTTGTTACACACTTCCCCATGTTGTCCCTTTTAAGAAATACTATCATTTATTTGTATTAATTTTTTCTCAACATTCTGCATCTGTAAGTATTCTTTCTTATGATAGCTTATTTTTTATTTCAGCCTTTACGAAAGATAACAGTCAAATCTAAATCAACGCGTCAAGCGTTTTCTATCTGTCAGCAATTCTCATGCTCATACAAAATGTATGAAGCGAAACACCTATATGCTGAAAAACTCTCGGAACATATTATAATTGAAATTAAATACAATAATCCTGACATATCGACCCGTGTGCGCGATATTATCGTATGTTACAAAAACTAAATTTTACAAGAGAGCGTTTTTATCACTATTTTTATTACTATTATATACTATAAAACTGTGTGACATACGATAAAATGTGCATTAGACGATCTCTATAACTATTATATTTATCGCTATAATATTTTGTCAACAGATGAATTAATGGACCGATTTGCATAAAAAAGTCGATTTCGAAAAATGTGTAGCATTCGCTAATTTCGCGCACAAGGGTCGATATGGTTGGAGCAACAGCTCATACCGCAAGAGACACAATGGCCTTTCTGCAAGAAATGAGTCACTCGAAGTTGGGACACCCTGTAGAAACAAAAAATTCATAATCAGAAAAACCGCCTCTGAGAATTTTTTTTTTTCATAAATTCTCTCAGCTCCACCCCATTGTTCCAATTAAAAGAAACATTTACTTACTACAGTAAATTAGAATATTTGTCACTTATGCTTTTCATATGAATATTTCTCAAAAGAAAAACTTTTTTATTCATTCATTCATAATTCCTTTTAAAATGCAGCAGCAACAGCAAAAACAACAAATCTTGTATTTATTTTACAAAATATTTTTCCTTTCTGTTGACAGACATTTTCACTAATTACATTGACACAATGACAACGTATAAATGTCAAACGTAAGTTAAACTTTTAAATGATTTATGCACCTGTCAAAATTAAAAAAAAAAATAAAAATAAATAAATAAATAAAAGTTTTCCGTATTGTGCACAAATATTTTAAAGGAGTTGCTTGCTTGCTTTCTTTATTTCTTGCTAAAACAAATATCTTATACACTTTGTAAGATCTAATAAACAACGTTTAATATTTTCCAGAATTTTAATTAAAATTCCAATAAAGTTTATGCCCAGCAAATATTGACTGACTGACTGTCTGTATGTCTGTCAGTCAGCCAAAACGAAAGAAAGCTGCCATTTTGTATGGTCTTCTTCCCAACGTCAAATGTCTTCTTTTCCTCTGTTGCATATTTATTATTTAGAGTTTCAAATAATATTAAATATATAAAAATAAATATAAAAATTTAATTTATAATAATTTCTTAGCACGTTGTTTGTATGTTTTTTGTTTTGTTAGTTGTAGGCATGTACATTAGGGGCATAACAAAATTTTGACCCTACACTACGCGTTAGCGAATATTGTGTTATTTACGAAACAATTTTTTTGGGTCGCTTGAAAATAAAAAAACCGCACCCACAAAAGCGAATTTCTAAAATCCCTAAAGAAAAAATTTAATGTGTGTGAAGATAAATTCGTATTTATATAGCAGGGACACGAACCAAAACTTTTAACTAGCTCATTTTGCAGTTAACAGAGCTCTGTAAAACGGTTAACAGTAGTCGCAAATTTGATTAAAGACGAAAAATCCAGGAATTGGGACCAAGTCCATGCCAAAAAAAAATATGGTAAAAATTCTCCATTATGCACCTAATGATATTACAATAATAGAATATGGGATTTATGCCGGCAAGCACTACAAAAATTTATTTAAAAAAAAAGAAATTTTTTAGTGAATTTTCTGGAAAAGATTGGTGACTATTTTGGTCAAATATGAAATTGCACACGTTGTGCACTATATAGGTAGGGTAGTCCAAGGGGTCCCTAATGGCACCCAATTGGTCGCATATCTGAAATTATTTTGGAAATTGAATAAATTGATTTTGAAAAAATCAGTTTTTTTGTTTTATTTTTTTCAAAATCAATTTATTCAATTTCCAAAATTATTTCAGATATGCGACCAATTGGGACCCCGTGGACTACCCTACCTATATAGTGCACAACGTGTGCAATTCCATATTTGACCAAAATGGTCACTAATCTTTTATTTCACTAAAAAATCCTTTTTTTTTAAATCAATTTTTGTACTGCCTGCCAACATATATCCCATATATTATTATTGTAATATCATTATGTGCATAATGGAGAATTTTTACCATAATTTTTTTTTTGGCATAGACTTGGTCCCAATTTCTGCGACTACTGTTAACCGTTTTACAGAGCTGTGTTAACTGCAAAATGAGCTATGTTAAAAGTTTTGGTTCGTGTCTCTGCTATATAAATACGAATTTGTCTTAACACACATAAAAATTTAATAAAAAAATTTTTTTAATATTTTTATAATAAATAAAAAAAAGTTAAAAAGTTTCTTAATTATTAAAGGTCATGAATAATTTCATAAAAAAACTGTGAGCTTTTGGCTAAATGTATAATAGAAATAAAAAAAAATGTTCAAGTTTACCGCGTTTTGTGGGTGACCTTTTTTGAAAACCGCGAAATATTAATATAAGTTTTTTTTAAGTTTTCAATGGACTATTCGACTATGTCTGCGATTTTGATATTTGCAAAGATTGGGAATAACTTATACCCCTAATGTACATACGCATGTACGTACGTATGTGTGTATTCTGTTCGATTTTTCCAATTAATAGGAATTTGTTGTTTGTTTTTTTTTCTTTTATTTTTTTATTGCACGAGTATTTTACTAAATTGTTTTAATGCATACTAATTAAATAAGAGAAGAATTTAATATGCACAAAAGTACAGGCCAAGCAACAAAATAATATGTACGAAGGTTGCCTGCCTGCCAACAATAAAAAGGGAATATTTTGATGGGAATCGCTTAAAAGTTGTATTTGTATTAAATATGGCCTGATTTTTTGGCATTCTTCCAAGAATTTGGTAAAATTTTAATTTAATTAGCAGTTTAAAAATTTATTTGCAATTAAATAGACAGCAGACTGAACGCCTAAGATCAATTAAATTTGTATGAATAATTAGCCAGCCGCGCTGTTCTGTAAAACGAGTCGATTTTAAATCGAGTGTTTTCTCAAAACCAAATACACCTAATTCTGTTTTTACGCGATCGATAGATATGGTCTGTGAAAACTGGCATGAAAAAAATCATGTTAAAAAAAGAGAGAGTAGCCACACAAAATGTTAAAAGAAAATAAACATTTAATTCAAATTCGTATTGCTGCATAACATCTTTTAGTTAAAAAAAAAGAAACAATTAGACAATACAAAAGACAGACACTGAGACAGATAAATAGTACGAGCACTGTGAATGAACCTAAAATTATATGTAAGTCTCCGACGTATGTACTAGAGGTCTGCATCGAATAAGTTTGTTGTACACGTAAAGTTCTTTCTTGGTGAACGCAACCAATAGAAATTTTGGGCTGTTGCGATAACTGAGTTGTTGCGCAAACCAAGTCACAAATTTCTAGTCATATTTTTCTGTTTAAAAGCTTATTTTAAACCAATCAATAATTTTATAAAAAAAACCAAGGTCAGCTTTTAATAATCGTATTTATTTGATTGAAATAAAGAATAAAAACAGAAAAACAAAATAAACATCTAATGAAAAATTAAAAAAATACACTTTCAAATGTTAATGTTAATTTGTACTGATGGTTGTTGTCGAGTTAAAGATTCGTGTTTTTAAGGGAAAAAGTCTGAAATTTTCGACTGAGTTTTTGTGCTTGTCATATTTTTTTGAACTGCAATTTCACGATTTTGGGACTCAATTCTGAGAATTGCACGTGAAAGTAGCACCAAAAATAAGAACTTCTGCATCATTCGTTTTGCCAAGTTGGCTGCATTATTAATTTGTTTTGTTCAAGGTTTATTTTTATTACTTTTTCTATATTTTAACACGGTTATATCTCGGTATACCGTACGTATGTATACTCGTACTTGTTTTTTTTTCCATATTGTTCTTCTGGTCTTAAAATGTAATTGCTAATTATTAATGCAGCCAACTTCACAAAACGGATGATGCAGAAGTTTTTATTTTTGGGGCTACTTTCACATGCAATCAAGGTTCCCAATTTTATTTGTATATCTTTTCTCCAATTTGCAATTTTTCATTCCCCAAATTTCCGAAAATAGTTAATTTCTTACCCCAAGAATCCCCACAGATCTCTAATACGGATTTTTAAGCTTATAAATTAACAAATACACTCATACCCCGGTTTGCGTCGTTTCAAAGTTGCGTCTTTTTAAAATTTCCGCGAATTCGAAGTTGCGTCGTTAGTGCTTCAATTTGCGGCGTTAATTAATGTTTGTATGTACAAAGCAAAAATAGAAAAAGGGGATTTCCCGTCGAATTCTAATGCAAATTTGTATGTAAAAATTGTCTGCATGTTGTAGTTTCAAATTACATTCGCTAAAGTGAAGTGTTTTATTTTAATAAAAACTATTATCACACAAATAATAATAAAAAATTGGTATTTTCTATTGAAAAATATTTGTTTTTTTACTAAAATTATGAATCTCGGAACGAATTAAATGAAAATTAATACAAATGTATGGAAAACTGTGATTTGGTTTGCGTCGTTTCAGTTTGCGTTTCGCTTTTTCCGGTCCCAATTAGCGACGCTAACCGGGGTATCAGTGTAATAGAAATTTTCTACATGTATTTTAGATATTTGGCAGCCGTTATTAAAAATCATAAATTTCAAGATGGCGGAAAATTACATTTCCGGTATTATAGATGTTGTTAGGAGAGGAAAACCAGGTTATGAAAAATAATGAAAAGTATACGAAAGTAGTTGTAAACATTTAAACACTTTAAAGTTAACTTCCTTCAATTGCATTTTTAATTGTTACAGTTTTACTCTCACATGACTCTCACATGACTCAATCTGCTCCTTTTTTAAATTAAAATGTTAAATGATTCTTATTGCAGTTAATTTGCTTTTTTTAATTGCTTAATAAATGGCCATAATTTTTATTGTATAAAAATTTATTTGTTGTTGTTGTTGGTAATGTTTGTAAACAATTGCCTGTGAAAATAATGAGGCGTTTATGTTTCCCATTATATGTAAACATTCAAACATGTAGATACGTATAAAAATAAAATAAATAAAACAAACATGAGGAAAATAAGAAGAAAAGGGGTACAATGTCCAAAAAAGTCATCAGATATGTGAGAATAGTAAATTTATATTTCAAATAGAATTTAGAAAATCTTTTTTTTTTAAACCCAAATTATGTTTTAGAAATTTCCGATTATTTATATTTCATTATATTTATATTTATTTATATACGTTATTTATATACATTTAAATATCGTTACCTTAAATAAGTTCCTGCCAAATTGAACCATAAGGAAAATATGTTCTTGGCACAGACTCCACTCACGGAGATGGGAGGTAATGCTTAAAAGTGCGTTTAGGGAGAACTAGTTTGTTAGTATGGGTATACTTGCGGTTTACAGGCTGATGTATTTTAATAAGAATAAATCACATCTTTTCTAAATCAACTTAACATTTTATTTAAGGGTTTGTAAGTGCTTAACAAGAGATCTTCCTTCGTGACGTGTTCAAATGTAAGTGTATAATTCACGTGGTACAAAAAAAGGAAATCTTTAGCGCGGGAATAATTATAAAAAAAAAAGTTTTGTTAATTTAGTTTTTCGTCAAGTGACGAGTCAAAATAATTCATGAATTCACAATATAGATCAGGGATGGTAATAATTAATTAAAAAATAAAAAAAAATTAATTCTGTATAATGAAATGAAATAATGTTTGTTCGTTTTTAAACACCTACTAACTAACAAAAACCTCAAAATCCAATTTTTTGTAAAATCCGATGTACATACAACAACAAAGTACATCACCACAAAAAAGATCAGACTGTCGCGAAAAAAATAGCGTCTTTATTGAAGAAATTAAAAAGCCCTAACTACAACAACGCACAGTGGTTCTTTTTGGAAAAAAATGGGTAATAAATCTGTATCTTTGAAATTTGCGAACCGATTACAAAACGATGTATGTAATATCATCATATTACATAGAAAAGGACCTAAGCCTTAAGAATATTTAAAAAAGCACCCTGTTAAAACATACGATGTTCTACAGGGTGTCAAAGTTGACTACCTCAAGCATATAAATCGTTGTTGGTTTCATAGCTTTTACAAATATTATTTGATTTAAACAAATTTATGCTTTTTGTAAAGCTTTTTAATTTTTATTTCACAAAAATTTCTTTAATACTTTCAAAGATATTTGGCTTTCGATTCTAAAAAGTTGGTTCTTGGCCTTGACTTTGCTCGCAATTTCGTGAATATCTCCGGTAATAGCATAGATAAAATTAAAAAGAAAATATTATATGATTTTTAATGCAATCTCTAATAATATGTGGCAAAAAGTTTTAATTGATCTCAATTCATGTAGTCGTGAAAAAAGTAAATTTTTTGAAATGAGAGTGAAAAATAGCTCAATTTTGCTTGATTGTTCGACGTTTTTCTCAAAATTATTTCAAAACCAAAATTTTTCTTTTTCAATATTTCAAAAGATTAGATTTCAAAAAAGACTGCAGTAGAAATTTTAAGTCGATTAAAGCATGCACGCTATATCCAGCGAATGTGGAGAATTTTTTTAACGAAATTCTAAATTAATCGCTTAAGAAAAATAACGCCCATCGAGTTTTAAATTTTTTTTTATAAATTACATTAGATATATTTATTATAGTGAATCTAACTTTTTATTGTTACCCGCCCGGTCAAAAAATGTGACCAGTAAAGCAGATTTACTAAAAATAGTCAAATTTTCAGAAGCATTTTATTTACCTGCATGAATAAAAATTGTACTAAATAAAAATTTTTTATCTTTATTTCTTAATTTTTTTATAGAAAAACATATTAATCCTTTTATGTTTAAAAAATTTCAACAATATATTAAATGCAAATTGAACAATAAAAATTATATTCTTAATGTGATGATGGCGAAAATAAATATGATGTGATTCTATTTACTGTTCTTTGATTTTATTTGAAAACACTGTTGTTTCATATTGTTTGTTCTTACAAAAACTTTGCAAGAACTAATAATTATTTGACAAAAAAAAAAGAAAAATATTTGGCACTGGGTGGTCACACTTTGTTCACATTGGAGACATTTTTTTTTTGAAAGCAAATAATTTTCTTTGTAAAAATCAGCTATTTTTCTGTTTGCTCCTCGAAAATATTTTATGGTCACACTAAAGCAAGTAAATATTTCTCGTTTTTCGTCAAATGTTTCCCCGCCCGCTCTAAAACGTGGGCAGTAGACCAGATTTACGAAAAATAGTCAAATATTCAGAAGCATTTAAAATAACTGCACGAAAATTGTACTAATGTTTATTTTTAATTTTTAATTTTTTTAATTTTATTAAAAAAACATAAATTTTCTTATATTAAAATAATTTCAACGTATATTAAATGGAAGTTTTTTTTATGAATTTTCAAATCAAAAAAAAAATATGTGAAGAAAATACGAATGGCCAATTTTTAAGGTTTTTTAATCAAATGGCTTCATTATTTTTAAAAATGATCTAAATTCATACAAAATGTAAAAATACAGTACTCTACCTATCCATTGGTATATAATACAAGTATATTTATGATTTAAAATACTAAATTAAACATTCACAAAACAGGCATCTCGTGTGAAATTTAGCAAATGTGTAAAATGAAATATTTTTTATCTTTTCAGAAATATTTACACCGCACACTTCGTAGTTGGCAGATATCAAGGTATGAAGTTAAAAAAATCTACTTTTAAATATTTAAATTAGGGATTTTGTCTATGACAAAAGTGAAAAGCCGTTTTTAAAGCCGCGTATATATTGTTTCAATAAATTATATTTTTTAATAAAGTGTACTTAGACGCTTGTAAATCTACGTGATCTTTATTTGTCATGATTCATGTGAGTGCTGGCAAATTCGACTACTTTTTATTACTCAATAATATTCAATACTTTTCATTTGGGTACTCAATACTAGTCGATACTTTTAACGGATTTTTTGAATTTGTAACGCATAGTTTTTATCTGCAAATTGAAGTAGTTTGTTCAAAAATTAAAAATAGATCTTCAAATATTATTGGTTTTGTATGTCTTTTATTATTAACTAAAAAATAAATGTAAAGCTAACTTTTAATTTAACGTTAGCAATCAATTAAGAAATAATTTAACTGTTTTGAATTGATTAAATAATCTTACACGTAGTTGTCTTTTTATACAGTGATGTATTTTTATCCACTATTTTAGTCACTCAACTTGCTTAAAAATACAACTGTGAAAATATCGAGTAACTACTTTTGAGTATTGAGTAACCAGAAAAAAGGAAATACTCGATACTCGGTACCCACTACTCAATACTTTGCCAGCACTAATTCATGTGTCTTCATGGTTGGCAGTTTGTCGACCCAATTGTAATTTATGTTCATGACTGCGATAGTTGGTTTAATCAACTACAACTGTTTGTTTCTTATTTTTCATTTTCCTTTTCAATACATTTCTTTCTTTTTCTTCACTGATAAGGATTGTTTTTTGCAGAATATATGAGTATATATTTTTTAATTTTTTTCCTTTTCAGTTTAAGCGATAACGCCACAATAATTTATGTACTGAGTTTTCGAAAGATTTGCTTTTTTGCAAGGAAAGAAAATGAAATATTCCATAACATGAGTATTTCCAGGAATATATCAAATTCAAAATATCATTTAAATAACTTAAATGTAAGTGAGCTTCCTCTGCTGACTATTAAGATAAGACTTTATTTCGTTAGTGCAACCAACCACCAATCAAAATATGATTTAGATTAAATCACATTTGGATCTAGATCACGTACAAACTTGTGCAACTATGATCGACGATATGAATTTATTTGATCTTGATTAAGTGTAGAATATAGTCAATTTTTATGTACTTAGCCTCTTATATATATTTTTTTTAAGTAAAAGATATTTTTCAAGTCCGATAAAACTTTGAACTGGCAACAAACACTACTTTCTTTGACAGCTGACAGTTTCTTTGTGCATAGATTCACGCTAGGCCAATCCTTAGAGGTTGTAATCCCAGAAATACTTAAAAAAAAGAAAATGTATGTTGTAGTTGGCCATCAATGTCAATTTACTTGTCTACGACGATAAATTGAAGACGATTGAGCGCTTGGAACACGAGATTCGGCTGCAATTAATGCGAAAAGGTTATAAAAGTTGGACAGCCTGATTTCAAAGCCTACGCGCCAACCGCGCCGGCCACATGCCCCCCGAAGACTAATTCAAACAGTAATGACAATTAATTATCTGTCAATTAACGCAATTTATCTATTTTTTTTAAATTTAAAGTATTTCAAAAAACATGTGCGGTACTCGTACAACCTCTCTAATTCGTACACTTGCTAATTCGGACTATCCAGTAATCCGGACATTGGAATTTTTCGGACAGTTTAGTAATTTTTCCTCTATAGTCCGGGCAAGTATTTTTTTCACAGTTAAATTTGTTCGTTATTGTACCGTTAGACAAATTAAGTGCACATGTCTTTGTGTGTGAGCAAGGTTAACCTGTAAATAAACGACAACATAAATGATGATCTGCATTAGCAACAGTGAAATGCGCATAGGAACAAGCTATACCCCTCAATAATCAATTGCAATCTGTTTTTAACAAAATGGGTAATGTTTTACTGAATAAGTAAAATATTAATTTTGGGAAAAAGTGCGAATAAAAATTAAAAATACTTAAATTTGATAGATTCCCATAAAAAGCACCAATTATAAAACATTAAGATTAGCAGGAAAGTGCAAAATTTTGGATACAATTGATATTGGAAAATCAATCAGACAAGTGGCTGAACAACATGGTGTCTCTAAGTCGACAAAAAAGCCAGCGACATTTGTAGCCATGTACCCGCGTAGCCTGCTATTGTGAATATGTTTATATCTTAATTTATCTCGATTTTGTACTTGGTAAGTTTTGCAATAGCTAGTGATATTTCCTCCGGCGACATCAATTATGTTTATTTATATTAATAAATTTTATTGCAAAAATTATGCGTATAAGTACATAAGGTGAATAATAATTAAAAATTGTTGTCAAACTCACTAATTTCACAGACTACATTGAATTGACATTTAAAATACCACTTAAAGGACGATACAACAAATTTGTCTGCTCACCAGCGTTGCCATTTGCCAAGTTTTTCCTTTTTTGCAAGTTTTTTGAGATGCAAAAAAGTTTTGAATTAACTGGCTGAAAAAACAAGTTTTTGTTTTAAATATATGCAGTTTTACAATTTTTATTTTTAATTACTTAAAGTTTGGAATATATTTTATGAATATATGCATTGACGATATAATGTACATTAGACAATGAAACGACCTTATATTTATTACTCCCTTTTTATACAACAATGTTGATTTGTTTTTACTCACACAAAAACCACGACGCTGTTATTATAAATTGAAAGTTTGCAACTTATTCGTTGTGTAGAAAATTGAACTGAAGTTTTTTTTTAAAGAACATGGATAAATACTTAATGAAAAACGGTAAGATTATTGTACTGTTTACAATCATTTGTAAAAAATTATTGATTTTAGGAACCTCGTGCACAGGATGTAAGGAAACCACCATAGACGTTGTAGCAGGCCCAGACGAAATCCCAAGTTGTTCAACAAAATCCTTATTTAAAAAAACTAGTTTATTCAATTTTGTCGTTGCGTATTTCTACAGCAAACGTAGAACGAATTTTTTCAAAAATTAATTTAAACAAAAAGAATATGTTAATTATTATGTTAATTATTTTCTTCGACCTTAAAATTTGTAAATATTTGTTCTTTGTTTCAGGCTCTAGGTCATACGAATTATTTAAATAAAACTCTTTTTTTATGTTTTGAACAAATGAACAAAAATAATATTAGAAACAAATTAGAAATTCCCACTTTATGCGGTATTTTGAGAGCAAAAGACTTTTTGTCTGTGATATTATTACACAATATTAAATGATATTATAGAATAATCTAAAAAGAAATTTTAGTAAATATTTAAAATTTCTTCTAAACGACAAATTAGATCTCCAAAAATGAATTTAATTTTACGTTTATTTTTATTTTATGTTTATTATTATTTATGTAACGTTTAATATAAATACATACATATTATGTATGTAATGTTTTTTATGTTATGTTTTCTTTTAGTTAAAAAAATATGTATTTTTTTATAAAATATTTTTAATAAAAATGAAATCTGATTTTGTATTTTCGTTTATTATTTTGTCTTAGTTAAAGAAAACGTTTTTTTTTTATTAAAAAAAAGTTTTTTTTTCTGGAATGGCAAGTTTTTTGAAAACAAAAATATGGTAACGCTGCTGCTCACTAGCACATAAACAAATATCGTAGTTTTTTTTTAACGATAAGCCAGCCATACGACTGAGCTTGTGAATTAAACAAATATGTTTTGATAAAAATATAAAAAACTTTTATGTCGAAATTTATTTGTACTACATACATATATCGTTTGGTTTTGTACTGTTTTTGCCAAACTTCAGTACAATTTTAACTTTCTCTAGTGGTAACGCTGGTTGAAGCTGATAAATGCATGTTAGTAACAACTTTAAACGCTTCTAGCTCCCTAAATAGCGAACCGATTTTTATTAAATTAAGATTGCGCACATCTATCTGAAATCCCCATTTAAAACATTTAAAATTTTCCGAAATCGCTTCAGTATTACGGCCGTAAAAGGGATGTAAAAAACGTGTTTGCCCATTAATTATATACATATGTAGATAGACACATAGATTTTGCAATAAAATAAAATATGTAATTTCTTATAAAACAAAACTCACCATAAGGAGGATGTGCATGTTGTTGTTTAATATCTGCAGACATTCTGGAATCCATAGAATCATCCATATTGTTGTTGTTGTTGTTGTTGCCATTAGCATCAGTGTCATCGTTATTGTCATCATCGCCATCATCATCATCGGAATCATTATTATCCAGAGAATGATAATTATTATCATTCATATCGGTGTCTTCTTCATCATCGGCATATTGAGTTTCACTACTTTGATATTTTGTAAGAGACATTGACAGTTTGTTGTTGTTGTTATTGTATAAATTATGTTTATTATAATTGTTGTTGTTGTTGTTATTCGAATAATATTGTTTATTAAAACGTTTCCAATGTTGTGATTCATTTTGTCTATGATTGGTTGGTTTGTTGCTGCTGTTCGAGCCGCTGCTACTGCGTCGACTTAAAAACGATTGCTGCTGCTGTTGTTGTTTTTGTTGTTTTTGTTCTTTCAAGTGTTGCTGTTCTTGATTTACGCTTATTGTTTTGCCACCGCCTCCGTCACCACCACCGTTGCTGCGACTCATGCCACCAACCTCACTGTCATCATTATAATTGTATTCATCATTATCAATATGGCGAACGGATGTCACCGAAGGCATTAATGACATCAGCAATGTCAGGCCAACTATTAGCAGCGGCAGCTTACCCAGCGTCAATGAGGACGTGATAGTTATTTTTAAGTGTAATTTCAGCATTTTCCCTGCTTTTTTTCTACATTAATTCTCAATCAAGAGCTACAAGTTTTATTTGTTATTTTAAATATTCTACTGATAATTTGTTAATTATTTCTAGCTGAATTTTAAGCATTTGTGCTGTTGATAAGCTTCTCTGTCTGTCAGCATTATTTTAGGTTTATCTTCTTTATTTTAAATAAAATGTCTATTTTTTTCTTTTTTTTGTTGCAATTATTGCCTTATTTCCTTTTTTTTTAAATATATTTTTTCATTTATTACTTGTTTTAATTGCTTTTTGAGAATTTTTTTCTCTTTCTCTTGTAAATGTATGTGTGTGTGAGTGTGTGTGTGTTCTATTGTATTTCCAATGTGGATTTTTAATTAATTTTTATTACTTTTAATTGTCTCATTCATAATTTCTTTTTTTTTTCTACATTTTGTTCGCTTTTTTTTGTGGCACTTGTTCACTATTTTTTCAGTAATTTATTTGTTAATGTTTTGTGGGCTGGTTTTTAATTTATTAATTTAGTACACATTTCCTTCAGCTGCAAAGAAGAGAAAAAGCATACCTATAAATTATTAAAATGTTTATGTATGACGAAATTTTACAATAATAAATAAAAAATGTTGCTCTGCCTCCGAACATATTTGTTTAAGCGAAGGATCTTGTAAACTATTGGAAAATTATAGAGGGTGGGACAATAGTCTCGCTACCATTTTGATTGCCTATAAAAAAATTTGCTCAAAGAAAGGATAAGTAAGTGGTTTTTTTAATCCAAAGTGATTATTATTTTGGCTAAAGTTCGTAACATTTTTTGGCTAGAAAGAATTGGGCATGAGACAATATTGTTGCTTTGGAATTCTTTCTGACTAAAAAATGTTACGAACTTTAGCCAAAATAATAAACACTTTGTATTAAAAAAAAACACTAACAACAAAATTGTTCGAAAAATAATCACATTAAATAGATAAGTAAGTTTGGTTTTCATAAAAAAGTTTATTTGGTCTTTACATATTTTTTTTCCGTTATGATTGGAAAATTATATTGGCTAAATGGTAGACGCGATTCGCTATGCAACTTCCGGCTCTTTTTAAGCCATTTTTCGTGACATCCTGCAACATCTCACGTGGAATTTCTTCAATTTCGTGACGAATATTGTCTTTAAGAATCGTTAAATCGTTTAAGAAAAAGTCTGATGCATGAAGAACGTTTTGAAATATTGTAAACTTATTAGCGCACCAACAACAAAGTTTTACACTGAAATGTACTTTTAGTTTGAGAAACTCTACAATTTAGGAAAATACACTTTTTTTGAATATTCGCAGTCTTGAAGAAGATCAATGTAGTTTAACATTAAGGTCGGCACCAAACTTATACTCTCAACTGAACGTCAATTTGATTTCAAACTTTAATCTCAAATCTTTAACTTGGTGTCAAAAGGGGTTAAGAATGACTTTTGTTATCTGGTAAAACCATTGTATTTGTTTCGATAGCACAACATAAACGCAAGAACAAATGCAATTCATTATATATTTTTAGTTAATAATGAAAAAATTACAAAGATTTCATAGAAAATCTTTTTTTGTTTTATTTCATATTGCAGGCATGACTATAGTTTTTTATTGGCATCCTACATTTTACAAGCCCATGTAGTTTTTTTTTTGTAAAGAGAAATAACACTTAAGCAATTAGTATGCCTACCGATCCGTAGGTGTGTTTCCTTCTTTGGGAAAGGGATAGTGAGAGAGGACAGATGGTGAAAGAGAGGAGAAAGCTTAATTTTTGCAAGATAATTTTGCCTAAGATATCGCAACTTATTTTTTTAGTATCGGATCGGAAGCTACTAATGAAACTATTTATATATACTATTTTATTAACTTGAAAGGCCATTCAAAGTTATTATATACGAAATATCCCAAACCCCGATAAAACATCATGTCAATCGGCATTGAATCGCAAGATCTAGGTGACAAACTTATATCATCGCCGCGAGGGATAACTTTACACATGATTGTTTATTGAGTCTTGAAAAATTACATTACAATTGTGTTATTTTTAAACATTTATGGTATTGAATACTTAAAATTATAAAGTATTATTTTAATTATTTTAAAATGAAAAAAAGAAAAGAGTGCGCGTGCTTAAGGAATTAGAAAAAGAAAAACAACAATGTTTGCTCCCGACATTTGCATTAACTAATAGAGTAATTAATCTATTTATAATATACTTATAACTAAAACTTAAAAGAAAAAAAATCTTAAAACTAAACCTTAAATCTAAAAATAAAAAATAAAAATTATATATGTATTACCCTCTATGAATGCCAGGAGTAATTCTATGATAAAAACTTTGTCCAGAAATACCACCAGACGCATTATTAGAAGTTAAAAGCTCTTCAACTGCCTATTGCTGGCATATTTCTTTCCTATTGCGCCGTTCTATAAAGAGTTACTGGCGCGGCGGTAGACATAATCAACACTGCTTCTTATTTGGGGAATAGCTATGAAAAAGCAGAACTTCTGAGCGGCTTTGAGGAACTTGTGTAAGAACCATCGACTGTGCGCTACTTCCGATGCCAAAGCTCTGCATTTAATTCAAATTATGTTCAAGGTATTTTTACTGGATATGTCTAGTTTAGTCTGTGCCTCCTGGTCTCTAATTAGTCTATTCTACGCTTAGACTGTGTACACTCATACCCCGGTTTGCGTCGTTTCAAAGTTGCGTCTTTTTAAAATTTCCGCGATTTCGATGTTGCGTCGTTTTGCTTCAGTTTGCGTTGCATGGCTTCGAAGTTGCGTCGTTAGTGCTTCGATTTGCGTCGTTAATAAATGTTTGTATGTACAAAGCAAAAATAGAAAAAGGGGATTTCCCGTCGAAGTCTAATGCAAATTTGTATGTGAAAATTATCTACAAGTTTGTCTTCGTTGGTAGTTTCAAATTACATTCGCTAAAGTGAAGTCTTTTATTTTAAGAAAAACTATTATCACACAAATAATAATAAAAAATTGGTATTTTCTATTGAAAAATATTTGTTTTTTACTAAAATTATGAGTCTCGGAACGAATTAAATGAAAATTAATACAAATGTATGGAAAACTGTGATTCGGCTTGCGTCGTTTCAGTTTGCGCCTCGTTTTACCGGTCGCAATTTGCGACGCTAACCGGGGTATGAGTGTATTTATGCATCTATTCGCTTCTCTTATTCTACGAGTATGTTTGCTCAATCACTTAATTCTCCCTCCACCCTCGTGCGGTTGCAATTTTTCTTTTATCTTTTTTATCTTAAGTGTGCTTAAAAGGACATTTGCTTTTATCTTTATGTTTCTTTTTCAATTACACTTTTTTCAACCGTGAAGAATTCATAAGCAGGTGTGTTGTTGTTGTTGTTGTTGTTTTGTTGTTCTTGTTGTCGTAAAGTTCCTTTCAAACATCCTTTGAAAATGATTTTCGTTAATGCTCCGTCCTCTCTGTTTGTACATTTTTTTAATTTTTTTTGCATTTTATTTTTGCATTTTTTGCTTTAATTTACAGCATTTGATGTTGTAATTTCTTTCTTTTTGATTTTCGCTTTATGCAACAGCAACAAAATCAATAATTAAACATTTTCCACTTCAAAGGAAAACTAAAGATTTGATACCTGCAAATTGCCGGTAAGAACCAAAAACTTAAAAGGAGAAGAATATTTTAGCATATTTGCGAGCTTCTTTTATTTTATTTATTTTTTTTTCTTCTTATTAATTATTAATTTATTTAAAATTTTTTGTTTCTGAAGTAAAAAGAAGAAAGAAAATTTCCATAAACGGTGAAACATCAAATGAAAGTCTCATCGCTCCCCGGCGCCTCAGCAACATTAATTGAAACCAATTGACCTGCACTTAAACAAAGTTCAAAACATTTCAAAGAATACAAAGTTTTCTTGTTTTTCTCTTAATTTTTTTTTTTTCAGTATTGTTTTTTATTTCTTGTTTGTACTTTTATACTTTAATAGTATTAAGATTTTTTTTCTTTGTTTTTTTTTGACAACATTTCGAGAGAAAATTTCTTTTTGATAAAGAATAATTTGAGGCAATATTTTGTTATAACAAGTGACAAGATACGAAATAAAATGAAACTAAAAATTGAAACGAAAAAAAAAATAAAACGAAAAACTAAGATGAAAAGTCAACAAAGATTTCTGCACATAGAAGTTGAACTTTTTTTAGATCTCTACTTTTTTTGTTAGTTTTATTTGAAACAAAAAGAAAACGTTGTTGATGATGACGATGATGTGCATGAATCTCTATAGTTTGTGGAAAAAAAACTACATCAAAGAGAATTTTTAAAAATATAAAACTGATTTTTTATATACATAGAAACATTGTTGGGAAATTTTATATTAAATGGAAAAGTCCTGGTAGCAAAGGGAGAACTTTAGAATTATAGTTTAACTGAAACACATCTGCCACATAAAATCGCCTATTCAGTAATTGCTGAGAAGATATCTAGGACATTCAGTGCTACTTCTTCTTCTAGTCGTAGTTAAGGTCATGCATGTCAAATAAAACTTTTGCTTCGCGTTGCGTTGCGTTACTGATTCGTTTTAACATCTGCAATGAAATGTACATACAAAACATGTCACATAAAGTACTTTTAAAGCAGGGCGAAGCGAAAAGTTAGACAGCTTTTATCCTTTTGCTTGCTTTGATGATTGAAATTTTTTTTTAAACTTTTATTTTTATAACAAATAACACTGTGTTACAAAAAAGAACGAAGTTGAAATACCTGGGATGTGATATTATTTTTCTTGTAGGTGCTGTCGAGTAGATGAAGAATCTGTATTTGAAATTTCCGGGACACCCGCAAATTCTAGAGTTATGGGTAAAAAACTTAGTTGAATATTAACCGATTAAAAATTTTAGAACGAATTTAGAAAGAAAAGAACTGAGGCCTTTAAAATGTTGTATATGATGTTCATGTTACTTTTAAAAACATGTTAGTAATTTAACCGCAAAGGCATTTTCCCTTCAATTTTTTCGCTATTTTTCATATTCGGACATGTTTTTTTGCAGTATAAAAAAATTTTAAATCGCTTAATATTCAACTAAGTTACAGACCTATAAGAGCATAGAGGTACAAAAAACCGAGTTTTTACCTTGCTTTACATTGCTTTTTATTAATATAGTTTAAAAAAAATTTACATTTCAGAGATCTGTATGTACATTTTTAACAAATTTTTATCATTTGTATAAAGTATTGATATTAAGTTTCTTTAATTTTATTTGATATTTCAGTTGTGTATTAATTCAATTATTAAATTATTAAATCAATTTTATTTAATATAAAAACTTTCAATGGTACACATATGAGATAAAATTTTTGTAGTCAAAAAACTTTAATGTATTTTAAATCAGCTTAAGAGTATTCAAAATATCAACCATATTATTTGCATCTTCCTCAAAGACCAACTAATTTTTGTATATTTCAGTTGAACCGATTTTTTTTTATAATATCCTCCTGATATAACTAAGGCAGGGATATAACTTTTATGCCCAATATTTATAAAAATCTTCAAAGAATTATTATTCAAGGCTTTTTAATATAAAAATCTCTTAATAACAGTAAAAAATGAGGAATATTTTTTTTATTCTTCTTATAAAAAATTTTCATATATTTGGATCTAATTAATATTGTATATACATTTATTTGGGTCTTGGGTCTTTCATAACCTTTATTTTTTCAGCCTTCTCATAACCATTACAGAAGATTTTTATTTTTCTAGGTCTTCTCGCGACCTTTATTTTTATTGGTCATCTATATCAAGACATACTTAGTGTGTGCAAGCTCTAAAAAGTCCTGATTAAATAATGGCAATGCAAAGACCATAAAAAAATAAAAAAATGGTAAGAGAAGACCAAC
This sequence comes from Gymnocheta viridis, assembly GCA_956483585.1. Lineage (NCBI taxonomy): Eukaryota > Metazoa > Arthropoda > Insecta > Diptera > Tachinidae > Gymnocheta > Gymnocheta viridis. The sequence goes on along the minus strand of OY101444.1, from coordinate 77,334,728 downwards.
ATAAATTTTTTTTTTTTTTTTATATGTATATTATTTATTGAATCTTCAATAATAGATTGAAACATCAATAAGTTTTTCAAATCTTAAATCTAAAAAAAAAAAAAAATAATAAATATAAGTTTAGCCAATGCTAAACATAATTTTTAGTTACAACGGTTGATTTTTGTTGTTTTACATCTCTCGTGTACGGCTGATAGAAAGAGTGTCCCTCCTCCTAAGCCGGGTGTGGCCTCTATACTCTAGAATATTGCGCGCAAGTGGGTTTGGGTGCAACTCAAGTTTTTTAATGTATTTTTTCGCGTGTTTCGAAAATACTGTCTTTACCAACGGAACGTCTAGATCTTTATGAATTCTATGGTTTCTGACATACCAGGGGGCTGCAGTTATTGTACGTAGAATTTTATTTTGTCGCCTCTGAATTTTTTCTACATTCGATGCTGAGGCAGTGCCCCATAGCTGGATTCCATAGCACCATATTGGTTTCAGGATCGCGTTGTATAGTAGAAGTTTACAGTCTAGGCTCAGTATTGAATTTCTACCCATAAGCCAATTCATTTGGGCTGCTTTTAATTTCATTTGCATCAACTTTGCGTCTATATGCGATTTCCATGTTAAACGGCGGTCAAGGTGAACGCCTAGATATTTGACTACAGTATGTTGCGGAATAGTCTCGGTGTTGATTTGTATAGGCGGGCATGTTTCCCTTCGCAACGTAAAAGTGACGTGTACACATTTCTGCTCGTTAACTTTTATACGCCATTGTTTGAGCCATTTTTCCAATTTGGATATATACCCTTGTAAGTTGATGGAGGCTTCTACTGGCTTTTCATGGACGCTTAAAAAAGCTGTATCATCGGCAAATGTTGATGTATGAATGTTATTGCTTAACGGTAAGTCAGAGGCATAAATTAAATAAAGTAAGGGACCGAAGATGCTGCCTTGGGGAACTCCGGCTTCGATCGACTGCGGAGGGCTTAAAAAATTGCCTTCCCTAACAACAAATTTTCGTTCCTCGAGATAGCTTTTTAAAAGCTTGACGATGTTTGCGGGGAGATTTCGTGTTAATTTGTGGATAAGACCTTCGTGCCATACTTTATCGAAAGCTTGAGAAACATCTATAAAGAGCGCAGAGCAATATTTCTTTTTTTCAAAGGTGTCTCTAACTACGTTCACAAGTCTGTGAGTTTGTTCAATTGTGCTATGTTGTCTGCGAAAACCGAATTGATGATCTGGAATGCATCCACTTCTAGTCAGTATAGGCATCAGCTTGCTCATATACAGCTTTTCAAATAGTTTTGAAATGTTGGGCAATAAGCTAATAGGCCGATAGGATTCAACCTTCGTATGATCCTTGCCGGGCTTTGGTATCATAATAATCATCGAAACCTTTCATTCTGCAGGATAGTATTGCAGCCGTAGAATACTATTAAAAATGAAGAGTATAACTCTTTTTGCAATATAAGGCAGTTGTTGAAGCATTTTGTTGCTTATTTTGTCGATACCTGGGGCTTTTCTGGTGTTAAGACTAGTAATAGTATTTTCAATATCAGTCATGTTAAATCTCATCGGTATTTCTGGTAAAGAGACGACTGGTGGCAGTTCAACAATATCAGCAGAAATATTCGGGGTAAATACTTTTTCTAGGTGCTTAACAAATAGATCACCTTTTTCAGCATCAGTTCTTGCCCAGTCACCATTAGAGGCTCGTAATGGAGGTTTGCAAATCACTGGCCTTTTAAGTCCTCTGGCTGCACGCCACAGCGAATAATCTGTTGATGGTGTTGCATCGAGTTCTTGCAGAAATTTTTGCAGCGAAGCTGTTTTTTGTGATTGTAAAACTTTTCTTAGCTGTTTGGTACACTCCTTAAGCCGTAATTTTAGCTGAGGCGATCTGTAACGTTGCCATTCTCGTCGAGCTCTCCGTTTTTCAGTCAATAGCCTTTCTATGTCTGCACAAAAAATATTGTTAAATCTCGCTTGTTGATTTGGTTGAATTAAAGAAGCATTAAGAGCAGCTTGTTTAGCATGTGCTTCAAACAACCTAATAGAGTTTTCTATGTCAGCAGGTGTTCTCAATGGCATATTTTCCGTGCAATGAGCACTCAAATATTTTTTGTATTTCAGCCAGTTAATACGTGCAGGTGTCAGCGGTAAATCACATGTAGGTGTTGCAGTTGTGTGTGAGTAAATAGTGATAATAGTAGGCGAGTGATCTGAAGACAAATCCAAAGACGCTTCTACTTCAATCATTTCGCTGGGCACGCCTTTCATAATCCCAAAGTCGATAACATCAGGAATTTTTTGACGATCCGTTGGCCAATATGTTGGCTGACCACTTGAAACTACATTCAAACCCATTTTTGAAATTGTGTCAAACAAAACACGACCCTTAGGACTGATTAAACGTGAGCCCCAAAATGTGTGTTTAGCATTGTAGTCACCAGCTGCTAGAAAACGGGACCCCAGAGTTGTATAAAATGCGGTATATTGACTCTCTGAAATTGAAAACCTGGGAGGAGAGTAAACAGATGATATCACAAGCTTTTGATAAAAATTTTCAATGCAGATGTTCGTTGCTTGAAGATATTCTTCACGAAGGTCATTTAGTAGGTAGTGTTTTATTCGAGTTTTTATTAGGATTCCAGAGCCACCACAAGCTCTACCTTGAGGATCCTTGGTGTCGTAGAAATTATATCCACTAATTCGAAAATAGCTTCGGGACGTCAAGTGAACATAAATAAAAATCTTTCATAACAACTAAAAGATTTTTAGCTTTTTTAATTGTTCTTTGACCAATTGAATATTTAAAAAATAATTATCTTGGGTCCCTGTTCTAAAGTATAATATCATAAGTTGTCTAATTTCTAATTTCTAAATTCTTTGTTTTAGTTTTCGTACATTGCAAAAATGTAAAAAACCTACGACAAAGTTGTAGAAAAGGTAGCATAGATACATATTTGTACGTTTTTATGCAGTGAGAGCATTTATACTTAACTTGATATTATGTATATGATTTTTTAAAATAATTCTGCGATCTAAAAAAGTGCTAAAAATGCTAAAAAATTATAAAAATATGCTAAACTAGCATATAGCATTTTTTTTTAAACCCTTAGTGCTAACTCAGAAAAAATAATGCTAGATCTAGCACGAAAAGTGCTAAAATGGCAAGCCTGGATCTGCTGGACCCTTAGAAACTTAGACATCTAAATAATCGTTTTTTGTAGGACCCGGTTGGTTCTCAAGAGCTGTAGATTGCAGAGTATAATCTACTTGATACTCGTATATATGTATGTGGGCTGTCCAATTAAGATTATGTTAGTGGGCTTAGCAGAAAGTTAATTTGCCTAGTGCTTAACTTAAACCCCCGGCGAATTCAAATCTGACGTGAATTTTTAAATACAGTAGTTTTCCGATTTAACGAACCTAATTGCTGTCAGGCCTGTTCGATAAGGTGAATTGTTCGTTATATTCAGTACTGAATTAAAAATGAATAGTGTCGTCTATTTTATTCAAAACTCTAAATATGTACAGTTTTGTTTTTTTAAATATTTTATTAAAATTATAGTAATTTAAAATAAATATTTCATTAAAAATATGTATAAAGAAAATGAAAAATGCATAAAACACTGTAATACAGAAATAATTTATTTTAAAAATTGTTTAAGCACAGTCTGTTTTCTTGGAATGGATGTCTTATTGAAACTCTCTCAAAAGCCTTAAATTTTTGCTACTAATATTGTTTTGCTCAACCGATTTAATAAACACTTCTAAGTGCTTAATGACATCTTCGTGTTTTATATTGGGCTCTAGAATTTCTGTTTCATGAAGTTGTTCATCATTTTAAAAATTTTATCATCGCATTCATCATAGGTTTTTATTTTCAATGCATCTATTCAAATCATCAGCTGATATATTATACATTTGTTCGTTAAATCGAGTACAAAATAAAATATTTGTTCGTAATATAAGGTACTCAGTAGAAAATATTTAAGTGTTCGTTAAATACGATATTCATTAAATCGAATGTTCGTTAAATCGGAAAACTACTGTACTCCAAAATCTATTAATTAGGTGTAATCAGCGTTACCAAATGTGCAGATTTATCTGTTTTTTGCAGTTTTTTTTAAGTGCAAAAAAGGCTTCTAGGTTTTTATTAAAAAAAACAGTTTTTTTAAATCAGTGCAGTTTTTTCAATTTTATTCGAATAAAACAAAGAAGCATTCAATTACAATATTATTAACCAAAGCGAATTCAATACCAGGTGGCCATTTCCCTACAACAATACAAGAATAAAACAATTGATCGCCAATTGGCTACTGAGGCCACCTGGTATTGAATTCGCCTTGTTATTAACGAACATGTATTCTAATACAACAATGATATAATTTGTACTTCCTTTTATTATTTTTTCTCATTACTTTTTTATGTAATCGTGATATTCACGAATTATTGCACTTTGAACTTTCAATATTATAATTTGTTAGAAGAATAAAGTATTGAACGCTTTTGGCAGGTAATCTTTAGCACAAAATGTTGCGATGGTTTTGAACCATTTCCAAATTAAAAAAAAATAGTTTACGCAATTTTGTCACTACCAGTGTCGACAGCCAACGTTGAGAGGATATTTTCTCAAATTAATTTAAATAAAACCAAAACAAGGAATAATTTAGATATTCCTATTCTATGTGGAATTTTGCGAACCAAAGACTTTTTAAAAAAAAATTATTTCAATTGCACAAATTTTGTACAAGCAAAAGAAATGGAAACTAAATTTAATTAGAATATGTACAACTAATACATAAATATGTGTAATTAAATAATTAACTATGATCTCTGAATGTGATGAATTAAATGAAATATTATACGTTATGTTGTTACTTTTAATTTTATACATATATTTTTTACATCAAATATAAAAATATATTTTTGTTTTTCTTTTTTTCTTCAATAAAATTAATTAAACATATACAAATATGGTTTTATTACATTTTCTTTCATTTGGTTTTGAAGGTGCAGATTTTTTTTCAAAAAAAAAAAAAAACAGATTTTTTTTAAAAAACGGAATTGTAAGTTTTTGTAAAAAAAAAATATGGCAACATTGGGTGTAACTAACAGCCCAGCTGATCGTGAAACATGTTATCAGACTTTGTTACACTGCACCAATACTCTTGCATTTATTTTTCGCTTTGGTTTTTTTCCCAAAGACTCCTTCCACGAGTGGCAAACAGTTTCACAAATTCAGCACGATAATAAAATGAAACGGGACAGACATTAAATCCTGGAGTTACTCGAAAGCAGTCGACAACGATCACTCTATATAATCCAAGCTTTACATTTTCCCATCCCCCCTTATTTTTTGCAGAACTTTCCTACAACTCTTTCAATGAAAAAATTTATGGTTACATGTACAAAGACTACCGCCATATTAATCAAATCTGTTTCAAATCCTTTTATCTCAAATTTGAAATTTAAATAAATTTTGCAGCCTTGTTTGTGGCCAATTTCACCGCTAAGGGTTTTCCTAGCGGGTATGAGGGGCCAACAAATATATACAATTACTCAAACAAACAAAAAGAGAAAAAAAGGAAAACGTATGTAGTTTTTCCACAACAAAAACATTGAAAAAGGATTTTTTTGTTCCTTTAGCTTTGATGTTGTTGCATGTACTTTAATTGCTGTTTTAAAAGCATATTCCCCGCGTTTATGCTCATACTCGTACGAGTATGTTGTTAAAGCAAAAACGAAATACAACAAAAAAAAACTAACTAGTTACTAAGAGGCCTTTCAGCAGCAGGAATAACAACAACAATAACAACAACAACAATCGAAACATTAAGGAAAAGGACGAGGAGGAACAAATGCTAAACAAAGAGTGGAAGAGAAACAGTGTATGTGTGTATGTGAATTTGTGTGTGTGTGTGTGTCTGTTAAAGAAGAAACAGGCATTTGAAAGTTTCGGTGGGGATGCTGTAGGGACCTTGTTTCAAAAAAGAAAGTGTGAGTTTGTATTGAAAAGAGAGAAGTAGTTGGTACATTTCAAAAGGATTTTAGTTTTGCTGGTTTGGTTTTGTTTGATTTTGTGTGTTTCGGTTTAACATTGGCTTGGTAGTTGGCATCCAACTAAATATATAAGGAACGCGATTAGAGAAATTGGTGCAAGCAGTAGATACAAGCAGTAGTATATTTGTAACTTTTTTTGTAAATATTAATTATTCTGTAAAACTAATTTTTTTTGTAAGGAATCTCATGTTTATAAAAAATATCTCTAGAAGAACGTTAAATTTTGTTTTGCTTAACAAAATAGTTTGATCTCAGTCCTTAATACCCCACAGAGTATTTGTTTTGTTAGTAGTACAAAGGTTTCGTTAACGTTGCCTCAAAAGGCTCTGATGCCACCCCCAGCCCCATCTCCTGTCTTTCAAAATAAAAAGAGGACACTTTGACTCACATACAGACACACTCAAACACACACACACACACATACACACACACTTGTGCAGCTGTTAAATAGTAGTGTGGTAAAGGCAAAAACAAACAAAAAAAATTTGTGTTCACAAATAGCATAAAGAGCACAGAGTTGTCGTGTTTTATTATTCCCTCAAAGGATAACAAGAGCAAACGAAGACAAAAACAAACATCAAACGACGAGTACTCTTTAGAAACAAAGACCCCAAAAACCGTCATAACATCATCATCGTCAACAGCATCACCACCAGCATCATCATCATCATCATCGCCAACATCTTCACTAACAGCAACATCAAAGGCAAGCATTAGCAACGACAAGAACAACAACAACAACAACGTCATCATCAAACAGATTTTACTCATTTGTTAGGGATAAATCCAAGTATGAATTTGAACCCTTTTCGGAGCTGTATTTACGACTGAAATGTACCAAAGTGGCTAATTTCGTTGCAAATTGACTTGATCAAATGGTCCTTTTCACCTAAAAACTTAATTTTTCAATTAGATTTTTAAAAGAAGTGGGGAAAAGTAGAGAGAACATTTTTATCCTGTACCCATGTTCTGTAACTTTGGCGGGAATTTCTCGTGTTGAAAACATGTGAAAGAAAAAATATTCCATCGTTTCTCGAAAAGTGAGAAAAAATTGTGTCCTGTAACTCATGTCGAAAATTATAATAAAAAGAGCTTTACGTCGTTTCGTTAGAAATGTCATTATATACAAGTTCCAGCTGAAGTGAAATTTTATATGATAAGAACGCCAGTCACAAATATCGTTGATGGCGACAAAAATCTACTAACATCAAAAAAATTGAAACGACGACGGCGAAAACACAACCGTCGGCTGTACAAAATAATGTATGGTGCGACTTTAATGTTTGTTGTTTACGAAATATGCTTAGAAATTCATAAATTTTTCTAAAATTATAAAATAATTATAATTTAGCAGTTAATAAATCATTTAAGAAGAGGATACTTATGAGGGCGGATTGATATTGAAGCTACCTAGCGCTAGATGACAGCACAAACACAAAAACTTTTTTAGAAATTGCGATCTGTCAAACGTCAGCTGTTAAAATTTCACCCAAATTCATCGATTAGTTTATTTGTTGTTTCTTGAAAAATGGAAAAAAGTGAATTTCGTGCAGTGATTAAACACTATTATTTGAAAAGGCAAACGGCGAAAGAGACAAAAGAAAAGCTCGATAACTATTACGGTGAGTCTGCTCCGTCAGATTACATAGTAAAATATTGGATTGCTGAATTTAAACGCGGCTGAACAAGCACTGCAACAATACCATCAACAGGAAGGCGAAAAGAGGTGGCTACTGAAGAAAATATCAAGAAAATCCTCGATATCGTTATGAATAATCGCCGAGTCAAGTTATGTGAGATTGTTGAAATAGTAAACATATCATATGAACGTGTGTTCAACATTTTGCATGAACATTTTCATATGAAAAAGCTATCGGCAAGATGGGTGCCGCGTTTGCTCAGTCTCGAACAAAAACGAGTTCGACAGACCACTTCACAGCGGCGTTTGGACATGATAAAGCGTAACTCTGTTGATTTTTGGCGTCGATTAATAACTGTTGATGAAACGTGGGTCCACCACGTGGTGGACCCCTGAAACCAAAAATCAATCGAAACAATGGGTGGAAGCTGGTGAAAGTGCTCCGAAGAAGGCGAAGACAGTGAAATCGGCTGGCAAGGTTATGGCCACTGTATTTTGGGATGCACATGGAATATTGCTCATCGATTATCTTGAAAAAGGATCCACAATCACAGGAAAGTATTATCGTGCATTATTGGATCAATTGATTAATGCAATCAAGAAAAAACGACCACATTTAAAGAAGAAAAAAGTGCTCTTTCTTCAAGACAACGCACCGGTTCACACAGCATTCGATACGATGCTAAAATTACGTGAAATACACTTCGAATTGGTTGATCATCCACCTTATAGTCCAGATTAGCTCCTAGTGACTTTTTCCTGTTTCCAAACTTGAAAAATGGCTCGCAGGAAAAAGATTCATCTCAACCGAAGAAGTGATTACCGAAACCAACGCGTATTTTGAGGGGTTCCCAAAATCATATTATTCAGATGGTATAAAAAAGTTGGAATATCGTCTTACTAAGTGTATTGAGCTAAAAGGAGACTAATTTGAGAAATGATTTTTGGAAAAAAATGTTGTTTTCCTACTTAGGTAGCTTCATTATCAATCCGCCCTCGTACTTACCTTTTCCGTATTATTGTTCATTACATTTTCCATTTTGAATATGTTTTGCATTTTTGTTTGCGAGTATATTTGACAGTTGAAAGCGGCAGCTTTTCTTGTAAAAATTTTACAGGCACAACTTTTCTGTAAATTGGCGAGTAATTTGCTTACGTGGCACCTATTACTCGCCAAAAAAACAAAAATCACGGACACAATTTAGTGAGAAAAACAGCATTTTATGTCATTTTTGTTTCATTTCACACATTTCAATCGAAAAGTTTCTCGACGCGGGAGTTACAGAACATGGGTACTGGTGTTGGATATTTAGTGTAGAATATAAACAAAGAATTGGTACTTTTGAGGAAGTATGAAATATCATCCATCTCTTTTTAGTGTGACTAAAAGTTTTTAGTTATTTTCTTAAAGTTTTCCGCCTCTGATCAGCTTTCCAAGTCGTCCAAAAAAAGATTAAAAATCATTGTGCGCCAGGTGTGGATAAAAATCAAAATTCGGTTTTGACAAAACAATTATGGTGAAGTGTTTACCTAAACTCTGCTTTCATCATTCCAAACAGAGACAACAAGATCAATTAACAATTGATCGCATCTTTGTAGTCTTTCGAAACTGCCTGCTCGTGGGGTCGGTAAGTTTGACGGCTATCAGTGGCGGTTCGCTTGATGTCTTTACACCAGCGAATCACATCAAGCACACTACGGGGAAAATAACAAACTATTAACCCAGATATAAGAGGAAAATGTCATTGAAATCTCTTAGCTGATTTAGAATGATTTAGCCTGTAACAACAAATGACGCATGCATATTATTTACGAGTGTTAAAATGATAAAACCCAACTGACTTTACGAAATTCTTATATTATTTACGATTTTCACTGCAAATAGACACTAAAGAAGTAGATACATTATTTTCATGCCTCTGGTACTTTCAACTTTTCATTTTATTTAGTATCTCAGATTTGCATCCATTTGAAAACACACACACTTACATACATGCATGCATACATACTTACTAACACTCTGGTAATATTTAGCAGGCAATACTGTTTATGGAATGAATCCATTTTTCGTTTAGTATTTGTTAAAGGGTGATGCAATTTAATACAATTTCATCGTCACGTTTTTTTTTTTTTTGAAAAAGACTAATATAGCTCTAGACTAATATATTTTCTATCATTTGACTCATACATCATGAAAAAATAATTAAAAGTTTCACTAGGCAGCTGCTGAAACTTTGGCTGTAGTAAAATCTGCAAAGACTTTTTGTGGGGTTCCCATTGACAAAATTCTGGAATTTCTTTTCTCCCTGCGGTAACCCTAATGTACATGATTTAAGTACGTTAGCACAACTGTATATAAATTTTCTATTTATACTTTTTGAAAGTCAGCCTAAGATTCAATGAAAATGGAATACGAGACTTGCAAAAATCTAATGCATCTTATTTTTAATCGAGCATTTTGATATTTCTCGTTTTTTCATGTTATGACATTAAATTGTTTGAGGTAACCTGAAACAGGTAACAAAAACTATTCTTTTATAAAAAAAAACAAAAATTATTTTCATAAAAAAAATCTGAAACAGAAGACCAGGGAGCAAATTACGGCATTCGATATCGAACGAAATTTCTATACAAATTCAAAAAATTTTGTATGGAATTTCGTTCGATATCGAATGCCGTAATTTGCTCCCAGCCTGATGAATTATTCGAAACTAGTTAATTTGTTTAAGAGAATAAAAAGAAAACTGCAGACGGTCTGCGGTTTTGAATAAATACTCTGTTGTAAAGTAATTTTATTAATTATTTTACTTCTTCGACGATTTAATGCTACAAATAACTAAAATGAAAGTTTTTTTCAAAGCCCATAACTTCATAATCGCCCCTGGAAAATAAATTTTTCTGTAAACTTTACCTAAAATATTTCCATTTTCTCCGATGTTCCAATCGTGAATAATTCACGCGAAAAATGTTTGCGTGAGAAAATAAATTCCCCTTATCATGAATAATATTTTTCAGGGGGATTTTCCCACTTTTCCTTTGGTTTTGTTCAATTAATTTTTGCAGGTGAAATTAATAAAAAAACATCATGTAATTTCAACATTTTCCTTGTAATTACATATTTAAGTTTATAAAAATTTCTTTTTAAGACAAGATCAGTAAATACTGTTCATTACTGTTCTTAATAATAATTCCCCACAAAACCTTTTTGGACAGAGTATGCATTTTTTTTGGTATATAACCGTTCGTATTGAATCATTCACTGCACCTAAAATATTTTAAAAACATCTTTATTTACATTTTAAAACATTTAATTTATAACCAAAAATGTGTATTTCTCTATTATTAAACTTGAATTTGTTTAATTTTATTTATTTATTTATTTATTTATTTTCGATGTCCCATACACAAGACTCTAAGTCTCATATTACAGTATGAAACTCGATACAAGAACATACAAAAAAAAAATACATTTAATAACAATAGGTTAACAAATAGTTCTCAAGGACTATGCTATAAACATAAAAAGCAAAATAATAAAAACATAATTATCAAAATAAAATTAATCTCATAGTTATGTAAAATTAACTTAAATATTGACAGATAATATTTCTCCTGAATTGATGTGCGTTACTAATTACTTGAGAGATGTAGGGATTATTGTTCCAGAGACTTATAGCATGAATAAAGAATTGGTATTTAGATATCTGGGTGCTGTATCTAAAACAAATCGTAATCGTTTGCCCCTATTTAGTGTAGCAAAGTTCAATCGCGCATAAAGATGTTCGGGTTGACACGTGTATATTATTTTATGCATTAGGATTAATATGCTGTCACAACTGCTAATGCTGTCACAACTGGCAAAAAGTTCACACCCGTACAGTAAAATTGGCATAAAATATGTTTTAGCAAGAAGTATGCGAATATTAATAGGAGTGCAGTGATGACTTTGCCTAAGATTTCTTAACCTAAAAAAAACCCGACCGCAGGCAAAATTAATATCGACCCCTGTGCGCGAAAATATCGTATGTTACACTTCTCTCGAAATCGACTTTTTTATGCAAATTGGTTCTAAATCCTTTAATTCATCTGCTGACAAAATATTATAGCGATAAATACAATAGTTATGGAGATAACACAATGCACATTTTATCGTATGTAACAGTTTCATAGAATATAATAGTTAAAAAATAGTAATAAAAAATGCTTTCCTGTAAGGTTTAGTTTTTGTAACATACGATAATATGGCACACAGGGGTCGATTTGATTAGACCAAATGAGGGTATCTGTTAAAATAAATTCCCCGATTTTTAGCAACGTTCACAATCACAATACGAAAAAATCAAATTATTAGAAGTGGATGACAATTTATAGAAAAATTTCAATTTACTACATAAAATTTTATGATCAACAGTGTAAAACACCTTCGAATGATCAAGAAGTACAAGGAACGTAACATTGCCATAATTAACTTGTTGTCTAATATCTTCCTTACGAAATCCAGATTGGCAATTTGTAAGAATGTTATTATTTTTCAAGGTATAAGGTATCGAGTCATCTGATTAAGAACCAATCTTTCAAAAACATTTGTAAGCTTTTCAAATCTTCTTCCCTTTTATACATTCACTGAGAACTGGTAGCGTGGGAAAAAAGGTTCACGGGAGATTCACGTTAGAAATTTTCCCTTCGAGGGGAATAATAATTTCATGGGAACAAAAATTCTACTTGTTATTCACGATAAGGGTGAATATTTCTTTTTCTATGGAACTTACAATAGATAAATTTAAAAGAATCAAATGATTTTGTAATACTTACCGAAATGTAAATTTTTTGTGTTCCTGGTTTTAGTCACATAATATCGGCTTCATTTTCTTCACACTCCCCTACAGCGATGGTCGTGAGTTGTACGTTAGCAAGTGTAACTCACAGAGTTTCTGCATAAACTTTCTTATCTACACGAATGGTGAAATATTGTTTATTTTGGTAAAAATTTTGTTTTCAATCAACTGGCAATGGAATCAAAACTCTCGGAAAAATCTAATTCCAAACAATAGAATTTCCTTTAAAACTTCCAGTTTTAATTCACCCTGTGTGTCAGAGATTGTTTTTTTATTGTATTTTTCTCTGTGTTTAACACTACCGACATGAGTTTTATGCTTTTTTCCTTATTATTCTTTTTTTTATAAGTAAAGCTTTTGTTTTGCTTGCTTTGCCTCGTTTATACAACACAAATACCGTTAGGATACCACTTCCGGCGCGCACAAAGTGAAATATAAGTGCATTTCTGCTTTTTATTATTTTGTAAGTTTGTATTTGGGTGGGTGTGTGTGTGTTTGTTTGAGTGCATGAGTATTTTAACGGTTTTTATGTTAACGGAAAAATAGAGCGTATTAATTATGAATGTATGTAAATGACACGATTGTTTGAACATACATAAACTCCTATTTTAACTCCTACTTAATAATGGAGATTCTGTTAATTTGTTTTCACTGTGAGAAAGAGTCAGACAGACCGACCGGCGGTCTCTGGCAAAAGTGTAGTCAAAATTATTTAGTCAAATGTTTCGATATGTATTCAATTTTATTATTTTTTTTAGTTAAATTAGTTCTTTAAATTAAATTTTGAAAAATGCAACTGTAAGATTCCTCTTTTTTCGCATCACACTTAAAATTGTTTAATTTTTTTCAACCGAAAAATTTTGACACATTTTTTTTCAACCGAAAAACTTTGACACATTTTTTTGGGCATAATTTAATTGAAAATTCCTTTTATTTTTATACTGTTGTATTTATCTTTATATTAATAATTTATTAATACATTTTTCTCTATTTTCTTTTTATATGTATTTTCCGCATCCGTTTTAATTGGTGAACGTTATACACGCGTTCGCTATCAGCGAAACACTGACATTTATTTTTGTAGTTTTTTGTCAAATCGGAAAATCTGTTATGATTTTTCTCATTCTGCCACTTTGTTTTGCTCTTTGCTTCTGCTCATTTGTGTGCGTTTCAATTCCGTTATTTCTTTAAACAACAAGTTCCTTTATATTGAAAAAAAAATAATAAAAATAAAAATAAATAAAAACATAACAACAAGTGGCCTTTGTTGTTGTTTATATTTAGTATGCAACAAAGTGGTAGTATGTTTGATGTGGTTTGAAGTAAAAAGGCGCGCTTCATACTTGTTTGCCAGTTAAAGTGTTTCTGATTTTAAGCAAAGCGGATTTGTAAGGGAAAATGGTTGGAAATGAGCCTGTTCTTAAAAATCATAGTTATATTTTTTTAATTTTAGGAAAATCACTTACATAGTTCTATCGCAAAATGTATGTGTGTAAAGATATATTTGGAAGCTTATAACCCTAGACACAAACCATCCGCATTAACAGAGTTCATTGCAATGATACCGTTAGCGCTGTTAAGCATGAAAGAACCGTGGGTATATATTAGGGGGTTCATTCGGTTAACTGTTAATTACTACCCGATTAACTGATCGGTTAATTTCAATCTTTTTTATCTTAAATTTTTTTTTAAGTTATGATTATATTGCATTTAAGGAGCGATGTGTAGTATACAAATTTCTAATTTAATTAATTAATTAATCATCATCAAGTAGATCTTAAATAATTTTCCTGAAAAGTTTCAAACCTCTCAGCTTATAAGATAATTTGCAAAGGAGATTTCAAGAAAGTCGATTAAACTCTGCTGATGTTGAGAACCAATGAAATTTGTTAATTTGAAGCACCCTGTTGAAACATACGGTGGGCTACAGGGTGTCAAAGTTGACTACCTCGGACATGTAAAACTTTGTTGGCTTCATAGCTTTTACAAATATTATCTGATTTTAACAAATTTATGCTTTTTGTAAAGCTTCTTAATAGATAAAAAAAACATTTTGTTTTACAAAACTTTCTTTAATATTTTCAAACATATTTGGCTTTCAATTTTTAAATTTTGATTTTTCGCCTAGACTTTGCTCGCAATTTAGTCAATATCTCCAGTAATAGCAAAGATAAAATTAAAAAGCAAATATTATGTGATTCTTAATACAATCTCTAATAATTTTTAATTGATCTCAATTTATGTAGTCGTGAAAAAAAATCGAAGTCAATTTTTTGAAATGAGAGTGAAAAATGGCAAAATTTTGGCAAAAATGAAACTTGATTGATTGACGTTTTTCTCAACATTTTTTGCAAAACCAAAATTTTTCTTTTTCAACATATCAAAAGATTAGACTTCAAAAAAGACTGCAATAGAAATTTTAAGTTGATTAAGCCAGGCACGCTATATCCAGCATTGGACGAATATGGAGAATTTTTTAACGAAATTCTAAATTAATCGCTAAAGAAAAAATAACTCCCATCGAGTTTTAAAATTTTATTTATAAATTACATTAGATATATTTAATACAATGAATCTGACTTTTTATTGCCCTTAAAGTATAGGTTCTCTTCTAGGATTCCTACATACATTGTTTTCTAATCGAATCGCAAGTTTTAAAGATACAGATTTATTACCCTTTTTTCTAATTGGCCCCACTGTGCAGCGCCATCAATCATTGACGCGAGCAAAGTTTATATAGGGTACCCTTGACAAAAGTAACCTGCTTTGATATATTTGTTCAACAATCAGAAATTGTAAAGCATTCTTAGCTTGTCTTGCCAGTAGTCAAATCCTTGCGATTATATATAATTCTATTCTGCTTCGGAATCCTTGCTACGGCCCACTTACTGTTACTTACTTCGCTTTCTAGTCTTCAATAAATTTAATACTCCGTCCTGTGTTTTTTTTTTTTTGTTAAATTTTATTTATTTTAAATGATTTTTCTTTGTATTGTTTTATTACACATTTATACATAAATATACATTAAATAATTTCTTATATTTTTTTTGGAATAGATTAAAGTATTTATATACAAAGTATTTAGTATTGTTTAATTGTGATATTTTATTTATAATTATTTATTGTTATTATACTTTATATTTTTATATAAATGGATGTTGGTTAAGTTTGATTTACTTTATATTTTTAAGTATAAATATTTAGATTAAAAAATGTTTTAGTGTAAAGAGATTTTTATGAGAGATAAAAGAGAGATTCAAATATTAAAGAGATTTCAGAGTGAGTTTTAAGCTTTCCCATGATATAAGATGCTACGCTTATAATTAGAAATGATGGGCTACAAAAGCCAGCCAATTCTAAGTATTATATGTAAATATAATTATGAGAAAAACATACAGACTGAATTAAAGGGTTTCTATTAAAAGTAGTTTGAATTCGAATAATGTTTTTTTTTTCGCGAACCCATATAGTGGACCAATCAGTGCAAAGAGTTTCGGAAATACATATTGTTATTTAAAACCAGCAAACTTGTTCAGCAAGTAGTTGAGATAATGGGATTAATCCATTATGGCGGGCACTCTCTCTCGCTCTCACTCTTCCCCGCTCTCACTCTCTCTCTCTCTTCCTCTCTAACGTTTGTACATCATTATTATATTTAAAAAATCATTTAAAGTAAGTCTCTTTTTTTTATTTATAATATTTATTTTTAATGTCATTGTTTTAGAAAAAAATCTCAAATTTAAATATTTGTTGTATTTGAAAAATTGGACTTCTAGTTTTAAGTTTAATTTTTTTTAATTAATAAAAAATATTTATATACTTTCAAAATAGTTTATTATATAATAGGAAACATTTTACAAATTTTGTTATTTTTGTTATGCTTAGAAGTTTTTTTGTTATTTGTTTTCATTTAAATTCCCTTCAAATGTCATATTTATTTCAAAGATTAAGTCATATTTATTTTAATAGTATGTATTTGTCAAATTTATGTTAAAAACTTAAACTATAAAGTTTTTAGGTTCTGATTTTGTAAAACGCAAAGATTCTTAATTTGTGTGGAAAATTTTTTTAAATATTTCCAGTAATTGTTTCAAAATGTTGCAGTAAAATCATATTTAAATGATTTTGTAAAATACAATTTTTATAAAAACTACATATCTACAATAGCTTAGAAAAAGTGCGCTTTACAAAATTGAAGGTCCTGAATAAAGATAAAAATCCTCGTCAATAGTAAATTTATTATTTGTTTTTAAAATTATTTTTTTTTTTACTTCATACAGATTTTTTTCATCTATAAATTGTTTTAAAGACTTCAGTTTTCCTTTAAAATGTGATTTGTTTAACATGTATTATCATGTATGTATACTTTTTTTTTATATAATTTATTTAACATTTCTTATAATATTTTGATTTGTTTATAAATAATTTTTTAATAACAATATTTATTAAAAATATTTAAGCGTAATTTTACACAGTTTTTTTTAACCTTAATAGTTTATAATTTTGGTGAATGAATAAATTTATTAATAAGTTTATAAATGAAATAAAAAAAAACAATAAATTAAATACATCATAGTGAGATCGATAAAATCTTAACAGAAATATTTGAACTTGAATGAAACCCTTGATTTTTACATTTGATTGTTACGAATAAAATTCACATTAAAATTTTGTTTGACTATGGAACAACTACTGTCATCCCTTGATATAGAATTGCCGAGCGGTTTCAATTTCAATTTTCAAAATAACTTTTAATTCTTATTGTTTTTTAGTTAAAGCATATTTTTGTATGACAAGAATTTGTTTTAAATAAAAGCATATTATTTGCATAACACGCATATATGGGCAAGTTCCAGAATCAGTGCACATTTTGAAATTTATCCAACTTATTTTTTATCTCTTTTTTTTAAACAACATTAGACTAGATATATAATTTTATAAATAAAATAAATGTATTTCGACGATCATTAATGCACAAATTATTAAGAAATCCTACCCGACCTCAGGTATTCTAATTTCATACAATTAAAATAAAAAATTTTGTCTTTACTATTTGTGAAACATTGAAATTAGGTATGAAATTTCTGAGTAGAAAATAGATGGAAAAAAAATTTAGCACCGCGCATCACATTGAGTTCACGTCTTTTGATAAAAAACGACAAAAGTTTTTGGCCGCAAATAAGTTATTTTATTAATTTTTCTTTTAGAAACTTTGTTATGCAAAATTCGCTAAAAATTACGAAAACACACTTTAACTTTCACAGTTACTTCCGTTTTTTGTAGCGTGCGTTACAAAACTTTCTGATCAATTATTTCGCAACAAATACCTGATTAAAAAAATATTTTTTATGCCATTCGAAAGTATACGTACATATATATCCCACTAAACACCAACCATAAGTTGAAGGAATGTACCCTCTTTTGAAAGACCAACAAATTTTTATACATTAAAGTGAAAACGCGTACGAATGTATCGTTCGTCACGCAGTATTTGCCGATATGTGAAAATTGTACATATGTTCATAAAAATGAATAAAATGCACGTTTTGGCATAAAATTAATTATATGGCATAAAGTACATAATATAGCGGAAAATGCCCAATTTTGCATAAAATGCTGACTTTATCGTGAAATGAATAATTTTTCATGAAATGCATTATTTTCCATAAAATTCATTATTTTGCTTGAAGTGCATTATTTTGCATAAAATTTACTGCTTTGGATAAATTGTATGATTTCGCACAAAAATCACAATTTTGCATAATATTGCATAAAGCCCATAATTTTGCATGAAATGCATAATTTAGAATAAAATATTTACGTAAAAGGCTTAATTTTGCACGAAATGAATTATTTTGCATGAAAGCATTATTTTACATAAAATGCATAGTTTTCTCATGAAGTGCATAATTTTGTTTAAAATATTTCAGTTTGCATAAAATAATTTTGCTTAAAAGTAATAATTTTGCATAAAATGCATAATATTGCATAAAATGGATAATTTTGCTTAAAAGTCATAACTTAGCATAAAATGCATTATTTATCATATTTTTCATGAAATGCATAATTTTTTCATAAAATGCTTAATTTTGCATCAAATGAATTGTTTTGCATAAAATCTATAATTTCACATAAAATCTATAATTTCACATAAAATCTATAATTTCACATAAAATCTATAATTTCACATAAAATCTATAATTTCACATAAAATCTATAATTTCACATAAAATGTATAATTTGACTTAAACTGTATAATTTTACAGAAAATACATTAATATGCATTAAATTCCGAATTTTACACAAAATGTTTGATTTGGATACTATGCATATGTCTGTATAAAATGCATATTTATACATATTCGAAATGCATATTTTTGGGTTTTCCATAAAGTGCATTTATTTTCAGGTAGATCTTTGTTAGGATCGCTTTGTAAAGAAAATAATAATCTCTAAGAAATCGTATATCGCTCTCACAAAATAATACTTAAACCTTTTGATAGATTTTAATTAAATATTTGAATTAAAATGCTCGCCGTGACCTTAAATAAATACATTGTTTGTTTTTGTAACCTATTTTTCGTTAACAAAAATATCTTCAATGATCATTAAATATTTTTTTTAGTGGAACTGTAATGACTTCCACTGTCGGTTTTATTAATGCTCTTTATTATCTTAATGAAACTTTTCTTCAAAACAATGAATAATTTCATTGCATACCTGGC
Source organism: Gymnocheta viridis (assembly GCA_956483585.1). Lineage (NCBI taxonomy): Eukaryota > Metazoa > Arthropoda > Insecta > Diptera > Tachinidae > Gymnocheta > Gymnocheta viridis. The sequence continues at coordinate 77,315,469 of OY101444.1, read as the reverse complement.
TTTTTCAATGTCTGCTCTTCATGCATATTTCATAGTTCATTGTACATATTAGAGAAAATCGTACAATTACGTAGATGAGTTTTCTTTTTAACAATTTTATAGGAATATGAAGGTAATTGAAATTTATGTCTGGCTTAAAATGGTTTTTATTTCCTAGCAATTTCCTTTTAGCAATTTTTCATGTTGTAAGTGCTGGTTGGTTCACACACATCAAGTTTGACTCTTCAAGTCTTGGGTTGTTTTTAAGAGAATGCACCGTACCAGTCAAGTTTTGCCTTTTCCCTTTCGTTTGTTATCCATAATAGCATACGACGTTGATTTTTAAGCAAAAAAATATACTTGAAACAATCAAACGCAGTTTCAAAAGAAAGTTGAACAAAAACTGTTCAGGTAAAGTTTAAGTGTGTGAACCAGCACTTACGCAAAGATTATTGGAAGTTTATATATAAATTATACCAGTAAGGAATCTTATTTGATTTAAATAATTCCCAGTATTTGCATTTTATTGCTTCGATCACACAATGAACTAAAAGGCTTGCGACTTTGCTGAATGCAGGGTATGTATGTTTGCTTAGCAAAGACACACCTAAGAGATATTTCCTTTAAATATTTCCCCTAATTTCCAAAGTAACAAAGCAAACCTTTTTGATTTTGTACAATGAACAGCGTTTCACATTTGTATGGAAATAAATATCTAATGGCCACTTTGTGACTTCATATTTAAATACGCATTTAGTTAATTTTTCATTTAAATTTAAGTTGTATTTAAATACAGTTTCAGTTTTTCAGTGTTAAATAATTGTTTGTATTTAATTACGATAAAAAAGTGGCAGCATCACGAAATTCTCTCAATTTTTTGGAGAAACAGCTGTTGAACAAAATTAAAGAAAAATTTCGAATGTGAATTTTTTTCCAGGCTGAAAATAACACCATTAATAGGTTGCTTCAATGTTTTAAAAGTGTAAAACAATTAAGAAAGAAGATATAATAGAATAATATTAATAAAAGAAGTCCAAATTGCACCCCAAAAGATGTTGCTTTTTCAATGGCCGCAATTTTTTGTTTTCTTTGTTGCGGGAAACAACAACAAGGTAGCAAAACCATATGTTTGTGTATGTATGAGTGCACAACTTAAATAGAACTTAAATCAGCATGGTTGGTCATTTAAATATTATTTAAGTTTCATTTAAGTTTGTACTGCCAAACCGAATTTCGTATTTAAATAGAACTTAAATATAAATACCATTTAAATACGAAGTCATAAACTGGCCCTAAGACTTAGATTCTAAGTTATCACTTTCTATCAGAGCGGTGCGGCGCTTAATGGATGGCCTGCTAGGCTGTGTGAAGAATTCTAAGGATCGGGAATTTTCATAACTTCATGAGAATGTTTTAATCGCCTGGAGAGCACAATATATTTGGCATGTTTTCTGAGAGTACTCTCCATTGGCGTCCTTCCCATTTGAGCTGGGGACAAATTACGGCATTCGATATCGAACGAAATTTCAATACAAATTTAAAAAAATGTGTGGGATTTCGTTCGATATCGAATGCCGCAATTTTCCCCCTGATCATCTGACGAGCTGCCATTAACGAATTTTAAAAGCAATAAAATTTTAATTTATGCAAACGAAAATTGACTACGAAAATTAACAAAGTTTTAAATATTAAAAATTTCTTAGTCTTCAGCAGTGATGCCAGCAGAAATTTAACAAAATCCCTAAATGTCTCGAAAAAATTCCCTCTTTTTCCCTACGCACACAAAAAAGTACTCCTACATGTTTCCATACTTTAAAAATTCATTAACTTTAACAAAAACGAACATTCCACAGTGCAAGCTCGATTTTCGCGACTCACTAAAAACCAGACCTGTCGCGAAAACTGAATTTTCGCGATAACAAAACCCAAAACTTTATTGAAAAATTTTATGCAATTTTTAAAATTTGAATTATTATTATTGATATATTTACACTTTAAATATTTTTAAAGAAATTGGAGATTTTGAGTTGCTTTTTTTTGGCAAACTTTTTTTAAAATAGCAGCTGAATCACGTAGTTCATATAGTGCAGTTGTCGGCTAATCATTTTCCAAAGTTTGTTTAATTGGGCTGGCTTTCGATCGTATAAGAATATTTGTTCCTTTTGTTTTACTAACCGCATTTTTTCATTCTTGGGTACTCAGCTTTCTTTAAGGTGCAACTTTTGTCAGGGCCACTTTCTGTTGTACGTACGAACTTTTTTAATAAATTTTCTTGCTTTATTATGCGGTTAACCGAATACTTATGCAAATTTTAATTCACACAAATTGAATTTATGGAATCTCCACTTAAAAATTCTTTTTAATCTCTAATTTTTGGCTTTAAAATATGTGGAACTTTTTTCATACTAATAGATGTATTTACGCAACAAATGACACGAATAAACTGACAAAATTTAAGATCAAAATCACCCAAAAAGGTTAATATACCTAAAGACAGGATTTCCCTTTTTTGGTTGTAGACATTGTAATCAAATTAAAAAGAAGCAGATAAGAGTCGCGAAAATAGAACCCGTTTTTCACAAACTTTCGCGATTATAGAACCTGCAATTATAAAAATTTAGCCGTCGCGATAACCGGATCGTCGCGATAATGGGTGGTCGCGAATACCGAGCTTGCACTGTATTTGCATTTTTAAAATTTTGTACATTTATATCGCCAGGTACAAACTTTAATTTTAAAATAAGGATGCGTAGTTCTCACAAGGCTAATCAAATCTTAATTCTGAATGCTTAATAAAATTTAGACCACGGAAAAAAAATGTGGAACCCCGGAAAGATAGAATAAACCAAGGTGTTTTTTTTTGTGTCGAAGAACGCATTTAAATAATTAAAATAGCTTAATATGTAATTTTAAAAAGTCTTAATTTATATATTAAACATAAAAAAATAAATTTTTTTCAGTTCCCAGGAAAATCAGACATTTCTTTGCCTTTCATTATCTCCAGTTATTATTTACCGAAAGATATTTTCTGTAACAAAATTTTAAATTTAAATTTTTATGTGTATAATATTTACACTTTTGTGTGGTGTTTTACACAATTACACCGTAATCAAAAGGAAAAAAGCAAAGTGATAAAAATTCCCTACATTTTCCTCGAAATGAAAAATCTGTCATCTTTTTATCTTCGCTTGAAATTTTCCAATAAATTCCCCACAAAAAGGGAAAATTCCCTACTATTGGCATCACTGGTCTTCAGGCATATTTTTTCAAGTATGCTCAACAAAAATGTCCTTGTCGCCTTTTTTTCACAGATTTTTGTTCAACAGCAAGTCACACACAGGCACAAGTGTGCACACATACATTTGCACATACTTAAGCAAATTTTTCTTAATGAATATTTTGCACCCCATAGGAAAAAGGTACTAAGTCACATAAATAATATCATAATCGAGACACAACAACAACAAGAAAAAAAGAAGAAAGAAAAAATAACAAAGATTTGATTTCTTTTGCAAAATCAAACGCGTCTAAACAAGGGTGCGTGTGTGTTTCTTCACATCAAATTTGATTGACGACAAAGTTCATCAGTAATCAAGTACAGACGACTTTCTTCTTTATTAATTGTTCTCTTTCAAAATCCTGGGCATATGATTGAGAGCACTTGAATGTTAAAGGAATTTCTAAAAGCAATAGAATTGAAGCATTTAAGAAAACAACATCAATTATACACAACCAATCTGAAATGTACTCGTACGTTCCTTATGGAAAAACAACCATTAACATATCAATCCATTAATAATTTCTTTAATATAAATAAATTTATGACAACGATGATGATGTTAAAGGAACAACATTTTTTTGTTTCCTGAAAATGTCAAGTGTGCTGTGTTAGTTGTTCCTTTGTGTTTCATTATTCGAAAAGAACAATTTGTTTTATGAGCACTGGAGATTTCGTTTACTTTTTTTTAAATAAAAAGATTTTGTGACACATTTGAAGTTAAAGAAATACAATTTGAATGGAGTTTAAAATGCTTGGGAGAATTTCCTTTGCCAAGTAGGATGTCATATGTTGCGTATAATCTGTGTATAACATAATAATCTGTTAAATAACTTTGAGTTCAATGTGCTTAAATGTGTTAACTGTTTATTTTTGCGCGCACTCAAAGGCTTAACAGTGGAACTGAAAGTAAAAATGGTAATAAAAAGCTTTTACATTTGTGCTGGCAAAGTATTGAGTAGTGGGTACCGAGTATCGGGTATTTCATTGCTTTTGGTTACTCAATACTAAAAAGTAGTTACTTGATACTTTCAGAGTTGTATTTTTAAGCAAGTTGAGTGGCTAAAATAGTGGATAAAAATACATCACTGTATAAAAAGACAACTACGTGTAAGATTCTTTAATCAAATCAAAACTTAATAATTTTTTTTTTTTTTGAGAACAATTAAATTATTTCTTAAGTTGTTAACGTTACAATAAAAGTTGGCTTTACATTTATTTTTTATTTAATAATAAAACACATACAAAAACCAATAATAGTTGAAGATCTATTTTTAATTTTTGAACAAACTACATACTTCAATTTGCAGATAAAAACTATGCGTTACAAATTAAAAGTATCGAGCAGTATTGAGTACCCAAATGAAAAGTATTGAATATTATTGAGTAATAAAAAGTAGTAGAATTTGCCAGAACTATTTTAGAGAATTAATATGTTTAATATGTAAGAGAGAGAGAGAGAGAAAGAATGAGAGTGGGATAAAGATGCTGAGTGTGAGAAAGAGGGAGAGAGAGAGAGAGAGAGAGAGTAGTGTGCTGTCGTTGCTAGAAAATTCTGACAAATCCTCACGAGGAACCGGAAGCTCACTAGACTGGCTGCCTTTTCTAAATAAAGTGGGATGTTTGCTGCTAATGTGTTCGCGATCATTTCTTTACACGACATGAGCGGAGTAATATATAAAACATTTTCACTTATTGAGTAGTACCTTCTTGGGGTTGGGGGTCTACTCTGTAAGTCAATTTGAATAGAAAGCTGTTCGGATTTGTATGTTATTTACGTTGCAATTCAAAAAGATATCTTCGGTCACAGGTTGAAAACTCTTAACATGTTTTTTGTACTTTTCAGAAGACAAAAAAGCGTTATTACTCCGTTACTAAACCGTGTTGGAAGTAAATAAAAAAAAAACAAAATTAGTAGGGAAGGAAATTTTTTAAAAATATAAATGAAACGTCAGTCGTTAAGCAGCTCTGGCCTGAAGAACAGCTCTCGCGTCATCGTAATTATTTCTTAAGGAGGGTCAGGCTTGCGTATGTTGTTCGGCCTTCGAGAGTTTTTCGTCTCGCTCGCACTGGTTGACGTGATTTGCCACGGATAACCGTATCGTCTTGCGGTTTTTTTTGTGGAATTTCGTTGACAACCACGTCAGTTAATAGCATCATGGACATTTGGTCTAGTTACCGGCGCCATTTTTGTGCAACCATATTCTGCAAATTTACTTTGTAGAATATGGCCCAATAAATAAATAAATAAATGAAACGTACTAACATGCAGAAGGACAAACACAGTCTTTTGGCATCAAAAACCCGATTTGATTTTTTTGCGAGTTAAGAATTGTCAACCTGTGACCGTCAATATATAGAAATATAAAAACCTTGACAAACTAAAAACATTTGCATTCAATTCGAATGACAGAATGACTTCCCTGATAATTAGAAAGAAAACAAACTTACAATCGTTGAGTGGAGTTACAACAGAACAGAGTTTGTGAACCGTAATACAACAACTATCAGAGCGAAATACACTTTCTGTGTCGCTACAAAACTTCGTCAAAGAATTTCGTATGATGTGTTTAAGGATTCAAAGATCGATCCTTGACATGACGCCCGATGTTTACTGTTGCAATGATGAGGAACCAGATTCGTCTCTCCATTAAGACGTTTGAAGTAGCATAAATCGAATTAAGAGATGAGATAGTGACCGAACTTTCACTCACGCTTGCAATAAACAATTTCACTCATGCTCGGCTTTATATTTTTGGCTCACGCACGCTCACATGACTGGGAAAAAAAGTCCGTAACAATCACGAAAACTCACGCACACGAAATATTTACAGAAAAAAATTGTAGAATAAGTAGAAAAATTTTTAAAAATTAAATATTTATATTATTCTTTAAATTAAGCTTGAGGTCACTTTTTTTTATAAAAATCATGTAAATTTATTTTATCTTGATATTTTTATAAAAAAGTGACCTCAAGTTCAATTTAAAGAATAATATAAATATTCAAAAAAAGGTCGAAAAATTATATATTAAAAGAATTAAGTGAAAAAAATTACAATAAACCAAAAAAATCACGATAAAAATAAAAATATTATGCCTAAAATTTACTTATGCACGCTCACTCACGCTCAATTTTTTTATACACACGTTCACACACGCGCGCGTGATTGAAAAAAAGACTAATCATGATCGTGCGGGAACACGTATGATTCACGTTTGCGTTGCCCATATTTAGTAGAATCATATTGTAGGCAATTATCCTCGCTTCACCCCGCTCCTCTCATGGGTTTGTTTGGCATCTTAATGAGTCGCAACAACCCTCAACCGGTTTTAAAGAGCACATATAACGGTCAAATGTAAAAAATCCGACCACTGTTTATAAATTTTTTGTGGAGTTAAAAAGTTTCACTGCCTGTTCGCCAATATCGAAAGAAAATTTTCTTTCGAATTATTGCATTTAAAATAAAAATAACTTTTAAAATTTTGTTTTTGTTTTAAATGTAATTATACGAAAGAAAATTTTCTTCCGATGTCGGCGAACAGGCAGTCAGAGTTGCCGAGGTTCTTAATACACGAACTGACTAAAAAAAATTTCATGTGAATTTTATTCCATCGTATCACAAGTTTATAAAGTTGATATCTATTACCGTTTTAACATTCAGCCTCGCTAACGACTAGAAGAAGTTATAATTTAAAATTTTTGTGTATTTTAATTCATTAACTACTATTGTGAATGTTTTTGTAAAGTAAAATTAATTGTGAATATTATTGTTTGTATTGTGAATTTGATAATTCCGTAAACTTTTTTTTAATGTTAAAGTAATTGCAATTATTGAATTTCAATTATTGTTTAATAATCTGCTTTGTTACTTTTGTCGAATTTTCTTTCGTATTCGATTTTGACAGTGTGTATTAGATTAAAAAATAATCACCCTTATCGTGAATATTTTTTCCCTCGAAATATTTCCCTTTTCCCTGATGTTCCAATCGTGAATAATTCCCGCAAAAAATGTTTGTAGGAGAAAATAAATTCCTCTTATCATGAATAATATTTTTCAGGGGGATTTGTCCACTTTTCCTTTGGTTTTGTTCACTTAATTTTTGCATGGTGAAATGAATAAAACCATCATGTTATTTCAACATTATCCTTCTAATTACATATTTAAGTTTATAAATATTTCTTTTTAGGACAAGATCAGTAAATACTATTCATTACTGTTCTTAATAATAATTCCCCGCAAAACCTTTTTGGACAGAGTATGCATTTTTTTGTATATAACCATTCGTATTGAATCACTCACTGCAAATAAAATATTTTAAACACATCTTTATTTACATTTAAAAGCATTTAATTTATAACCAAAAATGTTAATTTCTTTATTATTAAACTTGAATTTGTTTAATTTGCAAGCTTTACAAATCTTTTTCCATTTTATACATTCATTGAGAACTGATAGCGGGGAAAAAAAGTTCACGGAAGATTCACGATAGCAATTTTCCCTTCGAGGGGAATAAAAATTTCATGGGAACAAAAATTGCCCATGTTATTCACGATAGGGGTGAATGTTGTGTTCTTCTATAATCGAGTACAAGCGGTCGTAGTCGAAGGCGAAAATTCGACAACCGTAATAGGGCCCATTATGTTGCTTAATTTTATATAATTTTATTTATTTGTTTATCAATTTAATTTGTAGTTATTTTTTTATATATGATTCTTATAATTCGTTTTACTTTTTTTTGTTATGTTTGTTGTATGTATAATTTGTTGTTAATTTAAATATTTTTAGTTTAGTTTAGTTTAGTAATATTTTATATATTTATATTATGTATATTATATTTTTGTATATAATCGTGTGTGAAATATTTACTAACGCACATAATGCCACATGGCTGTCGGTTTACGGGCATTATTTATCATATCATGCCAATGTTGGCAGCCAGTGCCACTTTCTTGGGGACCCAAACCAATGCTGCCAATTTCCTGGCTCTCGCCTCCCACTGAAACCACATAAATCTGAAAGTAAAGAAAGAATTGGTGTTGAAGCGAATTAAAACGATAAACTTTTATATTTTATTTTCTAAAAAAATTTAACATTTCTTTTACTTTTTATCAAAAATATTGTTGTTCAGAGTTTTCTTAAGACAAAAAAGGTACGGACGGTCACATTGGGGAAACATTTGACGAAAAACGAGAAATATTTCTTTGCTGTAGTGTGACCATAAAATATTTTTGAGAGGCAAACAGAAAAATAGCTGATTTTTACAAACAAAACTATTTGCTTTCAAAGAAAAAATGTCTCCAATGTGAACAAAGTGTGACCACCCAGTGCCAAATATTTTTCTTTTTTTTTGTCAAATAATTATTAGTTCTTGCAAAGTTTTTGTAAGAACAAACAGTATGAAACAACAGTGTTTTCAAATAAAATCAAAGAACAGTAAATAGAATCACATCATATTTATTTTCGCCATCATCACATTAAGAATATAATTTTTATTGTTCAATTGCCATTTAATATATCGTTGAAATTTTTTAAACATAAAACAATTAATATGTTTTTCAATAAAAAATTAAGAAATAAAGATTACAAATTTAAATGTAGAATTTTCATTCATGCAGGCAAACAAAATGTTTCTGAAAATTTTACTATTTTTAGTAAATCTGCTCTACTGGGCACATTTTGACCGGGCGGGTAACAATAAAAAGTTAGATTAATTATATTAAATATGTTTAATATAATATGTATAAAAAATAAAAATAAAATCTCGAAGGGCGTTATTTTTTCCTAAGCGAATAACTTAGAACTTCGTTAAAAAAATTCTCCATATTCGTCCATTGCTGGATATAGCGAGCATGCATTAATAGACTTCAAATGTCTATTGCAGTCTTTTTGATGTCTAATCTTTTGAAAAAATGTAAAAGAAAAATTTTGGTTTTCCAAAAATTTTGAGAAAAAAGTCGCACAATCAAGTTCTATTTTTTTCAAAATGTTGTCATTTTTTAGTCTCGTTTCAAAAATTTTACTTTGATTTTTTCACGACTACATGAATTACGATCATTTGATTAATTTTTCCAATTGGAGCCACTGTGCGGTGGTATAAATAATAAAACTTTTTGAAATATTTTTATTGTTTTGTCATATCCAAAGAGTATAAATTTGAGAGAAGTGTGAGAGAATTTACATAGTGCTTGTTCTTCCTCGTCGAATGTTTTGTCAAATATTTTATCAAATGTTTTGTATCGGAAAAAATGAATTTAAGTGTGACCACAGGGAAAAAATATTTTCTCATGTTTGCACTTAACGTTATTTGAAAGCTGTTGGACAAATAGAAAGTGACAAAAAAATGTGTGCAGTGTGATCAGAAAACCAATTGAGATAAAAACATTTTGGTTAAACATAATGAAATATGTATGTATATTTCAATTAAATGTTTCCCCAATGTGACCCGTACCTTAAGTGATAATACAATAATTTGTAATAAACTCGCTATTTCATTAAATCATTATATTGTAAATTTTCAGTAAAAAAGGCAAGTAATGTTGCATTTTTTTTTTAGAAAAGAAAACGCCATTAAAGTCTATTTAAAGTCACAGTTGCATAAATGCGTATACGCGGAAATGAATGTTGTGTTTGCGTGCATCTTATTTCCGGCAAAAATCAGAAGAAAATCATGATTTTATTCATAATTTAATTATGAGCGACGAAGCCCATTTCCAAGTAAATGGATTCGTTAATAGGCAAAATAGGCAGGAAAATCCAAGCGGAGTTCAACAGCGACAATTACACCCACTGAAGTGGACTGTTTGGTGCAGTGTTTCGTCGGAAAAGATAATTGGATAAACAACGGTGTTGCCGTCTTCATCACTGCCGTTCGATATCGGACAATGTTGGGAAATTTTTTTAAGGCCAGCCGTGGAAAACCATCCGTAAGGATGATTCCAACAAGATTCAACCACAGCGCACACACAATGGCTCTTTTACGCAAAATCTTTGGTGAACGAATTATTTCGCTTACATGATATTTTAATTGGCCTCCGCGTTCAGCGTTCTTAAGCGCTCCGCACTGTTTTCTTTGGGGTTATTTGAATAGAAAATTCTGTAATAATAAGTCTAGAACGATCCAATAATTAAAAACTATATACGCGATGAAATCAACAACATAACAAGTGAAGTTTTGCAAAATTTTATGGAAAATGTTTTGAAAAGAGCACGAATATGCGAAGCAGATAAGCAGAAGCCACCATTTGCGAGGCCCTAATTATGAGTTGCACTCGATGTTCGAACTGTGCTGGCTATCGAACATCAAGCTCAGAATGTCAAATTCGTGAGTTGACAGAACTGTCAAAAATTTTGTTGTACAACGAATTTTCAATCGAACAGACACCGACCATCAGCCGCTCAATATGAGGACAGACGCCGATGGATTTTTGCAGACCGAGCGACTTTAGAGGGCCTAAAATGACTATTTAAGGCAAGCGGACACGGATAGTCTGTTAGTCGCTCCAACTAGCAGAAACAGACGCTAATGGAGGCGGTGGCGGATATTTGAAAAGACAATAAAAAATACTTTTGTGTGATGAATTTCAATGTTATGGGTTTAATGTTCAAAACAAATATTAATTCTAGATTGTACATAAAACCGATAACATTGAAATTCATCACACAAAAGTATTTTTTGTCGTCTTTTCAAATCCAATTGCGAAAACATTGGATTCTCTGACAATCCTGAATAATTATGTCTTAAATAAAAAGTTATAATAAACTCAAAGTCCTCCCGTGATTTTGGGCCTGACTGTATTAGACCTAGTTATCGCAAATAGGACTGACCGCTTGAAGCACTTACTGCCAGCGATGACAAGACGGCCAAGTGACCGAATGATGTGATATTCTTTACATGGTGGCATAAATCTCGTAGCTTCACACTAAAATCAGACTCAATTTAATACCTCACGGTGTTGTTGGTTTTTTTAAAACATCCTTTCGTATCGTTTTTATCTCATCACCCTGTGTCATAAAATTTTATATCTACATATGACGGCTCGAACTGTTCTTACCTCTATGGCTGCGTTGTGCAAATAGGATGATTGTAAATTGAATGTAAACGGTTCATTCCAAGTGGGATTCGTGGGATCTTCTGATTTACTTATGCTGGTCTTGCGCTTTTTAACACGTTTGCCATTCTGTATCAAATACAACTACAAAAGAGGAGCTAAATTAAAGCACACAAATAATATTATGAAGTGAATTGCAGTTATCATACCTTCACATAAGTTTCTTGAACTGCATCCAAATTCTTGGCCTTCATTATGACCACCGTTAAGCGTTCAGCCTGCGGCAAATAGTTCAGAGAACAAAGTAACTCTGGACGATCTTCTGGTGGCTTTTTGGTGCGCAATAAATCACCCCAGATCTAAAGTGAAATTGTCAAAATGTGTCGATAAGTAATTTATTTGAAAAGTTCAAAATTTTCTCTACCTCTACTGATTTGGATAAATCTAATTCATCAATACTTATGCGCACTTCCCCAATAATGTCGTTGTGCGAATAACGATCGTAGTCCAGCACCTGTAAAACCAATTCTTTGCCCTGCAATTGATCACGTGAAACCGGAAACTTGAAATGTTGATCAAAATAAGGATTTGCTTCGCCACGATGTATAAGAGTCTGTCGTTTGCGCTTATCTACCTCGGGCTCCAACAGCAAACGCACATAAGGATCTCTGAAACCGCCCTCTTCAATGGGACACAAGTTGTGGGCTGCAAGAGGAATAAGAAAGAAAGTTTAATTTGCTAAAAAAAGACAGCATTTTGGTGTTAATAGCCCCACCTTCAATCAAGTGCACGGTTAAGTCGAACAAATGATAATCATATTTCACTCTTAAATGTAAACGACCCAGGGCTGGACTATTTTCGGGAGCATTTAAATAAATAGGTCCATCCGGTCCTCTATACAAATCCGGTTGTATGGCGCCCAAGGGTGAAGCTGGACCCATGGTGGGATCAACATTGGGCGGTATTCGTGGTGGCAGTAACAAAGGTGAAATACATCTACTGCCATGCTTGGTGGAATGGGGTGAGTGAGGGGACAGAGGAGCATTTGAAACACTGGATAGCGAGGCTAAGCTATTTTGCGAGGGACTCGATGCACGCAGATCGGCCACTTCGGCAGCAACTTGACTGGCAGTACGAGCATCCAAGGATATCGTGCGCATAGGACTGGGAGTACGCGATAACTAAAAAATATAAATTTATAAAATTAACTACGATTACAAAAGAAATCGCCATTAAATCATTATTACATAATAAGGGAACACCGATTCGGTGGGCAAAGAACTGCGGCCATCGGGACCAAAGGTACGAATTTGTGGCGAAGAACCACGATGACACTGCAATGGTAGAAGTTTTATGAGTTTTGCGCTTAATTATTTGTAATTTGTTGCACCTACCGATTGCCTGGAAGGAGCACTATCTATACTTGATTGGCTAGATATTGAAGGCGTTCTTTGTAGTCTGGGTGGAAATGATCGCGATTGATGATGCAAATGCAAAGGACTGTGTAGAACATCAGCAGGTCCTCTTAAAACATCCGCATTTACAGCATGTGCTGACCCTTGATTCGGTTGAGGTTGTATCGGTTGAGATTCTCTGGTAAAATTAACCTCCTGCAAAGATACAAAGTAAAAAATATCTATTAAAACTTTTGAAGAAATCAAATTATATAAATTCGTTATTCATAAGAAGCTCAAGTTTTTGGAAGAAGTTTCTTTTAAAAGACAAAAAGGTTTTATTCTGCTGCTCTTTCTAATACTTCACCTGTTCCGAATCGGTATGCAAATCATAACTATCCGTCACACTGCCAATACCGCTAGTATTTGATGTAATTGATGATGCCGACGGTGGCGGTGTCATTGGCTGTGATAACGGCGGTGTTTGCGAAGCTGACGTTGTTGATCCTGCTGTTGTGGCAGCTGTAGCTGTTGCTGGATTTATGGCTGCACCAGCATTGCTGCCATTATTCGTATGACCTGAAGTCGTTGGCAAATCTTCCGAATTACGATCTATTGTTATTTTACGCACGGCACCGACACGTTCTTTGGCCATGCGTGACCATGATTCGATACGTTTGTGGGCAAGCCAACAGGCAGCCGGTCCCAAACCGCTCATTACTTGTGAAAATATTTTGATAAATTACAATATTAAACGCTGGCAGGATTGTAACACAAGAGTGTAGGAGTTGTGTGTTGTTCTTTTATATGATTTTGTTTAAAAGGATTAAGTTTTTCTTTTTAGATGAAAATAAATTATTGGTGTTACAGTTTAAATTAATTTAGCTGAAATTATTATTTTTAAAAATTGAGTCTTTTGCCGAAAAGAAACTTTTCATCTTTGTTTTTGAAAACAACTTTTGTACATTTGTTATCTATTATATAAATAGGAAAAGAAAAATTTTTAGATCCTTTTCCCTCCTTTATTTGCTGACCGATTTTATTCATTCTTTTGCAAAACGGTAGACATTGTTGAGCTTTAGTGACCCGACTATATTTGATTTAAATCGGTTCAGTATTAAAGGCATAAAAGGCTCCTAAAGTTGACACCACTGCAAATGCACTTGATTGCGCGTGCATGCTGGTGTAGTGTATGGGGCCCTTGAGTATATTAGTAATAAGATTTTTTCTCTTCTTGTGTTATGACGAGGCCATGTTAAGCAACTTATTCTAAAACCTTTTACATTGAGAAATTGATTTAAGGATGTCCGTCAGTCCGCCTGTCCAATGGTGAAACGTCTGCTCTGAAGGCTCTAAATGAGAATAGATCTGTTGAAATGTGTCCAAAGATTATTGCTAATCAAAATTAGCAAAATCGGTCCACGAATGTCGGAGATATGGCCAAAAACGAAGATGTAGCCCATGTTTTTTATGATGATAATTTTCTTGAGAGCAACCAGAAAGAAGTATTTTTATTTAAAAAATACTTCTTACTTTTCACTTAAATACAGAATAATTATTTCGTCTCTAAATAAATTTCTTACTTCATATTTTGGTGATGGGTATATAAGATTCGGCGCAACCTAATATCTATCATTCTTAAGTATTTACTTTATATTTAGTTGAAAAATATACGGCCGGAATACAAGCCTCTTACTTCGCTTTTTGTAAACTGGGTCAAGTCATTAATTCGGCACCATTAAGTCTGTGTGTGTGTCTTTATTAACCTTTGACTATTCTTATTATGCCATTTATTATCTTTAATATGAAATTTTCTTACGTTTTAATTTTTATTTATCTTTTCTCAAATAATCGTTTGTTTGCTTCCCTTTTTTTACTTGCAGAGTTTTTAAACACTTTAAGGAAAATAATGGGTGAGTAAATGATTATTTTTCTTTATTTTTCTTAGTTTCATTGCTTCTTAGAAGCCAACTTGAACAACACTTTCAGTGAAAAATCTTAAACAGTTCATAATCGTAAAACGAGAAAAACTTTAGCAAATTTATGTTTGAAATTTTAAGGAAAAAAATTTAATTAAAAAACAAAAAGAAGAAATAATTGAAATAAACGACGTGCTAAAAATGGTTTAAGCAGCAGCAAAAGGTCATCTCAAAAGAATGTGTGTTAACCCCTTAAGCTTGTTTGTATCTAGGATATTGTGACGAGACATATTTATTTTCCAAGAAGTTTAAAAATAGTTTAAACATTGTAATTAGTAGACTTTTAATATCAACCAGCCGAGAAATAAAAAAATTTATTGTTTTAGATTTTAGATTTTTATTAAATTTAAATAAACAAAACCAACACTGGACTTGACTTTCGTTATTTAAGTCAAATACTTTTTGTTGTTGTTAAAATAATGTTTAAATCTTTGGTTTTAATCTCTTAACAATTAGAAATTTTTTTACTTTAAGCAATAAGCATACATTTACATATACGCCGGCATACACATCCATACACCAAACAAATTTTACATTTTCTATTTCCGTTTATTAACATCCTGTCGCCTTAACAACCATTTCCAATTACATTGCTGTCATCACAATTCGAAAACAAAAGAAACAACAACAATAATATTAACTGTAAACAGCACAAAGTTACTTTTTTTGAAAAGTGACATTTACTGCAAGTTTATTGTTCCACTGTAACCAGCAGTTCTGATGATGCCTACGAGTGATCAGGATATAATCGGCTTGTAACCTTAAAAAAGGACATGGCCAAAGAAATATTTAAATATTTTCTACATACATACAGTGGTCGTCCAATAGCATGAATTATATAATATCAGGTCTTTTCGTGATGTTGGAAAATTCGTACCATTGTACCAAAGTGATTTCCTCATCTACATATGTGTCATTTATTGCAAAAGTGGTATAACTCCATATTTTTAATAAATACATATTTTTGTAGAATACTATCACATTGAGTCATATCTTTCGTAGTAACAGTGAAGCAATTCCAATATTTGCACCGAAACCCCAAAGATGAAATAATAAAGAAACACTGAAAAAATTTGTTTTTTTCCAACACAATGATTTTCAAACGGCTCGTTTTCTCGAAATTTAATTACATTATTTTTAATTTGTAATTTTCTCTTTTTTTCTTTTTTTCATTTAGCTGCACATTCAAGTTTGTAAGAAGATTCATGCACATAGGCAAAATATTCTGTTATACAGTTTCACATAGCAGCATAAATAATGCTTATCTGTCTAAATCTCTTATGTAAAAATTGTTTTTTATTGCAAAAATAAATTTAGTTATGGAACCTGGTACTCGTATGTAATAGATAGAAATCGTTCGATTTGAAATCGGCGCTGCAAAAAGAAATTCTACTAAAAGATGACTTATTTAACCCTTTCATTGTTTTTAAGACTTAGAACATTTTATTCGATACAAAACAATAAAAAGCGTAAATAAGTCAACTTTCAGTAGAATTTGTTTTTGAAATCGGCGTTGATTCAAATCGAACAATTTCCATCACATACCCGAATACCTTTAATAATTAAACTACAAAAATTTTTTAAATAATGTTTTTACATTTAATAATATATTTTTTTCGAGATATTCTTAAGAATTTTTATGTAAAAAATATTAATTTGATTTGTTGTGGTTGGCTAATCTATATATCCCGACATTTCCTTCGCTGCTAATGCCAACTCATCAGTAGAGTCTAACTGATAAGCATACGAGTTTTGAAAACTTTTCAAATGTGGGGCTCATCGATTTAGCATTTGATACTTCCTCCATTAGAGGACAACAAATATGGAACCATTTTTTTATAGATATACTGATGAATTGGCATTAGCAGCCACCGAAATGATGGCATATAGATCAGCTAACCACAACAAATCAATTTAACTGTTTTAATTTATTATTAATGAAAGCATTAAAAAAAACGAAAACAATTCATTAAAACAATTCTTTTTCATTATTAACCGAAAGGATTGTACTTTCAAATAAAAAAATAAATTTGAGAAAATATTCAGTAGTTTTTTTTTATAGCATTTTCAAAAAAAAGTTATCTGGCGGACCCTTTATATGTGAAATCATGTTCTACACTTCCTTTTGACGCTGACATTATAAAATAAAACATGTCCAGATAATTTATTTTAAATTATTTTGATATTTACGGGGCGAGCACCGTAGACTAGTGGATAGGGCATGTTCGATTCTTGCCTGGGTGTTTCTGCGGACAAACCGAAATGGATTCGCGGTCAATGTTTGTGTTTAAAAAAAATCGTCAAATTGAGGTCAATTCAGTCATTAAGCATTAACGTTTCCTTTGACATTTTTTCAATAAAGTGCGAACTTATCTGCATTAAAACTGCTTCGTGTGTAAGTCCGTGCAGCTCAATTGCAGCACCTAATCTATTGATTAGGGTGATCGATTCGGGTTTTCAACCGGTTTTCAAAACCAGATTTTCTACAATACGGTTGTCGGTTTTTTTCAAAATGTTGATTTTTCGAATGTTGAATAGTCCGGTTTTTTACAATTAAAAAACCGGGTCAGTCGAATACTTTTCAATTTGTATATTTTTAAAATAAAATTACTTTTTACTATAATTAAAACTGAGACGAATGTTTTCTGTTGATTATCTAGTATTTTTTTCCAATGAAAAAGTTCTAGGTGTTTTTTGACTATGGTGAAATAATTTTATGAGGTGGTAGTCGGGGCAAATTAATTAGCCAATGGATGTCAAAGTGCATATTTGAAAGTAGTTATTATTTAGTTTTGTGGACATTTTGCTTCATATTTTATATAGAGTTAGACATCCATTGCAGACCAAAAACGAATAAATGAACGTCGCCTAAACGGTTTGAATACTTTAATACGATATCTCTGAACTGGAAAATTCAACAGAAGCGAGAATTTTATTAACTATTTCATAAATGGAACAAAGGAATTCGCCGAGTAATGATGTAACAACACTTTTGTTTAATTTAAAGGAGAAGCTAAACACGTTATAAAGACAATAATAATAGAGTGTTCCTTGCAATTCTTTAATTTTTTTTTATAATAAAGAGACTTATTTACTTTTGAACAATGCAACTCAATACTTTTCTTTTACAAGAGTGTAAAAATTACATGCACTTGTATTTACACCCGTTTGAATTTCTGTAACATAGGCTCCTGTTTTTGATCGTAGGAGTCTAAAGTTTTCCGTGAACATGTTGTTTGACGAACCATAATCAACCAAAAACTTTGTGATTTGAACGATATGAAGCTAATTTTTATGCCTAACCTTTAATTTTTATATTATTTTATAGTATTTACATGAATTGTTAACTCTTTTTTTCAATAAAGCAAATAAAAATCAAAACTTTTCTTAAGAAAAAAACCGGTTGGCCGGTTTTTTCTAAGTTTTAAAACCCGTAAGCGGGTTTTTCAAAATTTCAAATATTCGAACTATTTGAAAACCGGTTTCTGAAAAATGTCGAATAAGCGATCACCCTACTATTGATGAATGCAGCTACAAGTTCGTTTGAAAACGATAGCTTTTGGCCAGATTCTCTAAGTATTTTTATACCAAAGCGTTTTATGAATTTGGTAAGCCAGCCATCACGGGCATTAAAGATGGCTTTATAAAACTTTCCATGAAATTCCAGAGCCTTAAATTTTAAGTGGTTTCTTCCTACTGGAATATGAAATATTTTCTAAATTCTCTAGTTGCTATTCTGTAGCGCGTCCTTAGAGCACCTGTTGCCTTTCGTACTATTGGAAATTCATGAAAACGGTAGTGCGTACTATTGGACGTCCACTGTATACAGATTTATAGTTAATCCATTGCGCTTTACCGGGCAACAGCTTAGAATTGTAAAAAAATGCAAAATTATCATCTGTCTGACATAAAAGACACACAGAATAAATACCCAGAGAAAAAGACAAAAGGAAATCCAGTGAAAAAATAAATAAAATAATATTGTAAATGTCAAACTAAAACAAACAAATAGGCAGACACATGGCACTTGTTTAACGATTCTGTATTAACTCGAAAGTTTTTAAATATTCTCAATAAAAGAAAAATACTTTTGGGATTTTTCATGGAAAATATAGGAAAAATTATTTTTAAATCTAAACAAAACAATACGAATTTTTTTAGAGCGAATAAATATAAAAATTATCTTTCAACTTTTCATAGAAAATGAAAAAGTAAAAATTTCGAATTAATATCAACACTATTGCTGAACGAGTGCCATATGAAACCTTTGAAAAAAAGAAACACATAAATGAATGAAATGTCAGATACATTTAATCGCACGTCAAACTTATTTATGAATAAGCATGCTGTGAAAAGTATTTTTTTTAAATAAAAAAAAATAGTTAAAATAACAATAAAAAATTCTACGAATTAAAAAATAACACATTAATTAAAACTTTTTAATTTCTAATGCAGAAATGAAAAACGAACTTGCAGCTGACTGTGTTAACAATAAAAATATTAACTTTATTTGTTAACACTAAACTCGAAATTTGAACTTTAGTTAGTAAAAATTCATTAACAGAAAGCGCTGTTCAGTTTTAACTTTTATTTTACAATTAACTGAAATATTTTTTGGGTTTGATTTCATAACTGGAAAAAAATTATGACATTAAAAAATTTATTTACTCAATTCCATGTATCCGCCACTGTTTAGGTGGCTCGCTTGAATGTGATTTCAAATTTGTATTTTTACAAATAATGTGTAGAAAAAGCATACGAGAGTTATTTGTATTATTAGTTGTTTTTACAGTAAACACTGCTTTACCACTATCAATATTAAAATTTTACCATCACTAATTAACGTTTAAGTGGCGGATACATGGAAACACACATGAACACTGATGATGGGAGTGTAGCGGCTCTCGAAAAACAACGTTGTTTCTGTTCTGCCGTGTAAGTTGAAATTAATTAGTGTTAAAATTTTTCCTTGTTCCTTTGGAATATTGTCTCATGTCCAATTCTTTCTGACTAAAAACGTTACGAACATTAGCCAAAAAATAATAATCACTTTGGATTAAAAACTACTAATAGAATATTATGTCCAAGAAGGCATTACCGGGAAGTACAATAAGGCGATGGAGACTTGTCGTAGACTATAGGCAGGTTAAAAAAATAGATAATATCCTATATCAATAAGGACGGGCAAAATATTATTCTTGCCTTGATGTCATGTCGGGATTTCATCAAATCGAATTACATGAACACTCAAGGAATGTAAGATCGTTTTCCTCTAACGAGGGATCATTCTGATTTAAGAGACTTTCGTACGGGATGAATGTGACCGCGAATTTTTTCCAGAGAATGATTTCAATGGCTTTTTTGGGGCGTAGCATCTTCACAGGCATTTGTTTATATGGATGATCTTGTAGTGATTGGATGCTCTTTTGTAAGCTTTTGTAAGATTGTAAGCGTCGCAAGCGTCATGAAAAAATGTGAGTATTTTTAATTTATAAAAAACCTTTCGTAATAAAGTTTGGAAATATTTTCAAGAATAAAATACATTAAAATAAATTTTTTAAAACAATTTTTTTACCAACAAAATTTGCATTTTAGTTGTCGATTAATTTTAGGTACTCAGTGTCATTTCTGTTATGTTTATTAATTTTATAATTTAATTTTTAATTAAGCAATTGCAATGGAGAAGCTAATTAAAAATCGTAAGGCTTAATGGCACAAAATATTATGTGCACAAACTCAATAAATTCTTAAAAACTGTCAATTTCACTTTCCATTTTGTTATTTTTATTTGATAAAAATATTTACACTACAGCTTATCAAAACAAACAAAACTTGGCGCATAAAAAGCGTTGCATGTAACTTGAATTTAGAAAAGCATAGAACGTGTAGAAAGTATCAAAAGCATAAAACGCTTGTTATGGACTTTCAATCTTAACGTTGCGTTGTATTTTCTACAGATTTTTACGCAACAGAACCGAACGAAAAAGAAACAATAAGCCACATATCCAGATTTTTAATTGAACATAATCTAAATAGCTGATCATATAACAGAATAGAACGTACAGACTGGTTTTCTGCCTTAAGTAAATCAAGATAAATCAAGTCGAGCTACGCATTGGTTTTACTTCTTATGACTTTTTCTTTCGCATTGTTATTTTTACTTAAGTCGAAACTTTATGGTTTGCTTGATACTTCAAAAGTATGCGTTCAGAAAGGCATACGGGAAAAGCTAATTAGTTCCGACAAAATTAAAGTAT
Source organism: Gymnocheta viridis (assembly GCA_956483585.1). Taxonomy (NCBI): domain Eukaryota; kingdom Metazoa; phylum Arthropoda; class Insecta; order Diptera; family Tachinidae; genus Gymnocheta; species Gymnocheta viridis. The sequence continues at coordinate 77,294,533 of OY101444.1, read as the reverse complement.
AAGAGCTCATGTTTTTCACTTTTTAGGTGGCTGTCAGTTGCTTAGAATATCCACTGTTCAATTGTTTACTTTTATAATCAAAAATGCTCCAAGACTTTTTATTTTTTCATATAAATTTTATATTATGATAGATATATAATTTATTACCATTTATTTTGCAATCGATTCCACTGTGCCGAGTTTTGAGCTCATCCCTGGTTGTCTACGCAACCACACGATTCTAACATTTTATAATTGCAGCAATCATGTAACATTTGTGTGCCAGATTTACATTAAATCTCTTAAGCATAATAAATGTTACAAACTAATAATAATAAAATGAAATCTCTTTTAATCCCATTAATCAACACATTTTTAGTAGAAATCTAACAAATAATTAAAATGGCAAAAACATTTCAGCATTTTGTGTACAAGAAATGAATACAATTACCCCACATTCAATTATATTGATCCTTTAGCATTATGTATTTTGTTGTTGTTGTTGTTGTTGTTGTTATATTTTTATTAATATTGTGTTCGTGTGCGTGTGTGTGTGCGTGTGCTGGTGTGTTCTTAGTATTCATTGTATTCGTAATTATTTTGAAACGTGTTATAATGATTTCCTTAGGGACAAACAACATTTTTCTCCTTGAGTTAAGTTGTCTGGTTTCGTTCTTGTTGTTGATACCTTTACTTGTGTGGAAAATTTAAAACGTGTGCTCTTAAGCGGGAATTGTTGTCAGCGCATTTAGTGACAAATATTGGCATGAGTTGTAAATTGGGTATTTGGAAAAGTATTTTTTAAGTACATATTGGTTTCAAGGCAGTTGCACTCCAAGTATTAGCAGGATTCATTTTTTAATGCCCTATAAGGAATGCAAGTATTATAATAAAATCGTTAAGATTAAAAAATTACATCAGGTACAGCGTAATATGCTTAATTGGCTGCACTGGGTGGGATTATGTTCTTCGTCGGTATTACAGTGAAATCGCCTGCGAAGTAAAATAATTAATAAAAAATGGCTAATAACACATTTAATGCGCCGACTTGACAGTAGAGGTACCACAGCACTGATCCTAAAATTAACATAACCCACAATATTAGACTTGTGAAACAATTAAGCTTTCTCACTTTCACCATCTGTCTACTCTCACTATCCCTTTCCCAAAGAAGGTAGCACATTTACTGGTTGGTAGACATATTAATTGACTGAGTATTACTTCTCTTTTATAAGAAAAAAAATTGAAAACTATTACAATTTGCTTGATCGTATTCGCCAACGGCAAATGAAGAGTAAAAATATTACATGTGAGAATATATAAAACAACCGCCAAGTGTGAGATGCTCCCACCACCGTAAAGTATTAGCGGTATTCAGTGTTTGATGCGAAAGGTCTTGCATAAGTGCAAATGCAAAATATCGTAGCTTTTCTTTGCAATCCAACAACAAAATATTAGAATTTGCATTTGCCACGTTATTGCATTTTTGCAACACCAAAAAGGGTATAGTTTTTGTTTTTTTTGCTATGTGCATTGCGTTGTCATCCATCACTCTCTTTAAAAAGCTGTCATTTGTAAAGAACAAAATTTGTTTAATAAAAAAAAATTTAAAAGCAATGGAATGAACTGATGCAATAAAACAAACAAACAGAGAATACTCAAATAGAAAGTGGACCACAAATGGAATAACTTTAATTTTAAATTAAAATAAAATTTATTTGTTGATGATGAACATGATCCAATAATACAGGTGGTGAATAAAATTGAGTATTGCGGTCATACCAATTTTGTAGAAAATTCCAAGAGTCTTAAAATCTCTAGGGAAGTTTCTGGGAATCTGGGAAAATACTCACCACAAACTGGATGGATGTGGACCTTTGGATAGGAGCGGTTTCCTAGAGCTTCAAGTGAATAAAAGAAAAATGCAAGCAATGGTTTCAATGGAAAATCAACTTACATTTTATTCACTTCAGTGATTATGTATACGAGGGTGGATTGATATTGAAGCTACCAAAGTAGGAAAAAAATTTTTTTTTTTCAAAAACCATTTATTTCTCGACATAGTCTCCTTTCAGCTCAATACACTTAGTCCAACGTTTCTCCAGTTTTTGTATCCCTTCCAAAAAATAGGATTTTTCGAGGTCCTTAAAATAGGCATTTGTTTGGTCAATAATTTCATCGTTGGAGCTAAATCTCTCTCCAGCGAGCCATTTCTTTAGGTTTGGAAATAGGAAGTAGTCACTAGGGGCTTAATCCGGAGAATATGGTAGATGAGTTACCAATTCGTAGCCCAATTCATAGAGCTTAGCCATTGAGACGGCACACATCACACGTTTACGTTTATGGTAAATTGAGAGCAAACGCGGCACCCATCTTGCCGATAGCTTTTTTATATGTAAATTTTCATGCAAAATGTTGAACACACTTTCATATGATGATGTTTACCATTTCAACAATCTCACGTAACTTGACTCGGCGATCATTCATAACGATATCGAGGATTTTCTTGATATTTTCTTCAGTAACCACCACTTTTGGCCTTCCTGTTGATGGTATTGTTGCGGTGCTTGTTCGTTCGGCCGCGTATAAATTCAGCAATCCAATATTTTGCTATGTAATCTGACGGAGCAGACTCACCGTAATGTTTATCGAGCTTTTCTTTTGTCTCTTTCGCGCCGTTTTTCCTTTCAAATAATAGTGTTTAATCACTGCACGAAATTCACTTTTTTCCATTTTTCAAGAAACACAAAAGTTGTTTACTTAAAACGACTACAACAAAAAAACTAATCGATGAATTTGGGTGAAATTTTTTGACAGATCGCAATTTCTAAAAAAAAATGTTTTTGTGTTTGTGCTGTCATCTAGCGCTAGGTAGCTTCAATATAAATCCGCCCTCGTAAATCTGTATGTGTTTGGGATACCAAGAGGGTTAGGTCTTACTAACGTGTAGGTTATACAAAGAATTATGACTTGAAAATTCTTACAATAATTTGGCGCTATCGCTTACAAGAAAAAAAAGAATGATTGCAAGAGAGAAAATGTAATTCACCATGACTGTTATGCAGACAGAATTGGAAAATTTCTTAGTAATTAAATTTAAATGGGAATGTTAATAATTCATACATTTTAAATTCTTCAATAAAAAACTATCAGTATACAAAAATTCAATATAATTCAAAAAAAATATATCTAAATATAAAAAGCAGCAAAAGAACCTGTTTAAACAACAGGTCTGTTCAATAATCCAGCCGGTTTTTTTGTAGCGTTGTGTGTTTTAATGGTCTAAAATTGTGAAGCCATGACTGATTTTCCACGGCCAAAGATTGCTTTGAAAGGTCCTGTGTTTGATAGTGATAAGGGATGTCGTTCACACATACTTGTATTTGGTTGCATGTATGCGTTTGGTTTGTATGCCTGCCGTCGATCAAACTAGTTCCGAACTAGTACTAAACTATTACAAAATTCACCAATACTAGTTCTAGACTGTAAACTTTTCTATACCATCTTAATGCTTAAATTAGCATTGAGTGTGCTTCGAAAATCACTAGTACAATTGGTTCTAGACGTGTACTAGTACGCTTGGACCCAATTAGGTGCTTTAGAACCAGTTTGTTACAATTTTTTTTTTGCATAGAAAAATTTCCTATAATAGCTCGATTTACTCTCTTGTTGCTTTTGTGAAAAGTACTAAAAAATAAAATAAAATTTTTTTGTATATTATTCTTATATATTTTTTCGACCTTTTTTAAATGAATCAAATTTTTCTCACACATCCTTGTGTGGCTTCTTCAGGGAAAAATAAATATTTTTTAAATAAAAATTTTTTACAATAATCAAAAAACAAAAAATATACTAAAATTGTCAAAATTAAAACATCGAAAAGTTAACAATTTTTGACAATTTTAGTATTTTTTGTTTTTTGATTATTGTAAAAATTTTTTATTTAAAAAATATTTATATTTCCCTCAAGAAGCCGCACAATAATGCGTCGAAATATCGGTTAACTAATAAAATTTTATGAACGTTTTTTTTTATAAAAAATTGACCTATAGCTCGAGAAAAATTAGATTCTTTAATTTTCTTTTAAAATATCTTTTAGAAATACTCATTTTAAAATGTTTTAAAAATACTTTTTAATAAATTTTGTAATATAAACTTTTTTTAAGCAAGAGCGAGTTCAATAACAAATCACACTTGAATTAAAGAGGAAAACCAAAATAAAATATTTCTTCTTTATGCATACTTGCCATACATTTTTTTATTATTAAGCCGGTAACCGTGGATTTAAATGTATGGCAGTACTTAAAAACAAAAGAAATGCAAAAGTGTATTATTCTAATCGTATAAACATATTTTTAACTCATTTAGTAAATTTTTCAATAATAGATATTACACTCAAAATATTCTGTACGTAAAATTAACTGAAATTGTAATTTAAAACAAATGAAAGTTCACTTAAAAACCGGTCTACTCATTTTTCATTTAAATTGAAACAAAAGTTATTTAATTTTTAATGTTAAAAAATTAATTGACTTAAGCCCGTAAAAATAAAAGAGTTTTCCTTTGTTTGTGTAGGAGAGGAAATCTCAAACAAATCAAATAAAGCAAGCAAAGAAATAAAAACAGCACTTGAAAACAACGGAAAATATTGAAAGTAACCGAAAATCCGTATTAATATGTCCTTAGTTTTTTGAATGAATGTTAGAATCAGTTAAAAATAAAATTGCTTACAATTTTAAATGTTTATTCTGTTAAAAATGACTGAACGGATTACTTCTTGAGTAACGTACAGTCCGTTACTTCAATAATATTGTGAGTGTATTTCAAATACCCCCCTAATAAAAATGTTAACACACTCTTCATTTGCAAACTTATTTGTGGCATAAATTAACTAGTGTTTTTATTAAAATGACACCGACAACATCTACAGCAACTAATAACAATGATAATAATAATAGTTGGTGATTTTAATCCACTCTAATGTTTTGCAGATCCTTTTTAAGGGCGTTTCATGTGCCATCATGTATTTTGTTCATATATGCATTCACATGTATGTCCTTGTATTTTGCTATACTTTTTTTATTGACAGATTTTTTATTTTTTCATTTGTTTCATTTCTTAACACTTAAAATTACACAATTTTATATTTTCCTTCTTTTTTGTTGGTGTTTTTTTTTATAGAAAAAAGGAAATCATTTCTGTTTTTTGAGGCCTTTTTGTGTGCGTGTTAATACATCAGAAATTGGTCAAAGGACATGTAATTGATCAATGTCCTGGTTTGTTTTTATGCTATTATTTTTTTATATTTTTACTCTGAGATTTTTTTTTGGGTTTGTTTAATTTTATTCTGGCAAAGTTATGGAGTGGAAGGGCAGGCAGAGTTGGTTGGTTTGGTTGGCTGGCTCAGTTGGTTTGGTTAGAATTTTTTGTGAGGGTTAGTTAAAGGTCAGCTTAGTTGTGTGAGTACATGTGTACACATAATTACAGCTCGTTATGGTTTGTGTATTTATTTCAAGTTGCATATGCATGAGGCGTAATAAAATGTTGCAAAATTTGGAGAGAAAAACTAAATTCTAATATAGAATTATTTTTTTTTAATTGCGGCTGTTTTCTAAAGTCGTTCACAAAAAAAACTATAATTAATAGCACGCTGCTTCAATTTAAAACCTTTTCGACAAGCAAAAACGATTTTGCTAAATTCGTTTATCGAAGTCACCGCTAGAATTTCTGCGTTAAAATTTTGGTATAATTTTTGAGCCTAAACTGGCAGGGATCAACTATCAATTATTTTTCGAAGGTTCAGCAAAATATAATAATTAATACTTTCTATTTTACAAATAGTTTGTATTTATTTATTTTTTATTTTTTTTTTGTGTGTAATAGCATGATCCTTTTCTAATCCTGTTTTTGACTAATTCCCAGCTCATAATACTAAGCTATAGGATAATCTTTTTGCAAAGTAATTGCCCCACAATATACACAATGTACGTAATTTGTTAAAAAGAACAAAAAAAAAAAAAAAACCAGAAGGTCTGCAACAACATTTAAATTTCATTCATAAATAAGCAACAGGAAATTAAAATTGTAACCGATTTTTTCTGCTGCTTCGTTTTGATATTATTCTTTATGATCCATTTTTAAGCATAATTTTTTGTTGTTATTGTTAAAGTTTAAAGAATTTTAGTATTTTAATTATTTTATTCGCACTTTTTCTCAAAATTAATATTTTACTTTTTCAGTAAAACATTAAAAATTTCGTTAAAAACAAATTGCAATTGATTATTGAGGGGTATAGAAGAAAATAGTAAGAAAACAAAAAACAATTGGTTGATTATTGAGTTCTTGTTACAACTTCGATATTTTTTAAACTTTTCATTTGTTTTAATGAAAGTTTAATATAATATCTCCAGTTGTTCTAAGAAATATTAGGGTAAAGTTCCCTGATGATCTGCATTAGCAGCAGTGAAATGAGCATAGGAACAAGCTATACCCCTTAATAATCAATTGCAATTTATTTTTAACAAAATTGTTAATGTCTTACTAAATATGTAAAATATTAATTTTGGGAAAAAGTGCGAATAAAAATTAAAAATACTAAAATTTTACAAATTCCCGTAAAAAGCACCAATCATAATTTTTTTGTTGTTGTTAAAGTTTAAAGAATTTTTAAAACAAAAATCTTCTGTCGCTTCATAAGTGCAATGAATTCTTCGCTCACTATAATCTTATATTCCATCAGCTGGAGAGGCTTTAACATTCCATGAATTCACTACATACAAATTGCGCTGAAATAAGCACTTAACACAAAATGTTCCAAAGTGGGAAATCGCGAACAGATATCATGCCATACTTAAGCAGGCTTGTAAGCCAATAGCAGCTTGACATTCCCTTATAAACCTGCTTACGTTGAAGCAGCAATTTTTGCTGGGTAGTTTTACTGAAAAAAATCTTTGTTAAAAAATTAATTTGCATTTCATCAAGACTCTTTAACTCTGCTGTATATTTCTGAAAAATTATCTTGATGCCTTTTGCATTTGATATGACGACATGTAAGTCATACCTTTGGATGTTTATGATCCTTAGCTAATTAACTGTAAAATACACTTTAATATCATTTCTTTTGTTGTACATAAATCAAATAAATTTATATATTTATTCCATTATTGCTATTTAATGCAAACAACCCCGATTTCAAAACGTAACACAAAACACTCCATACAAAAATATTTCTAATTCATTTAACTCAAATGTTGCACTAAAAGCCAGAAAGGATGGAAAAAAAATATTTGAAATTGGAAATTCATTGCGCACTTTTAAGAAATTACAACTCAAAATTCCCTCCCTCCACAGCCCTCTTGAGCAAAGGGAAGAAATACAGTTTAACACTTTATGCAATTTGTCATACGTGCTTGATTTAATTTATTTAATACATCAGAGATTTAACTTGAAAAAAAAACAACAAGAAATGTTGCAATAATTTATAAAGAGATACACATTAACCCTGGTGAGGCCCAGGGGGTTGAGTAAAACATTTTTAGTATTTTTACTACTGCAAGTGCTTGAAAATTTTAAGTACTGCACTGGAATCAGGCAGAAAAACGAAATTACTTACGAAAATTAATACCGGAATTTCTTAAAATAGGAGTAGTAATAGAATTCTTATATCAAGTGAGAAAGTTTTTAATCAACAATTTTGATATTTAAATAAGACTTGAAGTGGGCTGATAATGACAACATATATGACTAACATATGTGTACCAACATAACAAAAAAAAAATCGGTAATCGAATGTACACAGCCCGCGACAGTTCAAAATTCACCATTTCTTTTGAACAAACCTCGCATATGAGTCATTCCATATGAAATCAACAATTTTGAATAGCAATTAATTAGTCGACTGGTATTTTTTCTTATATTTCTACACGACAAATGCAACTTAGCAACACTAACGACTCCTGTAAAGGCATAGACAATAACAGCTGTAATCTTGTTTACATAGGTACAACAAAAAGAAGTTTGGAAACAAGAGTAAATGAGCATAAAACTGACATAAGCAAAAATAAAGTAAACAATGGATTATCACAACATATCATACTTAAAAAACAAAAAGCAGACTTTGACAATATAAAAACACTGGACAAAGTAAACAACATGAGAAAGCGATTTATAACATAAAGTCTAAGAATTCAACAAAAAAAAGCGTAACTACGAACATTAAAGAAGATACAGATAATTTGAGTGCGAACTATAAAGTAAAAATAAGTTAAAAAAGCTGTGATTAAAAATAAATTTTAAAAATTTTGTGCCTTAAAAATAAAATTTAGTATTTCAATTAAATTAATATAAATAATTTTATAAATTTTTTTTTAAATAATATTTATGTACCGTTTATTCATATTGTAAGTCATTAGTTGTAAATATTATATTATTGCAACTTTGTTGAGGTTTTTTGTCTTTTTAATAAAATCTCTTGAAAAAGTGAACATACAAATCACGAAACGTCGGGACAATATGGAATAAAACTTGCATTTTTATTTACATAAAATGCGGTAGGCCAATAGCTGAATCAAAAAATCAAAAATAATACCTTTGATTTATAACTGACCCTGTAGGGTTAATAATCATAAAGGCTATTCATTCATTTATCCCTGCATAAGTGCGCTGAGTAGTCAGGAATAGAAATTATTCTGCTGCTACACTTTAGCTAGAAGGGCTTGCTTTTGTATTCAAAAGTACGTGCTAAAGAGATTCTCTATTTATGTTTGAATTGGTGGTCTATCTGTTTAATTAAAATTTATATTAATTTTTCTTCAAAGATGTCCTGTGAATAGTGCAAACGATAGAACAAAAACTAAATAAAATAACAGCAAAATGGGTGGGTCGACTTAAAAAGTATATTTTTTTCGTTCAAACTTCTCGTATCAGTAATGTTACGGTTTGTTTAAATAATTTAAGGACTTTACTTTTGATATTAAGGGTTCTGTTGTGATGTTGTTGATGGTGTTATTACGTTTATGGTATGAATGTATTTGTAAGTCAAGAGTTATCTATTTAAGTGTATATGTGTTTTTGTTTATAAAAAGGGGGTCGGTTGTTGAGTTTTATTTTGTTTGGTTTGATATTTATTTTTATTTAAATAATAAATTTCGAATTTGTTTCAAAAAAAAACTTAGCTGAATAGTTATTTAAAAGAAATGGAAATGGAATAATTCAAGGATGTTTTTTGTTGTTGGCATATTTTTCAATGCCTATTTTAGTTGAATTCATTTAATGAGAAAAAAATACCTAATTACTCATTGCCGTCCCCATGGAAAAAACAAAATTTTAAGTTTTTGCTTGAAGCTACATATTCTTACGTAATGAATATGTACATTAGGGGTATAACCAAATTTTGGCCCTAGTACTACGCGATAGCGCATATTGTGTTATTTACGAAAACAATTTTTTTGGGTCGTCTGAAAATAAAAACCGCACGCACAAAAGCGATTTTCTAAAATCGCTAAAGAAAAAAATTTAATAAAAATTTTTTTAATATTTTATTAATAAATAGAAAATAAGTTAAAAATAAATGAATAAAAAAAGGGTGTTTTTGGCTAAATGTGTAAATACAAATAAAAATAAACTTTACCGCGTTTTGTGGGTGACCTTTTTCGAAAACCGCCAAAAATGAATATAATTTTTTTTTGTTGTTAATGGACTATTCGACTATGTCAGGACTATTTTGATATTTGCAAAAAATGGGAATAAGTTATACCCCTAATGTACATACATACATATATCTATATTTAATTGTCATCTCTTTCAATTATGATCTCTTTCAATTCTTTTCCAACTTCACTAATTTAAAGATAAAAAATCTTATTACTCATATACATACACACAGGGTGTCCGTCGGGAAGGTTTACTATTTGTTTGTTTAAAATTTTTGATTAAATGAAAGAGAATGGATCTTATATTGATAAATGTTTTATTTAATGTCGGCAATTATGTACGGAATAC